>VDFB02270651.1:520184082-520253726 GCA_007258455.2 Sequoia sempervirens | reverse complement strand
AAAAATTAAGAAAATATTAAATCTTTTAAATCTATCTATATATATAAGATTAAAATTGAAAATAAATTATATATTATTGAATATTTTTTTTTATATATATTTTTAGATTAATTTAAAATTTTAAATAAAAATAAAATATAAATATAAAAAATAAAAACAATATAGTACAATTTATAAGAATTTAACCTTTAAATATAAAAAAAATTACATTGACATTAAACATAACTTAGAGAAGTGTACCATAATTACAACATATAATGCTCATACCTAGGACCTTTTATTTGCTGCTAAAGTGCTCTACCAATTGAGCTATTGACCCCTCTTTGGCAAGCCCATCGTGAGTCTAGTGTGACTTATTTCCAACACCCCACCTTAAGCCAGAAGTGTACCATAATTACAACATATAATGCTCATACCTAGACCTTTATTTTCTGCTAGAGTGCTCTACTCAACACCCAACCCAAGCCACACTATTGGTGTTCAGGCTCCTAGCCTAGATTTGATACCACTTGTTGAGCTACAAGTCATAGACTAGCTAGGACTTGAACCTAGGACCTTTCATTTGCTGCTCGAATGCTCTACCATGTGGGCTACTAACCTATCTTTGACCAGTCCATCATCGGTCCAAGTGTGACTTATTTCCAACAAGCTCCCATGGTTTTAAGGATTGCAGAAGCATGCTATACAATTTCAAAATTCTTAATAGATTCATTAGTCTAAAGGACAATTTGTGAGTTGTCCAAAATTCAAGAATTCTCAACTAATCTTGAAACTTGAAAATTTTCCAATAGCACATGTACATTTAAAATAATTTCCTAGATAATGTGAGTCTCAAAATAACTATGCCATTGCTGTAGGGATCTAAATGGTCTGAGTTCAAAACTTGCTCAATATATTAAAAAAATAAAATAAAATACAAATAGACTCACCTGGGTTGTGCTTAGGTACAAGTTTCTGTTCCTGATATGATTTCGGTCTAGCTACATATATACATGTAACACAAAGTCAAATACTCTCTCAATAATAATCATGTAAAAAGTATTTCATATTAAATTCCTGGATCAGCATCAGTTGTACAACACTGTAGTCTGGTTGAGTACTCCTTCCCCACATGACTTGTCATTAGAGACCCATGTATTCGTATCTCCTCACATACCCAAGTATTCATCTCTCATTACGTCTGTTGCTAACTCTGTAATCTCCGTCTTTCTTCAGAGCATAGTGATGATTTTGTGTAGGGTACCCCTTTGCTTATGTTAGGACTGTTGATGGCAACTAACTGAAAAGATCAGTGACAGAAAGAATTGCTTCTTCGTTTTCGTCCAAGCCCTGAACACCACGATAACACCTTCTCCTGCGAAGATGAACTCTTTAAAGAGTGTTTATATACAATTAATGTCATTTTAATATTGTGATCTCATTGTAACTCTATCACTAAGGTGATCGTGTTCACAATTTTATTATATTAATAATTTTTCCAGTATGCTTTTTGTAGTAATTGAGGCTGAGAATAGCTCGGGATTAAAGGAATTAAGAGGAGATTTCAGATGAATGTGGACGTTCTTCTGCGGTCTCCTCTAAAATTTAAGTTCAAGCTCAAGTATTACAAGAGAGAGATTATACTACTGTAGTTATTACCGTTGCAACAGAGAGATTAGAGTGTGCCTATGGACAAAAAGATAGCCGTAAAGAAATGTAAAAAGGGAGGGGAGATCAACGGGGGAGCAGGAACGATCTATTGGAAAAAGATGGAAATATTTAATTAAGGGACTTTTATGAATTGTAGCAGACGGCACAGAGAAATTATACGAAGGATGTCCTGAATGAGGAGACGGTGGAAAATTTTCTGAACCTTTGAGAGTTTGGTCTGTGCTAGGCAAGATCAATCAGAGAGGGTGGGTTCTCTTAATGAAGGAGAATATAAAAGACCAGTAACTCATAAAATGAATCGTATGCTTTGTTTAAAAGAAGAGAACCCATCGGTGTGTGAAAGGATGTCTGAGAATCTATTGAACGACCACTCCAGTTCAGAAGTTGGAGCAAAAGGACGTGCTCTGGTGTGTACTGAGAGAGGTTGCACACCTGAACTTGTATCGGAAAAGTAGAGAGTATAACCCAAGACATTAACAATGGAGATGCCGACATCAGAGTTGCTCGTACTAGAGGACATGGAGAGAGTAGATAAGTGCTATCGGAGGGTCATTTTGGCAAGCCCTGGAGATAGAGAGATCTTGCCACTTTATGCCAAATTTATATGGGAAACCCACAATGATGGTTCTAGGAAAATTCATCATCAACAATTTACAAAAGGAAAAATCACCATCAATAATTCACCAATTGATAATTCACCACCAGCAAAGCTTTTATTTTAATTATAAAATAAAATTTTTGCTGGCGGTGAATTATCAGTCGGTGAATTTTCCATGGTAGTGAATTTTCCTTCGATGAATTGCTCACGATGAATTTACCAGATGCCCATAATGATGTTTCTCGAACATAAGCTTTCTTTGACAGAGTGATGGCTCTAAGAGCCATCCTCGCTGAATGTGCCAAAATGGCAGCTTTGGAATAGGGTATGGACATCCATCGAAACATAAAGGGGGATTTTTGTTTAGCTGTTATAGTTGCAAGCGTCCTAGTAGACATGTATGCAAAATGTGGAAGGTTAGCAAGGAACATGAACTGTTTGATGGAATGCCTCAAAAATATATGTATATCTTTTGATGACATCATTTTTCCTTCACACTTATCTTGAATGCAATAATGTGGTTGATCTGGTGGCTAATATAAGTACTAACCAATTTTGTTTCTTGGCACTCTTCGGTGAGAGATCAAAGTCTTAGGATGGATTGGGGTCTCTTCTAGAGCTTTCCTTAGTAGATTATTTTCCTATTTTAAAGCATTGTCACTATAGTCGAGAACTTTATTTAGGAGCTCGATAGGAGAGTTTTTAGTTTATATTTAAGTGTAACTTAAATCTTTTTAAAGGATCTTTTAATAAATTTGCTTGTCTATTAATTTAAATTTTAGTGTTATATAAACAATTATTCCTTTTTTGTTCTGATATAGTGCACAATACATAATTAATGGGTAGTGATTTTGATTTTTTTTTGTTGTGTGGTCATTTTTGCTATATATTTTAATTTATGTTGAATAGTAAGTGATGTAAGTATTTTACTTTTTGTTGTTACAATTAATTGCACATTTTGTATGTATTTCTTCATAGGTATATGTAATTATGTTGTCTCACAAAAATCTACTTTCAATTGTGTTTTGATGGATGTTGTTACCCTACTCTAAAGTTCCCACTATGGTATAAGTTGGAAGGATGTTGGTAAGTGTTTTCAAGTTAGGCCATACATATATCAATTTTTTTGCTTACAAAATTTCAAGACCTTTTCATTAAACTCAATTTTAAATATATTCTAGTCATTCTAGTTGATGAGACCACATCTCTTTGAGACATCTTGCTCACTTCATCTTGTGCAATGTGCTAAATTTTGTAACAAGTGAAATAATGTGTACATGTTTATGTTGTAAATTTAGGTTATGATACATATTTGATCATCACACATATTTTTGCATGTAAGTATTCCGTATAATTTGAGTGCACATATTTGTGAGGATAGGGATAAAAGCTCTTCTATATTAACCCTACATTATCTTTCTAATAGAGATAGAGTTAAAATAGAATGATAATGAAGCTGATAAATGAATAGATAATTTTGGTTCTAATATAGATGAGTAATTATTATCATGAATGTTTACTTTCTTTTTGTTTGAATATAATTTGTTATCTTGAGTGGTGATGCCTTATATAATTCTTTTGTATTTTGTACTAGGATAAGTTCTCCCTCTATTGAAATAGGTCCCTACCATTATTAATTGAAGTAAATTACTACCACCAATACTTTAGTGACTACATCTCTAACATTAAAAGTTCACCTATTCCATTCATCTCCATGGATCAATCAAATAACACATCATTTAAAAAAAAATCATTATAACAAACATATCACCACCTTTATGGATCTTCAAGATAATACTTTCATAAGGAATCCAAAAATGGGATTTAAAATAGATTTGGATGCTTCAAAATATCTCAAGAAACCCATCTAAATGGATACAATCCCCATAGCCCAAAAATGGAAATCTCGAATATTTCAAAGGATAGAGATGAAAAAGTATTCATGGGTCCAAATATTTCAACACCTTTAAATATTTCTATCCAAATGAAAATAATTTGAAATCCTAATATCCAGTTTGGAATGAATTTTATGGTTTACTCTTGTCATGCTCCCATTTTTGGCACCATATAGCTTCTTCCTTGGGGAAATTCATTTGTGACGAACTAGATTGGTTTTCTCAAGCTGACCGTAAAAAGTGAGTTTGTGTCAAAGTGGACCTTTCACAAGATTTGAAAGAGTCTATTGATACTCAAAGTGGTAATTTTTGGCATACCCAGAAGGTCACATATTTTGATCATCCCAACACTTGTTATTGGTGTCAATCTACTAATCATAAGATCAAGGATTTACCTCTTTCCATTCCCCATACCTAATCTGTACCATGAGATGCTGAAAAGCCCCATAAGGTAGAATTTTCAGCTACCAAACAAGAGGAAAAATGGATAACGATTACAAATGAAAAAATAATTCCAACGACACAGGGGGTTTTTTCTAAAACCATTAAGCCATTAGTGGATGTTTTAAACCATTCTATGAAGTGGAATGATATTCATGTTGCTTCCAATAGAATTCTTGCTCGGTAGAGGCCCTTTACCACTCCTTAACCAGCTTTTGTGATTATAGCTCAATCGGTTGTGTCTCCTCCCATGTGAGGAGATCATAAGATATCACACATTCCTTCTTGAGCTCATCAAGAAGGAGAATATGTTCAAGAAAGATGGAGGAATTCGTCTCCTCCAATTAAGTTATGGATAGTACCACCGTAATTCTCACATAATTGATATTCCTCTCTAGAAGAGTCATATGTTGATGCCATGGTTGATTCCTTAACATAAATTTTGTCTCCTCGAATTTTTGAGGTCTAATAGACCACTTTAAGAAGTATTTGTTAAGCACTATGAGCAAGTCTTCACTTGTCAAGCTCAATGAGCACATGATTATTTCCTCTACATTTGATGCCAAGAATTCTTTCTGGATCTTCATGTTAAGAACTCATTTCTTGGCATCAAGCAGATCAAAGGAAATAACCATGTGCTCATTAACCTACTTGAAATTCTATAGGAATTTTTTAAGCACGATGAGAAAGTCTTCACTGCCTAAGAGTACACATTGGAGTGTACCAATGCACTCCAAGATTTCCTTTCTTTTATGCCTAACATGATTTCTCCTTCCTAGAGATTCTTTTGTGAGCAATTACTCACAATTTAAGACCTCAAGGAAGTTGTGAGTACTATGGTTGATAATAAATCCCCAAGAATTGATGGATTCCCTTGTGATTTTTACAAATCCCTTTGGGACTATGTGGGAGAAGATCTAGAAAATGTTTATTTAGAAGATTTTTCAATATAATTCCTTAGATCATCTCATCAGCAAAGGAAACATACAATTCATACCTAAAACTAGTGAACTTGAGGATATTTACAACTTGAGGACCATTATGCTCCTCAATGTTTCTTACAAGATTATTGCTAAATCCTGAGCTTTAAAGATCCACCACCTTCTTCCTCAAATTATTCACCCCAAGCAAACTAGTTTCATTAAGTCTAGATTTATTATTTTTACTAATTCTTTTTCTTGCATCACCATTCATAGCCACCAATCTCAATCATTCAATTTGTTTTGTTTCATTCACTAAGGATGTTTTTGTTTCTAAAGGTTTTGGTTATCTTCTTTCCCACTTTGTCTCTGGTGGGATGGTTTAGAATTTTTTTTTGCTGAATTCATCAGGCTAGCTTGTTAATGGTCACTTTGCTAATGATTCCTTCCTTACTTTCCTAGAAGAAGAGGATGATATCAAAGCTTCCATCTATTTCCTTGAGACCTTTTTTCTTGGCCTCTAGCTTTGCTATCTAGTGGTATAATACTCCATGCTATCGCCAATTCTTTCTTCTTAGTCCTTTTTGGATTTAGTAGTATGGCTTGAAGTGGATAACTCAAGGGGAAATATTTATATTTCTTCCAATCCCTTTTGATTTTCATGCTTCCTCTATTGATTAATGGAAAAGCAGTTCTTTGTTAGATTGAGAAAAAGTTGGATTTTTGGATCATCAAGCCATTCTCTTTAGTTGGTAAATTCAAAGTGTGCTCTAAAATTATCGCAATGACTCATGTGTATTATTCTAGTCATTTTGGGCCCCTTCCAAGGCCTCTTATGAAAAGTTGAAGAGGTTGCTCAGATAGTTTCTTTGGGCCTTTTCTGAGTCTCATAGTGGCTTTCACCATATTATGTCAGAGTTAAATGTTGTCTCCCTAGAGAGTCTGGTGGGATTGGCCTTCTTTCCACTCAAAGGTAAGGGACTAGTTTGTGTGTTAAATGGATCATTCATGCCTCACTAGTAATGAGGCTTATAAAATTCTTCTCATACATTACATTTTAGTGGGATATCCCACTCATAGAACTTCCTATAAAGGCATTAGATTCCACACCTTCTCATTATGAAGGAGCATGTTCACATCATGGGTACTTTTGTTGCCAAAAGAATCTAGCATGCTTGAGACACTGTCAATCCTTGACTTTATGGGAGTGGTTTTGGATTTAGAGATTTAATTTCTTTCAATCAGTAGAATATTTGGTGGTCTCCTCTTTTTGCCAATGTGGGTCAACCTCTATCCAAGCTACCCTTGCTTAAGGCTCTCAAATTCCACAAAAGGGTATCCAGTCTCCATAAAACTTTTTTTCTAGATCCACAATCAGCATTATGATGTGGGGAGCTTTCAAAGCCAAGATTTTCATAGAAAATCATGACCAAGAGAATTTTGAAGGTCTGGTTAGTGTCATTCTGATTGATATGCTTTACAAAGTTGGTATCCTCTCCACCAAGCCTTAGTGGAAAGATTGGAAGTGGATTCTTGACACCCTGTTCAATAACTACAAGCCTCAAGTTGGTTACCAATGGTTTTCACCTCATTATCCAATGATTATAAACCTTAACTAGAGGTGACATCTTCATTCCACGATGTTTTTTTTTGCACTGAATATTTTCTTCTATGTGGTCTACCATTATTAAGACCAAGCTTGCCCACTTTACTTGGTGTGTTCTTTTCCAAGGCTTACCAGTGGGGTCTCAACTTTCCCATCTAGGAGTTTAGGACCCTTGTTTCCCTTTCTATGGGTATTCCAAGTCTTTTATGTACAATTTTTTTCTTCTCTGGAGCTAAGTAGTTATGGAATTCAATCCATGATTTGTTTCGGCCCTTCCGATCAAAGCCTTTCTCTTGGCATATGGTGTTGTTGGGAGACTATCCTTGGCTTCCCAAGAAGTATTACTATATTTAGCACACTTTTAGGGTAGAAATCCTCTTCAGTATTTGGAATGATAGAAATTCCTACATTTTTTCTCATAGCTAGATTGATAAACATGTTTTGCTTTATTCTAAAGTCATTATATGGTCTAATGTTTTATTACAAATTCAAGTGCAAGCTAACAAAGTTGCACTTGAAGTGGCTGACCTTGAAGAGCTCCTAGAACATTAGGTTAATGTCCCCTACATTATTGATCATGTGCCTCCCTCTCCCACTTCCTCCCAAGGTCATTCACCTTCACATAGCTTGCAACAGAGGAGTGGCTCTGCTAGGAATTTTCAATCTTTCCCCCATTCTCAAGCTCCTCCTCATAATGGCTCACATACAATTTTTTTCCCTCTCCTCCTTGGTATAACCTTGGGTGACCTTTTTGGAGGAGTTTCTAGATGTGTTGGTGGTGCTTTTGGGGGAATTTTGGTTGGTGGAATGGTTCTACTAAATGGCTCCCGTAGTTGGATTTGGTGATTTCTCTTTGGTGAGAAGATAAAGACAAGGATGATGATGGTTGGTATCCTCTTGACATCACCCCAGTCTCTACTATTGTATGGGGTAAGCCGAATGACAAGGATCTACCTCCCTCTATTGACACTGCCATGACCACCTAGCAATTTTTTATGTTATTTTTTTAATGTTTCTTGCTTTCTAGGCATGGCCTGTGTGACTCTATGCTTTCTAGGCTCTCCCCATTTAACTCTCAAGGTGTTCCTTTTTACCACTCTTTTTTTCTTATGAATGCATATTTTTATCTTTAATTAATATAGATATAGATGCCTATTCATAAAAAAAAAAATCTCCAAATCTAAAGTTCATATGCATTCAAAAATCTAGTCGGAGGAATCTCAGTGCAAAAATCCTTGAATCTAAAGATAGAAGTTTGTCATTTATGTTCTCAGATAACCCACAATTGGAAATTCACTTGGACCCCCAATCTGAGAAATATAAATATCTAAATAAAATTATAACAAGGTAGAGCATAAAAAACTCAATTGGTTCCCAAAATATAGAAATGAAAATACTCACTTCAAAATCCAAAAATACACCATCCAAGAGTATAAAAACTACAAGATCCCTTCAGTCTAAAATAACTAAAATTATAAAATATAAAAGCCACAATTGCATCGAATAAAATAAACCATATTTGAACCCAAAATGGTGTATGAACTCATTTTCCACACTTTTGATTGGCCACATGATAAATTTATTTATTCCTTCATACTACCATCATTCCACACACCCTTCTTATCAATCCTAATCCATTATTCCACATATCACCATAACCAAACCCCTTTCATCCAAAATGTTTTATAACCATACATCTTATATTTTGCCTACCTCCTACTTCATTTTCCTTGATAGTACCTTAGGATAAGACAATCTAGCAATCATTAAATCTCACAAATTAGAATATGATAATATTAGTAGTCTAGTCCACCTAAAGTAAGGAGGAAAAAAAATGGTAAAAATTATTCCTATGGTGCATTGGGAAAGTACCCATGATTAAAATCCACTTGTGGGTGTCATGTTTAAATCGATTGCACATGTTAGAATTGTGAAACAAGCACAAAACCATGAACCATAGGATAAAACAACAAAAAAAAAAACCTTCCATGCAAGAGATCTACAAACATTATATGCTATATTCTTCAACAAGAAAAAGCTACAGAAGCAAGAACCTTTCAAGAAAATATGAAAGCTCTAGATATTCTCCATGAGATATTTACAATAAGGGTTGAATACTTATAAGAGCAAAGCCCTAAATGTGAAAGGGATCAAATCATGACAAGTGTCAACATAACATGAGATGAGACATAATGATCTAATATTAACTCAATTAATAAAGACATCCTAAGTTTAATAGCTTAAATGCATGAGAATAAATTAGACTAATAATCAATTAAAGATTAATTAATTATTAGCTAATGTATGATAACTCTAACACCCCCCCTTAAGATGAATTTAGGGAGTATCTAAAAATCCTAAAAAGAATGCATGATGGATCCTAGAAAATAAGTCCAAATAAGGTACCCATGTACAAACAAAATATCTCTATAATGTGGAGAAATAGAGAAAACCTCATGGGAAAAACTCCACTCCAAAAAGAGATGAAAGCCAAGTGAAGGATTGAAGAAGCCTCCAAACAAGACAAGGTTGTATCAAAAGATAGGAATGTTCAAAGGATTAACAAAATAAAACCACTGAAGCATGAAAAAGTTGCAAAAACTATCAAAAAATGACTACTGAAATTCTAAAAGAAGAACCTCCGTCAAAACATATAATGATCAGGATCAAGAAGACAAGAATTTGCATAAGTACCCTCAATGACACTACTTGAATTCAATGGAAAACCAAGGAAAACATCAAAAAATCAAAGATATAGATGGCACAAGTACCAATAGTCTAAAGAACTGATCAAGTGAAAAATGGAAGGTTACCTCTAGAAATAGGAATGCAAGAGTGTCTATATGGTAAGTGCTCCATCTCACCAAAATGCATGGGTAACCAACTACTGCATCTTCCTAATACATAGAAACAAATATTGTAGACATAGCTTAGTCCAACATAAAACCAATGAGGCAATAGAACCAACAATAGAAACACCCCCATTATGCTAAAAATAGAGAGGTGTGATAGGTACATTGAAACTAAATGCTAGAATGTAGTGCATGAAGATGAACCAAGAACATCTGAAGGTGCAATCATGAAATTACAAGCAGATAGAAAGGATGTGAAAACCAAGGAACACATGCATGAGAAAGGTATGAAGGAAAAAAAATGGCAAACATCAACCCCCATGACACTTGATATCATAGTGCGAGTACAATAAGGCATAAAGTGATGTGCAAGATCCCATAGTGGGGTCTATTTTTTTTTTAATAAATTCTATTATTAAATTGAAAAACCTGTAAGCCCTTTAATGGGTTTATAAATTATTTTAAAAATTTTGTGCAATATTTTTTTTTTTTACGAAAACTTTTTTAATACCTCGGATCGCATGCTAGGGAGGTCGTACGACTTCCCTGGCATTTTTTTTTCCTCTGATGCGAACTTCACCAAAATTGACAATTTGATAGCCGATCTTAAGGTTTTTGGGCCTTCTAGGTGCAATGGTGATGTCCGTTTTGGCTTAAAATGCACCAAAATTGTAGCTACCCTATGGATTTGGAAATAAAATAACCAATTCAAAACTTCATAGATCTAGTGTCAGGAATTGAAATAAGACGAAAAAAAAACCAAATTTGACTTTATCAATAGTTCTAAATCCAACAAGTCCTTTTCACACAAAAATGCACCGAAAAACACCCACCTCCAAAATTTGCAAAATAAATCAAAGGGGATTCAGATCTAAAGCCTGTAACCCTTGTTGAAGAATAAAACCTCATAAATTGAGAAGGGGTTTGTTGAATCCATGCTCTGATACCATTTTAGAATTGTGAAACAAGCACAAAACCATGAGCCACTAGATCAAACAAAAAACAAATACACCTTCCATGCAAGAGATATACAAACAATATATGCTATATTCTTCAAAAAGAAAAAGCTATAGAAGAAAGATCCTTTCAAGAAAATATGAAAGCTCTAGATATTCTCTGTGAGATATTTACAATAAGGGTTGAATGCTTATAAGAGAAAATCCCTAAATGAGAAAGGGATCAGATCATGAAAAGTGTCAACGTCGCATGAGATGACACATAATGATATAATACTAACTCAATTAATAAAGAAATCCTAAGTTTAGCTTAAGTGAACAAGAATAAATTAGACTAATAATCAATTAGAGATTAATTAATTATTAGCTAATGCATGATAACTCTAATATCACATGTGTACCCTAAATTTGGAAGAAATATTCTTCCTCCCACTATCCCATCCATCCTTCATAAACATTAGCTTTCCAAATTTTCATACCATCATACTATTCTTATTTCTTATATTTTCATCCTCATATTGTTTTAAGTATTCTTGTTACCACTTTTGACCTTGACAAGGATGTGGATAAGATCTTGAAATACATTTTTGAAATCCATTAATGAGTCCAATCATAAGCACCATAAGTGAAAAATAACTGAAAAGGGCATATCAAAAAATCCTTTCCCTTTGAGCTAAATGAGTTATCTTAAATAATCTGAGCATTGAATAATCCTAAACAATGAATATAAATATTTACAAAAGAACCAAAATCCTACAATATATATCAAACCTTAAAGATTGGGATCCCCTACCTATTATATCTAATCTATGTGAAAA
This sequence comes from Sequoia sempervirens, assembly GCA_007258455.2. Taxonomy (NCBI): domain Eukaryota; kingdom Viridiplantae; phylum Streptophyta; class Pinopsida; order Cupressales; family Cupressaceae; genus Sequoia; species Sequoia sempervirens. The sequence goes on along the minus strand of VDFB02270651.1, from coordinate 520,241,990 downwards.
TTTACCTTCAAATCCCATCCATACATCTATTTCATCAAGCAAAAGATACTAAATTTTATCTATACACCACACAATGAACATCATAGAAAACCATGAATCCAAATGAATATCCAAAATATATATATAAGCTTCTTCCTTTTTTCTTGTTAAAATATAAACCTTGTTAAAACTAACAATCATAATCATTAAGATATTTCACTCCTAGTCCTCATTTTTTCTTAAGATATGTTATTCCCACATCAACACTATCATCATGAAATTAGTAAGTTATTGGATTCTAACTTGATTAGGAGAAAATTCTTGTTTGTATTCTTTTATATTTTATGCATGCATGCATTCCTTCTTTCTTGCATACATTACATTCATAACTTGTTTTTTTATTACATCCTTTTGGTATTTCATAGTAATCAGAATTATCTTCAGCATCATTATGCATCCTATCATACACCTAATCAAATATTTTCTCATGTACAACACATGGAAACTATATCATCATGCTCTTCCACATCATGGTGTGTCCTATTATATGCTATAATAAACAAGGTTTCTCAAACATTTCATATTTAGTGCAAAATTTGTAGTATTTATCATCACATCATCCACACTCATCTTTAATTCTTCTTAACTAACTATTCATAAATAATACTAATCCTTTGATTTAAACCCACCCATTCTATCCAAAGCCCTTTTCTTTCATTTCTAGTGTTCATCCATCTCTTTCATCCTTGCATTTCGTCTCAATGGGAACCTCTCTAACCATCATGCAACTTCAAGAATTCTTTGAAACCCATTATTTCAACTTTTATGCTTTCTTTAAAAACCAATGCTTCATTTCGATACACCACCCTTTCAAAGAGGGGAAAATGTAGGCACCTAGGTTATGACACCTTAACTTTTTCGTAATCTAATGTTGAACATGAATAACTCCATTATTCCAGGGAGAGGTGACTAAGGGCATGTTGGCCCTAGGTCGCTATTTTGGATTTTTTCCTATTCGCGAGGGCCTAAATTTGATCTTGGGGGGGTTGTGGGGGCCTGAACATGCTTGTCTTGACTCCTAGTTTCATTTCATTCATTTTCTCTTCCTTTGTCCATGTGCCTGAGTGAGGTGCGGGCATTGGTGGTGTGATTGTTGTTCTTAGCCAAGTATATTTGATGTTTTGAGCTAGGTGTTAGGTGCAGCTATCTTGGGAGCGGCTACCTTGTTCACTATGTGTGGTTGGCGTCTTTTGCTAAAGAAGGAATTTTTTTTTTTCTTGTGGTTTCTCTTGCTTGCAAATCTGTATTGGGTTGTGGGTTAGTCTTGGCTTAGTGTGGGGGGAGTTTCAGTCGGGGTTGTGGTGTGCTGGGTTTTGCAATGGAAACAAATGTGCTTTTGGACAAGGGGTGGGGAATACTGCTATTGTGGTGGATGGTGTTGAGGTTTTCAATCCATCTTCCTCTGGGGTGGGAAGTCCTTGAACTGGTGCTTTTGAATTATAGAGGGAAATGGGTGCTTGGAGAGACCCAAAGCTCATCTAGTGTTTATGATCCAATCAGAGGCAGTGGCAGATGATCTGGATTACTACTACAAGCATGTTTTGATTTGGATTTGTAAGTTTATGGGGATGAGGGTTTCTCTTCCAATCCTAGATACCTAGATTCATAAGACATGGAATTTGGAAGGAGACTTTGATATTTTGATGGTTGTGAATAACTTTTTTCTAGTGGATTTTTTCATGCATCTCTGATTGGAATAGGGTGTTTGAAGGTGGGCCTTTTTTTTCAATCAAGTTCACTTATTCATAAAGCCATGACATGCTAGCTTTAATTCAGTAAAGAAGTTTCCTTCTAAGGTCCCCGTATGGGAGTGGCTTCGTCGAACACCACTTGAATGTTGGAGAAGTGACATTTTGTAGTTGATTGTTGTAGTGTTGGGAAAACTTATTGGCTATTATAAACAAACTTTAAAAATGAGGATTTTTTCTTATGTGTGGGTATGTGTCAAGATTGATTTGAGCCAGCCTTTACCAGATTCTATAGATTTGACAGATCGTTCTAGTTCTTGGACTCAACCGTTAGATTATGAGACGTTACCTTTTAGGTGTTGACTATTTCATGAGTATGGCCATCTTCAACAAAGGTTTCCTCGTTCTTCTGGTGTGGTTGGAACAAGTAATGTGACCTCTCAACCTAATTCAATGGTGTGAAAGGGTAAAGATCCCATGCAGGGGGAGGTTACAGATAAATATGGCTTTGTTTCAGTTAAGTCTCATAATCATGGATGAGGTCAAAAGAGATCTCTCAGGGATAGGAAAGAGGAGGAAACTTTTAATAGATTTGAGGTGTTGGATGAGTTAGTTTAGGAGGAAGGGTTCCAGGTAGACTTACAGATGACAGTGGATTCTTTTGATGAAGAGTTTCCTGAGGGGTGTTGCTTGTGGTTTTTTCTAGGACAATTTAGCCTAGTGAACAAGGGCTTCAAGTGGATTCTATTTTGACTCCTTCAGGTTCGGCTCCAGATGTGGGAGGTGGGGTGATTATGGATTTTGAAGGTTCTCCTAGTGCTGGTGGGGTTATCTCTGAGGCACAAGATGGTCCTAACTTGGGTAAAACTAAGTCTTCTTCCCCCTCCTTGGGTTTATAGCAAAAGTCTCTCAAGACGGGGGTTCATGAGAAACATTCTAAGGTTGGTCACAAGAAAGATCAATAAAAAGTTAAGCTAGCTGGTGAGACAGTAGTTGAGGTGGGTTTGGTGAAGACTATTGATGCTTCTCCCAACCTTAATGATGATTGTGCTTTATTGGAATGTGAGGCGTATGAATAGCATCCCTTGACAAAAAGCTATTCAAGATTTAGTTCATATTCATTCTCCTGATATGGTCTTCTTTCAAGAAACTAAGTTATCAGTTGATATTATGCTTTGGTGGCTTCCAAGATTTGGCATTGTGGATAATGTCAATGTGTTGGAGCACTTGGTAGCTCTTGTGGGGTGGCCAGTTTATGGGATCCTTGGAAATTTAGTCCAATTTGATGGCTCTCCTACAAGGGTACGATTTCTTTTGTTGCTTCTCATCTAGAGTGAGGAGAGAGTCCTTTTTTCTAACATTTATGCTTTGATTTACTTTCAAGGTAAAGTTCGGTTGTGGGATCATGTAAGATATGTGATGTCTCTAGATCCTTACATGCCTTGGATTTTGGTTGGAGATTTCAATGTTGTTACTTCATTAGAGGAAAAGAGGGGAGGAAGTGCTCACCTAGAGCCTTCCTCGAGGCTCTTGCAGGAAAATGTTGCTCTCTTGAGGTTGGTTGACATTAAGCCAGCTAATGGAGTCTTTACTTGGAATAATAGAAGTGGAGATGCAGCTATTTAAAAAATATTGGATGGATTTTTGGTCTCTAATTTTTGGGTGTGAGACAAATGGATGACTAGCTCAGATATTCTGAATGGACAAGGCTCTAGTCATTGGCCAAGTAAGCTTAACGCTAAGTTAGCCTAGCATTGCTTTAAGTGGTATTTTATGTTCCATCTTATTTGGATCAAGGACGAGTCCCTTCGTGATTTGTTTTCTAGCTGGTGGAGTTTGGGTAAGCTATCTTTTGGTACTACTATTTACTCTTTCTCCAAAAGGCTACAGTATGTGAAGTATAGGTTGAAATGCTAGAATAGGAAACAATTTGGTAATGTGCTTCACGCAAAAAAAATGCTCAGGATAATTTCGATATGATCACTAGATAGATTCATGACTAGAGCCTCGCTAAGGATCTTGGTTTGTTGGAAGCTACTGCGGTGAAGGAGGTTGAGGAGTGAGAATTAAGAGAAGTTTTTTTTTGAAAATAGAAGTCATGAATTGAATGACTCTAGGAAGGCGATCAAAATACTTCTTTCTTCCATGATTTAGTTAAGGATCGAAGACAAGGTAATGTTATTTCCTCTCTCTTATCGTAAGATGTAGAGATTCTGTTCTCCTCTGCTTCTATTTTAGTTAAATTTGTTTGCCTCTTTTTTACTTTATTTTGTGAGGATTCGCCTCCCGTGGAGGAAGATGAAGCTAGGATTCCAGATTGTGTTTTTCCTTTGGTCTCTAATTAAATGAATGAATCTCTTCTTACTCATATTACCTTTTCAAAGCTTGAGAATGTTGTGTTTTAGATGAAAAGAGGTAAAGCTCATGGATTTGATGGGTTCCTAGTTGAATTTTATTAGGAGTTTTTGGAAGTGGTTAAGTTGGGTATTTAGGAGGTTGTTCAAGAGTCCCTCATGAGTAAGAAAATGTTGAAATCTATGAACGCAACATTTTTAGCTCTCATTCCAAAGAAGGATGGGCCTAACTCTCTAAATCATTTTAGGCCAATTGCTTTATGTATTGTTGTTTACAAGATTATTACCAAGTTGATTTATGAGAGGCTAAAACCTTGGCTAGGTGGGTTAATCTCTAAGGAGAAAGGGGGATTTGTGGATAGTCGATAGATTATGGATGGTTTCATTATTGTTGTGAAGACCATTCATTCTATGGCATCCTCTAAGGAGAAGTCAATGTTTATCAAGTTTGATATGGGTAAAGCTTAGAATCATGTTAAATGGGATTTTTTATTCAATATTCTTGGAGCTTTTGGTTTTGTTGGTGACTAGATTGAATGGGTTAATATTTTTGCTTCTTCTTCTTCATTTTTGGTGTTAATTAATGGTGTGCCCACGGAGTTGTTTGGTGCTTCTAGGGTGCTTAGACAAGGGGTTACTTTGTCTCCCTATTTGTTCATCTTTCTTGCTAAGGTTTGGGGAGGTACATTTGTTCTCGGGTAGAGAGTGGCTTTTTTTCAAGGTTGGAGTTAGGGAAATGCTATTCCCCCTCAGTCCTATCTTCAGTTTTTGGATGATACTACTTTGATGGACAAGGCTAAGGTTGAGGAGGCTATCAGATGGCACAGTGTTTTGGATAGTTACTTGGCTACTTCAATTCAGTGTATTAATCAGGGGAAGTCTTTTATATACTTCAACACTCCAAAGATTATCCCAAGGTTTCAAATAGCTAGCATTCTACATTTCTAGATTGGTTTTCTCCTTTTTGTTTATCTTGGTATCCCTCTTGCTATTCGTTTTATTCCTAAAAAATTTTGGTAGGGGATTATTGATAAGTTTCAAAGTCTGGTTAGATAGTGGAATTTTTGGTGGCTTTCTTCAGTAGGAAAATTGACCCTTTTAAAGTCAGTGGTGCAAGCTCTTCCCCTTTATAGATGCTTTGTTCTCTCTACTCCTTCTAGCTTTATTAAGGATTTCGAGAGGATTCCTAGTTAGTTTCTTTGGTCTAGCAATATTCTTCATATGAAGTGGAGTTTGGTTAGGTGGGATGCTATTTGTAGGTTGGAGCAGGAAGGGGGCTATGTACCATGTGAACCCCAAAGGACAACAACACAATAATTTTTTTTTTTAAAGTTAACATAACATACATGTAATACACATTAATTCATAACATGAATTTCATTTAAGTAGATTCACTAACACATACATCCCTTGGGGTACACAAGGAGTCATTACGCGACTTAGATCCACACAACGACAATAAAGAATAAAAACCAAAGATATAAACATTAACAAATATAACACATACACGATAAAGCATTGATAAGACACCATCCGTGTATGTAAATGCAACATATACATGATTAACTCAACACATTGAATAACAACTGCCATTAGCCACATAAGGTTTAACGTTACATTACAATACAATGTTCTAGAGGTACAATGATACAAAAGTGTTTCCAAACATAAATGGAAACCATACACAAGATAACATGATACAAATAAACAGATGAATACAAAGTATCATAACTGGCTCCAAGACAAATACAACTCTGGAGTCGCTGCAACAGCACCAATCCGCACCTCTTGATCCTTGACTAGGGACCCAATGGGGTGCTTAGCACGTTCCACCCGACCACGTGGGTCGAAGACCCACCCCCCGTGCTAAGGAGCTGACAAGAAAGAGTCTTCAACCAAGAACATCCAAACACGGAACCACAAGACTCAACAACATACAAAAGTATCATAAAACTCAAGGATTACAATGACATAATCAACACATCCAAGAGTCAACATAATAACTTAAAGTCATAAATCTCATCACATAAATCAAAGCAATGACCAGTAAACAAGTAACCAAGGGATGATCATGAAACACTGCCAAATCAAACTGAATTAATAAACATAATACAATTCCAAATTGCAAATAAACAATACAATAACATCATATCACAGTACCATAAGAGTACAAGGTCATAAGTCAAATATCAATGAGATCATACAAGACCACAAAGTACACCAAAGATGTATCAAGGAAATACTCCATAAATCAATATAAGTCCATTCAACCACAATCTAAACCAACTCCCATAACATACTTCCAGAGGAACACAATAAAGTAAAACACTGGGCAACTAGGGGAGAGTGTCATCGCATAGTCCTACATGGGCTATCCTGTGCTCTTCCTCCCAACTGGAGGCGCCGGTCCCATCTATGGCTATCATGTGCCCTTCCTCCCAACTAGAGGTGCGGGTCCATAGGGTGACTCATGCAGAGCCGTAAACCTCTCGTGAAGACAAGGTCATGACCTTGCCGACCACGCCTTCTCACCTTCCATTAGTCGCGGAAGCACTAATGAAGACGAGGCATCCTTTTATGGATGTGGGTGGTTTCATGTGGTTGATTTTAAATCCAAACAGGGCTTTGGGATAGATTTATGTTTCTATGTGGAAGGATCCTTTAGAGTGGCCTCCTAGTGGTACAGGTGGAGCATCATCATGAGCTTGTTAAGATTTTTTTGGATCGTGTTTGTAATTATCTTCTCGAGAAAGATGTGTTGGCTTTAGGTACTGATCTAAAAGGTAAATTCTTGATTGCCTTTGGCTATCAAGTTCTGGATAAGTAGTTGTTTGGGAGTTCTGAGGTATCTTTGTGGAAACATGTTTGGAATAAATTTGCTTAGCCTATTTGTAATTTCTTTTCTTGGTTTGTGGTACAAGGAAAGTTCCTTTTAACCTAGGAAAATATTTGGAAGTGGGGTTTTCAGGGCCCTTGCATGTGTGTTATGTGTGATAAGAATGGTGAATTTTTTTCCCATCTCTTCCTCCATTTTCCTTTTGTGAAAGCTATTTGACACCTCTAGTGGAATCTCTGGAGCCATCCATATGGTCATGTTTCTTCTTTAGATGAATTTTGGAGGAGACAAGGGCTGCCTCCTGCTAAGACCTCTTTTCTTTTTATTGTCTCAATTATTAGTCCTATTCTAATTGTTTAGCATATTTGGTTAGAATGCAATAGGTGAATATTTTTAAATAAAAAATTGCTTATTGGGAAGCTTTGGATGAGGAATTTGGGAGTACTTCAGGAGACTCTAATTGTAAAGTGCAATTTGTCTATTTTGGTTGACCCTAGGGATCTGGGAGTGGTTAATGTTGTGGGTCTCATTGAGAGAAGCAAAGAAAATTTGAGTAATATGCTTCATGGTTGTGGTTGTTTGAGGGTTTCTTGTTGGAAATTGGTACCCTCCTACTTAGGGGGGTTGGAAACTAATACAGATGAATCATCTAGGGGTAATCTTAGGCATGTTGTAGTTGGGGGTATTGGTAGAGATAGTTTGGGGGTGGTGGTATTTTTCTTCTCTATGTATGGAGGTTGGCATACTAATAATCTCATTGAGGCTATTGTTATTCTTTTGGTAGTTGAGCATGTAGTTGTCCTTGGTTGTTGATAAATTTTTTGTGAGTCTGACTCTCAGGCTGTTATTGATATGCTAAATAAGTGTCATTTCGAGGATGTGAATTGGTAGCTGGATATAGTGGTTAAGAAAATTGTTTCTTTGTTCTCTTCTTTCAACTCTATTTTTTCCCCCATGTTCCTTGAGAGTGGAATAAAGTGGCTTATGGTTTGGCTAGGTGGGCTACTGAGAGGATGGGAACCTACTATGTGGATGATTGGGATAACCTTCCTAGTGATTTGGCTCTTGATCTTGAGTAGTGGGTTATGGAGGATATGAGGTGCTTTTTGTGTGTGAACTAGTTTTTGGTCTTGGGTGATCCCACAATATTGGTTTACAATTTTTAGCTAAATTGGACACTGAAATAATTTTTTCTAACTAAATCTTCACTTTTGGGTACCTATAGCAGCTAAACCATGAGGAATTTGAAGATGATGAAAACTAGTGATTTGTGACATTTTGTCTGTAGATTCTAAATATTATTTTTTTCATTTTTTTCAAATTAGATTGCACTTCTTTTTCCATCTCCTTCGAAAACTATTTTTTTTCAGTAACCAACATTTTTAAGGAGTGACGCTCGTCATATAACACAACCTTTTTTTCCATGAAGGATAATTTTTTATTTTTTATTTTAATTTAGATTTATAACTATGATATCCAATGCTTCTAATTGGTTTCATAGTGTTTTATTGAATTTTTTTCCTTAATAAAATTTTTAAGTCAAAACAATTACAATTCAGACATAGGTGGACCATATAACATGTAACTTTTTTTGTATGTATCAAAATTCTTTTTTTTTTGTTGGATCAAAGAGTTATATATCTGGTGCACTTATATTTTTCATTTTTCTTTTATAATCTACTATTTTTCCACATGTACAGAACAAAGAGCTTGATATTTGGTGAAAAACCTATGTTTAATAAAACTAAAGAAACAAATACATAATAAAACCAAAACATTTTAAATTAATTTATTTGATCCCCCAAAAGGTAAATCAAAAGTGGTTTTTATCAATATTTTGATAGTTGTAAAGGAGACTCTATTATAGGTATGGTTTAAAACTAGTGGGGTTCTATCCAAGGGGGTTTGATCAAACCCTCTTCAATTGTAATCCTTTAAATGGAACTTTTCAAGGCTTAAATAATTATATTTTCTAAAAATGTTTGATTTCAACAAAATTCAAGATCTCCCAAAAATTGTAAACTAGTATTGTGGGAGCACCCTCTTGTTTGGCCCCTTGGTGGGCTTCTTTCTACTAGGTTTGTAATGCTTTACTAATTCAATAAATTTCTCAACTTATTTTTTATAACAAAAAAACCTCCATTATTCCAACAAGACAAACTTATTACTACTATTTTCTTAATCTACTAATCTTGTTGTCTTCATCATCTCATCATATCATTGATTTATCAAATTCACCATGTTAATGCACCCTTTGAATTAATTAATTACATTATATTAATTAATTAATATTATTTTTATATTTTATCACCTCATAAATGATTAATTGATTAATCATTATTAACTAATCAATCATACAAATATATCAAATCAAAATAAATAAATAATTTTAATTATCCTCACCCATATTTTACTCATTTAAATTTAGTTAATTCCACCTTTCAATCATCACCAAAATAGTTAACCACATAGCTATCCAACTAATTATAAATCAAATTATTTGACATGAAAAATAAAATTAGTTGACCAAGAAATGAAGTGAATAGATTGATCAATTATATTAGTTAACTAATCAATCAAGCTAGTTCAATAGTTAGGAAGTTATTTGACTAATCAATCAACTTGCTTAACTAATAAATCAAATTATTTAACTCTAATTCAAATGTATAGATAATAATGATTATATTTATCTTGATTATTGCTTTTAACACCTTAAAATCTATAAACCTATTATTCATTTAAATAATTGGGGGAGCTGTTTAAATAATTTTTAATATATATTTGAAAGTTTAAATCATGTTCTCATTATCCTACTAAAAGGCTTGTCAAACTATTTTGAAATATTTTCTTTGGGAAGATTGAAAGAATGGCTAAAGTTGTGGAGGGTCTTCAAGTCATCATCTACCATAGATCTACTTTATAATTTAATTAGTGCAAGGAAATTTGAAGGGAGGCCAATTGTAAAAGAAATTTATAAATGAATGGGAGCTACCCCTTGGTAGCATCTTATCGATAAAAACTGCTTGCATAATATTGGAATTCCACAATCATTCATCTTAAAGTTCTTGACTAAGTCCACTTTAGAATCCATTTAAGGGATTTATGTTTTTAAAATAATTTTTATTTTATTTTATTTTTATTTTTTATTTTAGTTTACTACATTCAAAAACAACTAAACTATAGAACATACTATTATGAATATAGAAAAATGATACAATATAATCAAGGGTTAAATGAGAAGAACTAATAAAGTATGAAAGCACATTATAAGCCTTGATATATACATGAAGGTAATCCCAAGGTATTCATAACAAGATATAACAATAGAAGAATTGTGGATGGGGGAAGTGATACACCAAAGGTAAATCATATATAAATTAGAGAAAATAATGGAGGGGGTGTAGATTCAATGAATTAAGAAAATAATCATATCAAAAACCATAGTCAAATATGAAATAATAAGAAATATTAAATTTGAAAACCATAATGGGAATGAATAAACATTAGGTGTGTAAGATATGTTAAGTTAAAAACTTTCTATGGGTGTATAAAAACTTGTACATAAGTATATAGGATTTATTAAAGAAAATGTATGAAAATTAATAGCTACTACACTCAGATATAAGAGCTAAAAATATTCATTCCAAAGAACTATATTCAAAATTACGCTAAAAAAAAATAAGAAAAGGTTCTTAGCTCTAGGTTTGATGTCAAATAAACTATGATAAATGGTACTCTATGATTTTTGCTTTTAAAAGTGCTCTAAAATTTATTAAATAGTTGGTAATAGACCACTATATTCACTATAGCTTGTTTTGGATCTTTTCTTCCACTATAAAAATGATCACTATGCTTGGAAATCCATCCATTATCTATAGAACCAATCCTCTACCATAGAATTGATCTAGTTTTCTTAGAACTTTATATTTTATCACCTCAATTATCTAGAACTAAAATGAGAAATTGATGTTTTTTAATCATCTTTGGAATATTTCTATCAGATTATATTCTCTTTCATCAAACCTTTAAGTAAAATTTAATAATTCTAGAAATAGAATCAAAGATACACTAAGCAATCATGCAATATTCCTACTCAATACTAATTCTAATACCATTTTGGTTTTGTATTTGTACAATCAAAGGAAAAGGTATCATATGGGCCCCCTTGATAATTTTAATGAATTAGAATGTTTCCCTTTATTATAACACCCTTATGAGTAATATCTATGCACAAACATACCACTTAAGCACCAGTCATTACCTTATACAAAACCTAATTAAAATGAAAAGAAAAAAACATATGGTATGAAATTTTTTCTAGGGATTAAATTTCATGGTTGTATGTCCATTTTTTTATTTCAACTATTAAATACAATTATAAATTTAAGAATATTGGATCACTTTAAAGGAGATATTTTTGTTATACTATCAAATAAATTATAATATTATTCTATTATATTTATATATTAAATTATTTTTCTAAAATAAATTGTGCCATAAAAGTCAAAGGGGTATGTGTAGGATCATCATGGAAAAAATAGGCCCTTAAGTGGCAAATAATTTAGAAAAATCAAAGTTAGGCAACTTGACGTAAAAATTTGAATAAGTTATCTATATGATTTCAAAAATATGTAAGAATAGAATTTGTAGAAAATTAAATGTAGTTTCTAAACTACTACGTTTGTTTAAAAAAAATAATCGATTTGGTGAAAATTTGAAATTTCAATGTAGTGGTACTTAAATTTCAAGGAAAAATTAAGAAGTAGGTGTCTATCTGACCACCCTAACCACAATAAAATGATAATATTTTTTTATAAGATTTTAGATACAAGTATAGGACTTAGGCCCGATGTGATGCATACTTTTTGTAATTTTTTTCCAAGTAAATAATTAATTATGAATTTTTTATTACAAAATTTTGAAAACTATTAAAACTCGTATGTCTGACCACCTTAACTTGGTCAAAACTTCATGAAATTCAATTTTTCTTTTTTTAATCCTATAGTATGCGAAGCATAGAATGTGACACATATTTTGGTTTCAAAAAATGTGATATCGTTTGAAAGCTATAGATGTTTTTCAATTAGCCTATCAATCAAGACTTTAGTCATAATTTGCATAGAAAATGAATAATAATTACTTATTAAATTCAAAGTAAAGCATAATTTATATTGGTGGAAAGTTGAGAATCTCCTTTAAAAACCCTTTTTGTTTCATCAATTTTTGGTAAAAAAATAGTCGTCAGCCACATACCCATCATATTGTCACTTTTTGGCCCATCATGATCCTACACATACCCAAAGATTGATGTTAAAGAGATAAATGACACAAAAAAATATTTGATAGGAAGGGTTGATAGTAAAATTTAGGCCCTAGGTTTTATCCTTACAAGTTTAAAATAATAATAATTTTTAATTATTATTATAATAATTTGTGTACTATCAAAAATTATCACCCTTGACAATTTCACACTAGGTTTTGCTCCCCCTGTGTTCTTGGACCTAATTATGCACCTAGTTTCCTAAGTATGCATTTAATTTCCCATTTTAAAAATTATTGGAAAGTGAAATATGGTAAATCAAGGTAGGCATTTAATATTTTTTCCTAACACTTTGGATCCCTAAAACAAGAATCCATTATAGGGCACATGATTCCCTATAATTTATATTTTGGATCCAATTTAAGTATATGTCGTGTTGGTAATTTATTATTTGAAATTCAAATTTCAATTTAGCTATTAAAGTTTAATTTTGTAATGCACATGTACAAACCCGGAGAACACACACAATGCAAATAATTTTTTTTTTTAAACAACCATAACCACATAGCATATCACATAGCATTAACACACTTGGTTCTCTGGGGCACGCGAGATTACATCGCAACAACTAAACAGAAATAAAGATAAAGATTATAACATAACCATTTAAATTATAATAACCATAAACAATGATACATCCAATAATCCGTGATGCGAGAACACTATACATCACATAATACATCCATGATAAATCTCTTACTAGAGATACAAACGAGCCTAACTATTACATCATCATTTTACTGTTACATTACAATCTCTTGATAATTGAATTACATTGAGCTTCCCAACATGGGGATTGATACAAGAATAGAGGAATATGAAATACAAGGTGAATGCTGGTACAACTCTGACTGTAAATGCTGAGAAGACAGGTCGCTGATGGGGAACCCAACGGGTGCGGAGCACGTTCCACCCAACCATGTGAATTACAAGTAACTCACCCCCCGTGCTCAGAGGTGACGAGGAAGTGAACCCGACCATGAATGTCAAACCGACTCAACCACAACATGATACAAAACAAGTACGACTCAAGCATGCAATGCACAACCATCGACGTTCTCAAAACACATAACAAGTTAAAACCACGAAACTCATCACAATAACATGAAGTACTATCAATTAACAATCATGAATCAATTCACAAGAATCAAAGGCATCATAAAGATACAATATCCAGAAGAACCGCAACAACATCCAAAATACATTTCCAAATAAATCTGAAACAATAAAAAGGACACGATTCTGTAATAAATCTAAATCAACCATTCAATACACAATTCCATGGGCAACAAGAAACAAGTCCAACGGGTATCAAGTGGGGAGGATCGTCGCATAGCTCTCATGGGATCCCCTGGCACTTCCTCCAACCGAGGCGCCGGCACCCAACTATGGATCTCCTAGCCCTAAAATCATAAACAACAAAGAGATTACAATATCCAAAAGCAACTACAAGCAAGCACAAGGGTGTCAAGTGGAGAGGGTCATCACATAGCTTCCATGGGATCCCCTGGCACTTCCTCCTACTGAGGCGCCGGCACCCATCTATGGATTCCCTAACCCTCAAAAATAACATAAATATAACCATATCCAGAGGCGACAAGAAACAAGAATAAGGATGTCTAGTGGAGAGTGTCATCGCATAGCTCTCATGGGATCCCCTGGCCCTTCCTCCTAACTGAGGCGCCGGCACCCATCTATGGATCCCCTGGATCCCCTGGCCCTTCCTCCTAACTGAGGCGCCGGCACCATAGGGTAGCTAATGCGGAGCCGATAGTCTCTCATGAAGACGAGACTACGACTTTTCCGACCACGGCCTACTCAGTCTATCACTAGTCTACAGTAGCCCTAATGCATAGACGAGGAATCCAGTTTTAATTATCTTGTATGTTTTACTACCCATCCCCCTAAATTCTATTTTTAGGTTATCACTTGTTTAACTACTCTTACGTGGGTTCCCCTGGCACTTCCTCCAACTGAGGCGCCGGCGCCCACGAAGAGCCACTCTCCCTATGACCCCTAACATAAATCAAAACTAGGCAAGGGTTGAACCAAAGCATAAGAAGCATAATACTACAACAAGAACACGCGAGGCATTAACCCTCTCGCAATAATTCATAACCAAAAGTTTAACAACCGTTCAACCCTTCCTAACAGAATGCCAATAAGCTTCAACTCCAAAAGTATAACCAAAACGAGGATAACATTTAAAGCATAACTCAAAACGAGACATACGAGGCAAATCCAACTCGCGATACATCGTAACCACGACTACAACCATGTACAACCATTCCAATTAATAAAACTCAAAATCATGTAATATTCTAATCACAAAGATACAAGTATAAACATCAAAGGATATAAGACATGCCTCTGGAGAAGACCGAGATTTACAATAATTCAAACGAGGTTCAAAACACAACAGAGTTTCCACAACACAAGGATAAAGTCAAAACAATAAATAGAAGTCAAAAAAACAGATCACACGAGTTTCTAACTCGAGAAGACGATTCAACCAAATACGTATAATATCTCTATTTTACTCGACATAGAGTCGAAAACAAAGAACAATAATATTATTGACAACTTATCTAATTTGCTTTCTTTAATTTCTCAAAGATAATAAATTTCATCAACGCAAACAAACTACTTTTCATCCATTACATGCACTCAGTTAATAGAATTTTACCATAACTATTTGTAACAAAATATTTTACCCTATTAATCAATTTTATTCGAAATAATCCATACAATCTAATATTATTTTTACAATAAAGTAAAATAATTAATTATCATAGAATAATGCAATATATATATATATATATAAATGTATATATATATATATATATTAAAATGTATATATATATATAGTCTTACCGAACAAATAACAATAAAACAATTCATGCCAATTTAAAGTTTATATACAAAATTATTCATAACAAATTAATTTTATTATACTAAAAATTACTTACTATTTTAATTCTAATGAACATCTTACATTTCTTTATTTCCATATATATATATATATATTTTAATAAACTAGATTATAATTATTATATTTAATAAATTAAATAAAATAATTATAACTATTATATTTGACAAAATTAAATATACACTATATAATAATAAAAAAATACATATAAACTGTGTATATATATATATTTATATAAAACAAAACAAAGTTTAAATTCACACCCCCCCGTACCAGCACTGGCCGACGGCCAGTACTGCTTGCAGCAGTCTTTAATGACTGTTGCGTAGCAGTCATTGAGACTGCTATGGCAGTGAGGGGAAGGGGAAGGTACGGCTTCGGCCGTCCTTCCTCCGAGCCCCAAAAACAAGTTTTTTTTTTATATATATTTTTTTTCATTTTTTATTTTTATTTTTATTATTTTTTTAAAAAAATTAAACTTCACAATTCGGACGGAATTCGACATATTAATATAAAGAAATTTCAAAATAAACATCAAAGCGATTTTATTATTATTTTTTTTAAATGAGGAAAATAAATGCAAACCATACATATATATATTATATATATATACTAAATATGTATATATATATATATATATATTATACACAAATATAAATATACAGTTATTTAAATACAGGGACATGATTTTCTGTGTAAAACCAAACAGAATATTCACATATTTTAAAAAAATCACACATACTAATGATTATCAACTAATATTTCAAAACTATTCAAATACAAATATTGATCTTTCCATAGTAGAATAACAGAAGAAATTAAGTGTATTCATACAGAATTCGACAGAGTTTCTTTTCAGTTTGTTTGTAAAGCATTATCAAGAATGTTCCTTTCAAGCAAGCCTATTGGTTTATTTACTTTCTAATATCAAGGAAAACACTTAAATCTAAATCATAGACAGATTCTTTTGTTTATTTGCAACACAAATTCATTCAAATCATAGTTTTTTGTTTATTTTGCAGATTCAGAGAATCAAAGATAGAGACGGGAACCTGGAGTCCTGCGCTTCTTTGAAGATCTGATGAAACCCGTTTGACTCTGATGACTTCGAAGAGCTCCCTGTTCGTGCTTCCAAGTCCTCTACAGAATTTTTCCCTCGAACTCGAATCCAACTCTTTATTCAGAAAAACTCTCCAAAGCAACCAGTAACAGATTGAAGACCAATTTCCTTCCCAGAACTCTCCTCAAATAATAGCAGAAGATTCAAAAATAATCTCTAAAATTTCTGAAAACCAAGCCAATCTCTTGCACACTTCTGT
Organism: Sequoia sempervirens; assembly: GCA_007258455.2. Lineage (NCBI taxonomy): Eukaryota > Viridiplantae > Streptophyta > Pinopsida > Cupressales > Cupressaceae > Sequoia > Sequoia sempervirens. Next base: position 520,225,505 of record VDFB02270651.1, on the reverse strand, counting down.
CACAAAATTCTCTGTGTCCCTAAACTTCTTAAAAATTCTTAATTAAATAATAGATAATAATCCTCTCTGTGTCTAAAACTTCCCAAAAACTCATAATTAAATAAAAATATAATGTCCATCCTTCAAAAATTCTCAAAAATCAAAATTAAAAGAAAATCAATTCTTTAAAAGCTAGCTTTTTCCCCAGATCTCTATTCCTATTGGCTCACACAGTCTTTTTATTCTTTTATTTGTTTTATTGCTTTTATTTCTATTTTTACCACTTTACTTGCACATTACATTATCTATTTAATTTAAATAATTTATTCTAATAATTATCCTCAACTAGATAATTAATTAAAATAAATAACACAATTTAATATTTAAATTATCATTAAATAAGCACATGACATTTAAAACATTTAAATATTTAAATGCAATTTATTCTAACATTAAAATAAACAAACATTTCCAACATTTAAATTAACTAATTCACAACTTATAAAATAACAACACCAATTAAATAATCATAACTTATAAAATACCACATTAATCAAAATACGACAAAACACATAACACAAAACACAAATGACGACATTTACAAAAATGAACAATACCAATTCAACGAGACGACCTGACATCATGGAACGGGAGGACTTCATCGTCACCTCTGTTTCAACATTTTACGGTTGGGTTATTGGTGCTCGCCCTGTCCTGCCGAAGCAGGTGGAATCGAGACTTATACCTGCAAATCCTGCATACAGACGAAGTTGTGTACATGTGCATACATATATATATAAATCATCAAAGCATTAAATCGAAGTACTGCATTGTGAGAAGGAATCGCAACATAGCAGGGCACTCGCGAACGAGTGATGCCATATTGTCCTTCATCACACCTATTCTAACACTTATAATCTATTTGATAAAATAACATTTCTAAACTATCAATTCATCTCATGACATAATTCATTAAATCATTGCATCATAATATAATTCTGAAAATCAACTAACATAACCAACCATAATGTCCTATAAAATAATCATGTCTACTAATGGAATAACAGCATCATCAAATGTCTAACTAACCAAATCACACAATAACAGTACCATCATAGTCACAAGTAGCAAACGAACGCATAGCAAAGTAATAAATCCAACTAGCAAGAGGAGGGGTACTACAATTTTGAGAAATTAGATTAATTCATATAAATACATAGTATTTTCACAATTTTATTCTTAAGGAAATTCACTAGCAATTATTATACTTCAATAATTATTAAGATTATTCAACAGAAAAAAAATAGAATTATTGAAGTATTTTATCACTCATGCATCATATCAACTTTTATGTGATTTTTTTTCATGTTTTTCATGCATTTCATTTTGGAGCACTAACACTTGTAGGTCTTCAAATCAAATCAAGTGAAGAAACAATTGAAGATATTTGAAAGTGATGAGTGTGACTTTAGTTCATTAAGGACATTAGATCTATGTGATGAGTTACAAAAAAAATTCAATTCATTACTTGTTTATCAATTATCCTCTATCCCTCAAAAGGATTATCTCTTTGTTATCATCAATTTTTCCATTGTGGAGATAGAAATACCAACACAAGTTTGAATGAGGTAAGTACCTATATGGAACAACCCTTCCCCTCTTTTCATGTGTTCAAAGCATCCATTTAGGCATATGCATATAGTGGAAAAGGTGAAAAAGTGCATTGTTATTGTTGTGAAAAGACATCAAGCTTTAATTTTTTTCATATATTTCATCAATTTTTTGTATTTTGCAATTTGAAAATAGAATTTTGAAGTCCATTTATTTATTGAAATTTTTGAAAATTTCTTACATAATTGCATTATACATTTTAAAATCATAAATCTATATTTTTTTTTAGATTTATTTACTTTCAAACCTGAACAATCATAGAGTAGGACACCTAAAAACTATATAACACATCCAAAATTTGATTTTTGTAAAAGAACCTTGTAATTCTAGGGCATCCTTATGCCCTACACTAGCAAAATTTAGCTAAAATTTAGGTCATAGATTTTTTTTGTCTCTTGTGTGTGGCTTTTCCCTCTAATTTTGCACTCTTTGCATTATTTTGTGACTATCTTGAACCTTTCCCAAATTGTAGGTTTACTCTAGCATTATGAAACTCATATGAGCTTCACTACCTAGTGTCTTACTACTAATTCCCCTGTGAGACAAATTTTTAGACTTATGACATCCCATATTGTAACCACATCCATTGTGGAGCCTAAGTCCTCTAACTCTTACACACAAGTTATGGATTCAACCTAATGCATTTTGGCTTGCATTCCCCACCACACATTACCCATGACTACCTCATAACCCACAATTTATGTGGACTTAGAAACTACCATTTCCCCTGTTCTTAAGGATAAACTAAAATATTTGGATAAAGATGTAGAGGGTTTTCAAGATTAATTAAGGACTTAATGTTTAGTGGGACAAATGATTCCTATTATGGATAACCTTAGGAAGTCAAAAAATGATTCTCAAGGAATAGAAGTGTTGTGCAGTCTAGCTTCCATAGTTGATGCTAACATCCCTACAACATATAGTTGTACTCAAGCATTCATAAATGTTGAAAACCAAGTAGGAAAAAAGTTTCCTTTCCCAAAACCATACCTCGTATTCCCACATTTATACCACCCATAGTAACATCAACTATACAACACACCAATGACGTAATTACAAGCTTAGAGCTTCCTACTGGGAATCCTTATAATTTTTTCACCTCACCTATAACACCACCATATTCATTACCCATCATAAGCATACAACATAGTAGCCCATTAGTCACTTACACAACTTCACCATATTTGAAAAACTCTCAAAATGTTCCAAACAATGATCTTTAATCATAAACCAACTTTTACAAAATGTTGCATCACTTCAACAACAAATTTCCATATTAAATCAATATCAAAATGGTAAAACTTCGTAATACCTCATACATAACCCATTGTCAATCACTATCCTCAAAACATGAAAATACCCCAATTTGAGAAGTGCAATGCTAAGGTAGATCCTAACAACCATGTATTGACTTTTATCACATTTTGTAGAAAATTCATCATTGAAGAAAAGCTCCTAGCTAATGTTTTCCTAGATCAATGAAAGAAATGGCCTTGGAATAGCTTTCCTCATTGCTAAATAACTCAATAAACTCATTCACCGAACTTATTAGCACATTTCTCCAACATTTTAAAGTAAACAATGGTCCTCAAGTGGTGTTAACTAACTTAGTGCATTGTAAGAAAGGACCTAAGGAAAATATAACAAACTTTATAGGATGATACCAATTTCTTTACTCACAAGTATCATATAGTCTTCCTGATACTAATGTTAAAGGGGTGCTTATGAGAAATTTTAAACATAATATTTGAGAAAAGTTATTGTTGATGATCTATCCATCTTTTCAACAATTGTGTATGACCCTTTGGGATAATCAAATATCAGTTAGTTAATATGAGGGTACACCTTCACTGACTCATACTGATCAATTTGAATTTATACCTCAAAATAGTTATCAATCATTTAAAAAAAAAAAAAAAAAACTTCATTAAGATAAACACCCATCAAACTACTAATAATATTGAAACACATGTCATTACAAAAAGTACAACCCCTTATCAATTTAGGATGAGAGATATAAAATTTGGAAAATTTCTTGACTCTCTTCATGTGATCATGTTACAATTGTTAACCAAGAACTTAATCTGATTTCCTTCAACTAGGATCATGGATACAACTAAACCTTTACCTCCAAAATTTAACACAAAATAATTTTGTCAATACCATCATACACTTGGATATGATATAAAATGATGTGTGTGTATTAAGAACTAGGTGTAAGACCTTATTGATTATAATCACATCTAGTTGGCTAATGTTAATGATAAAGGAAACAAGTCTATAGCTCCACTGAACCAAAATTTACAAATTCTCACAAATCCATACCAAATCATGCATCCAACTTTGTGCAAGGTAGTGATTATACACATGATAATGATGATCTATGCAATGTTGTTAATGCAATAGAATTTCAATCTCATGAGGGTTGAACCACCTTTTTACCTAGCATTTTTTTACACATATTGATACATCAATACATGCACCTGATGCCCGTCTCTATATCATCGATCATATTAATGGAAAACCTACAATAGGGATACTCTTTGATCCTGTGTGTTTAGAGAATGTGATCACCAAAGAATTCTTATTTGTGCATTAACTTTATAAATATTCTTATAACTCTCTCACTGAAAGTTGAACCAAAAAAATTGGATTTTTCATTCACCATCATCCTAATATCAAACCAATATTATGTGAAGCTAGGTTATCCATAGATATGCTCCATGAATGTAGTCCCATCGGTAATCCACCAATGCATAAATTTTCCATTTAAAAATGAAATATATATATATATATAGTTCATCATAGTGGATTTAAACTTGTGTCTTCCTATTGAAAAGTTTTATTGGATTATTTTTGGCCTCAACCTATATAACCTATTAAGCCTCATGAGGATTTCATTTTATATCATATAAAAATTTTAAAGCTAATCACATAGCTAAGTTATCCCTTAGTAATATCCCACCTAAGGATGATCGGTCTATGGTGACTTCTATAGTTGTTCCTCCCACCTCATATGTCATGAAAAAACCCATGTCTAATCCAGATATCCTCCCAAGTACACTAGTAATACAAATTGTAGTTCCGTGTTTGATATCATGTAAAGGACTAAGAGATAACCATATGATTACCTTTGTTCTTCTGAAAGAAAAAAATTATAAACCTAAAGATACAATACTTTCCCAACCCCAATGGTCCCTTCAATTGCTCATCTAGAGGAATAAAAGAGACTAATGGTGGAAAAATAAACTGTTACCCCTTCAAAAATTCAAACCCAAGCAAGAAGAAATAGAAGTGCTAAGGATCATACGTAAGTGTGGATGTCATGCAATTTCTCACCAATTAGATAAAAATAATAAAAAATTTCTTGGCAACTAACCACCTATCCAAGAAAACCTTAGTGAATTACCTCCCAACCATACATTCTCATCATAGTTTGACTCCACCTCACCACCCTCACCAAATAATCTTATTGAACTATACATGTTTCAACCTAAACTAACAATGAACCATGAACATATGATTGATATTGTCCTTAAGCCACCCATTGTGATAAATTAGGATAGTGAAGTTGAAGTTGCAAAGATTAATGAACAACTATATAATGGATTCTCTTTGTTCTTAAAATTTATGGATTTAGATGGGGGAAAACATGATGGTCCTCCTGATGCAAGTAATTCACCACATGTGTTGAACCTAGTTATAATTCTTGTATAACACTTGTTGTGGTCCCTTTGGATAGTTTTCTACCTTCCATATATGATGAGAAGTATTAGGATGAAGACAATTTTCTTTATATTGGCTCACATATCCATTACCATTTGTGCATGTTTTATTTCTTTAGTGTGTTTTTTTGCACATGATATTATCTCTCATGTTGTGATTTCTATATTATTTTTCTTTTGATGACCCTAGTTGTCCTTATACAAAGGAAAAAAATAAATTGTGACATTCATATATTTGTATAGCCATTCTTCTTTATTTCATAAACATTTTGTTGTCATGTGTTTTTGCTTTGGGGATGATGTGCAAGGAATCGAGACATTTAGGTCTCTTCCATGTTGACCCAAAATTTTATTTTTTATCTTAATGTGTCATTATTCCAAATGTGTGTTCACAGTTCCACAAGTATCTAGGGGAATGATCTCAATTCCAAGCTTAATCATATTGCATATTAGCAAAGATTTATATTGACCCTGAATTCGTGGATCCCTCATGTGATCATCTTTTGTCTTGTTATGTGGCTTTCTCTTGTGGGAAACATATTATAATGAGAGATTTATTTTTGAAAATATCAAATTGGAATAGGGGTTTCCAAATAACCTATCATGACCTTATCATATTGCATTTATCATTTTATTCTACCTTATAGAAATTACTCATAGATTGGTGTTTAGTAATTAATTTAAGGTGAGGGCATACATTCCATTATGTGCATCACTTTGTTCACACATGTTAGATGTAGTGATGCATTGGATTATACATTTTAAAATTTTTGTAGTGCCTTATTAGAATTATTGGGGCTATAATTCTTAGTATGGTTGACATGGGTACACACACCTAGTGAAAAATGATCCTCACTAGCCCTTGTGTGTTTCTCATTCACTACCCTTTTAGAAGGCTCGCCTAACGAATATAGAACTTCACTAGCTTGTGGTTCCTTGGTTCATGGTTCACCTAAAAAATATTGAAATTTGTTATCCTTGGAGTCATGAATGCCTTGGGTATGGATCCTAGTAATATTTTTATGGAGCTTTCTATTCTATGATTGTCATACCCATCTTTTTTATGTATCTTGTTTGCATTATGTTTGCATTATGTTTTAATCATTTTTTTTACATTAGTGTCTTTATTATATGTCTACATTGTGTGTCTTCATCATGTATGCTTTGTGTTTTCCATGTGCATTACATATCATACATGTGTGTTCTTTTGTCCCTATGTCTTCTTACCATAGGATCTTAAATCCCAGGGGCTTGTGTGCTTCCCATACATTCAATTACATCCTATCTCTTCAATATTTGGAAAATTGAACACCTCTTGATAAATTCTTTTAGCATGATTCTAAGCATAACCTCATAATCTCATTAAAGTGGGGGCTAAATGTAGCATTATAAATTGTCACCCTTAGCAATTTTACACTAAGTTTTGCTCCCCCTATGTGTTTAGACCTAATTATGCACCTAGTTTCCTAATTATTCATATAATTTCCCATTTTAAAATATTTATTAAAAAATAAAATACGGGAAATCAAGGTAGGAATTTAATATTTTAGCTCTGACACTGTGGATCGCTCAAAAGCATGAATCTGGTCTAGGGCATAGGGTTCCCTAGAATACCTATTTTGGCTCCAAATTTGAGTATGCCATTTTTATTAATTTATTAAATTTGAAATTAAAATATCAATTATCAACTATTGAGATTTATTTTTTTGTAAATTAGATTAATTCCATATAAATACATAGTATTTTTATAATTTTAATCATAATGAAATTCATTATCAATTGTTATACTTCAAAAATCATTCAAGAGAATTCAAGAGTAGAATTTTTAAAATTATTGAAGAATTTTATCATTCAAGCATCATGCCAAGTTTTATGATTTTTATCCATTTTTAGCATATATTTTGTTTTGGAACATTAACACTTGCATGTATTCAAATCAAATCAATTCAAGCAATAACTGATCCTTGAAGTTGATGAGTGTGACTTCAATCCATCAAGGAGATTAGATGTAATTGGTGAGTTGCATCAAATTGGTAATTCATTATTTTTTTATCAATTAGCCTCTATCCCTCAAAAGGATAAGCTCTCTTTTATCATTAATGTTTCCATTGTGGAGGTAGAAATACTAGCACAAGGTTTGATTAAGGCAAGCCCATATATGACACAACTAGGTTCCCCTCTTCTCATGTGTGTAGGTTATAGATCTAAAGTGAATAGGAGGAAGATTGAGGGCAATTTTCTCATTCATGCATCAAAACCCTATAATTTGACAAGTCATAAAATCTACATTTTCTTAGTAATAGATGAAGATTTGACAACCAAACCTAAAAGGAAGAATCTATAGACTAGGGACCCCAATCTTGTGAAATCAATTTTAAGGAACTAGTTCCTCAGCCTAGGGCATCCTTGTGCCCTAGACTAACCAAATTTGAACTCCAATTTCTTCTATGTCTACCTTTTTTATTTCTGGATTTTGATTTTATCTATCTATTTTAGTTTTTCATAATTCATAATAGAATGTTTCATTTTTCATTTGCATAGTTACATCATTGCATCAATTTTCCAGTTCATCAAAATTGTCACCTCCATCAACCAAAAAATAATCTATATCTAGGATTGATTGATTCCTCTTTTAGGTTGTAAATCGATCTCATATCCTTGTTGATCTAGATTCCCCCACATGTTCTTCTAAAAGTTTTGATTTTCGTGGTCTACTCATTAGACGCAGGATCTCTTTTTCCAATGAAACAATTTGATATTATGTTTATATAAATTTCTACACATTTAAAAAAATAAATACACATAATCAAATGAAATATCTTGCATTTTTCTATTACTACAAGATTATGTCATAGAAGATATTGGTTGTAATTGAACATTAGCATGCACTTTAATCTTATATAAATTTGTATGTATTATATGTCTCTATGAAGGTGACATATATAATAAGTCTCAAAAGACCTATCTTATCTTTTATTTTCTAATTTTTATTAACAATGCCATATTAATATGGTATCTTAATGGATAACTAAGGTGGAGGAAAAGGACTAAGATTGGCTGGATACAAAACTAGATGATTAGGTGAATTTTTACCCTTTATCTATCCTCTAATAAGTGTGATCAACTATACGATAACTATGAAGTAAGAACCCTCATTAAATATCACATTCCTAGCTCGAGGTGGAGAAATTATAGCATGAAATATAATCCAATTTCTAGGTGGAAGAGTATAATAATCCAATGATCAACATGCCTCTACAAATGAATAAATAAAAGATATTAGATATTCCCAAATATCCTCAATCATAAAGGGAAATAATATTTCTCAATAAAATCATGCACAAATACCATAAATGAATGATGAAACATATAAAATAAATCAAACCATTTTAATGTGTTTGATTAAAGTGTAAATTTACTCATCCACAATATATCATCATCCAAGTACTCATAGTTTGGAAGTAAAAATAATTTAGTATATGCAGATGCATTACTAATAATATTAGATCCTTCCTAAGAGAATTTTAATATCATTATGTAATGTAGTATGAGGGGATTTAAATAACGAGTGTTGAGTAAATCAATGTAGGATTATAGAAATAACTATAATCATAAGGGAAAATTCAACATGTGATGAATCATATACAATGCATCATCATGAGTATCCCTATAGTCAATATGAGATGCAAAAAAATTGTCATCATAAGGAAAAACATCATAATGTATGAAAGTAAGTAGCTCAATTAGACCAATATCCCTAGAATCTTGACAAGTTGTATCATGTCATAACCCAATTTTATTACATATTTATCATAATATGGTAAATTGAATTATTTCAAAAAAAATCAACTAAATATTAAATGGAGATTTTAGAATATTTGAAAAAAAAATTGAATGAAAGAAGTTGACTATTGTTGACTTCGCAAAATTTTGGAAATTATTTTATATATTACCAAGAATTAAACATTACTAATCAATTTGCAAGTCCAAGTGTGTGTAGTTACAAGGTGGCAGGTTGAAGAATGAGAACACGGTTGAAGTAGGATTGTTTAGTCGAATCGAATGGTAAGCCAATTGGAATCTGGGTCCACACACCACAAATGGCATGATGAATTACATTTGAATTAAACTGAATATATATGGGAATGCAATTTCCTAACTCAAATTTTCTTAGTTATTGAAATTAATGGCTTGTAGATTAAAATTTTTCTACATAAACTCTATGTTTTGAAGAAAATGAAAGCAAGTATTGTAAACAAAAATTCTTTATTAGTATATGTGTGTGTGTGTGTGTGTGTGTGTGTGTGTGTGTGTGCAGGATCATCATGAAAAAACAAGCCCTTAAGTGGCAAAAAAATCAGAAAAATCAGAGTTAGGCAACTTGACGTAAAAATTTGAATAAGTTACCTATATTATTTCAAAAATATGTAAGAATAGAATTTGTAGAAAATTGAATTTAGTTTCTAAAATACTAGGTTTTTAAAAAAGAAAAGAAATCTATTTGGTGAAAATTTAAAATTTCAATGTAGTAGTACTTAAATTTCAGGGAAAAAATAAGAAGTAGGTGTCTATCTCACCACCCTTACCACAATAAAATGATAATATTTTTTATAAGATTTTAGATATAAGTAGAGGACTCATTTCCTGGTGTGATGCATATTTTTTTCTAATTTGTTTCCAAGTAAATAATAATTATGAATTTTTTATTACAACTTTTAAAAAATATAAAAAACTCGTATGTCTGACCAACTTAACCTGGTCAAAACTTCATGAAATTCAATTGTTCTTTTTTTAATCCTATAGTATATGAATCATAGGATGTGACGCATGTTTTGAACTCAAAAAATATGATACCATTTGAAGGCTATAGATGTTTTTCAATTAGTCTATCAATTAGGACTTTAGTCATGATTTGAATAGAAAATGAATAATAATTACTTATTAAATTCAAAGTAAAGCATAATTTATATTGGTGGAAAGTTGAGAATCTCCTTCAAAAACCCTTTTCATTTCATCAATTTTGGGTAAAAATAAAGTCATCAGCCACATACCCATCATATTGCCACTTTTTGACCCACCATGATCCTGCACATACCCATGCTCAAAATGAAAATTCAAGTTCCTTGCTTTAAATGATAGTGTATGGAACTTATAATCCATTACAAATAAACTTGTATATGAATGCATATATAAATATATATACATGTTTGAAAAGTAAATACGAATACATACATACATACATACATACATACATACATAGATATATACATATATACATATACATACATATATATATATATATGCATTATTGAAATACAAGGTAAATGTGAATTTAAATATTTAAAATATATATAGATATATAAATATATGTATATATATTACATATGTATATACATATGCATACATACGTATATATATATTTGAATTCATAGTGAATTCAAAGTTGATAACTGACATACTATAATTAGACTATCGAAATCAATGAAAAATCTCAAGAAAAATCCATGATGGACTTGGTCTGCCAAAATCATAAAGGCATTATTCAATATTAGAGGTCAACGGCTATGGAAGGAAAATCCATAACGGCAACACCCATCCATATGCAAGAAAACATGGTTACCATTTTAAAATTCACAGTGGTGGAAGAAAAGAGAGGAGAAATTTGGGAAAGAATCAACAAATGGCAAGGAAAAGATAGAGAAGAATACACAGTGGTGGAAAAATATGAGGAGATCCTCGACCAAAAATCCCAAACATTGAGGTAACTTAGTAATTTTCAAACAATATCCATTTCACTATATTTTTTATGCTTAGCTAGTGATTTCCACTACATTTGATGATAAACTGATATCATAGTAAAGCAGTACTTATATTCGCTATCTATATGTCTTGGCTTGAGCCAAAGGCGAAGTCTTATCGACCACCCTCTAGGGGTTGCATGGCCTACGACCTACTACTATTTAAGTACTTAGGATGGAGACTTACCAACTAGCCTCTATGTTAGAATGAGGCATGGAACCTTATAGATGTGACTCTTATGTAAGTAACTTGATAATGTTAGCCATATCTTGGCTATCATAAATCGCATTTCAATCATATGTGTACCTTATGTTGTCTAATTTTTTGGAGGTTTGCATGTCAAACCTATGATAGAGGATATTATCCTTTGTGTTACCTTGATATGTATCAACTATGTTTTACTTTAAACATATCACCTTCCATTATTGGCTATCATTCATTATTGAGGAATGTGGAAACCATATTTGCATGAAGAGGGTGCCCTCAATTTGAAGGACCAATGGAATGTATGAGTTAGGTTTCATTGTAACCTTGTAAGGATTGATCCTCATGATTGATAGATTAATTTATTTGAATAAGAATCAAATTTAAGTTTTCATGACGTATAGTGTTGCATGCATTAAGTGATAAGCTATAATTCCCATAAAGGAAATTTAAAATATAACTTTGAGGTTAAGAAAGGAAGCACCTCACCATATTAATGGGTCAAATCTAGAGCAACCTTGGTTTTTTTGTTGTAGCCTAAATAGGAAAAAGTGTTGTTCAAACTTGAAACTTCCTTTCCTTCTTAACTAAAATATTTGCTCAAGAATTTTTTCGACAAACATGTAAAACCTGATTTTCTTTATATTATTAAAGTTTCTCATCATAATTACATTGATGAAAGTGTTCAAGATCTAGATAATAGACATTATGTCCTTATGATTGAAACTAGGCTATTTGAATTTTTTATTCTTAGTTCATAATGGACAAGTTGTTCTATATTAAAAATGGTGAACATTTACTTGTAAAGTGATCATTTAGCATGGAAACAACTTGAGATCAACAAACAGAGTAAATAACATTATTTTTCTTCAAATGTAATTGTTTAGTTTGAAACAATATTTTTTTGATGTAAATAGTTGTTAATCTTTTTCAAACAACTTTGTTTTGTTAAAAAAGTTATCAATATAGTTGGAAACAACATTGCTCAATAAACTGTTTAGTTGGAAATAACTTGTTTTATAACTATTTAGTAGGAAACAATACTTGTTTCGTTAAAAAAATGAATGTTCATATGAAATAGATTATTTTATGAATGTTTAGTAGGAAACAATACTTGTTATGTTTAAACAATTAATGTTCATATGAAAATAGCTTGTTTTATGACTGTTTAGTAGGAATGAGTACTTGTTTTGTTTAAAAAATGAATGTTCTTATGTAAACAACCATGTTAGAATATCTTAGATGTGGGAATGAAATAATAGTATGTGTGAAACTATTAGCATAGACTTGTTCTAACTCTTAATTTTTTGGAAGTTAAGAAATGTCCAGTGGAATATTATTTTAAGATTGCAATCTAAATTAATGATTATTTCTTAATGTATGCAAAAATTTTAACATAAGTGGGCACATATATGTGTATTCACATAGAATTTGTATAATTACATACACATGCTTGTGACATTTACATTATTTTGTTTTTAGTATATTTTAAAAGAAAAAGTAAAATGCTTATGATGAGAAGTAGAAAATAGTCATAAGAATGATATGACTAAATGTTGAATTACTTTGTGAATCATAAATCTAATTTCTATTAGAGAGTAAATTAGTCATCTAATTCTTCTTTTGAAAAAATGTGTGTAATAACACATTAGTACTTGAATAGAATAGTAATACCTTAGTAGACTAGAGCACCTTAGGGTAGATGCTTCTAGAGGGTAGATAGTATTTATGAGATATTGTATGTAGAAAGTTACCTTCTAGGATGAGTGAAAAATGGAATTTAGAGAGTATAGGTTTTCATTACCTTAACCTATTGTTTGTTGTTGTTGCAAGACATTTATTATGCTTAGCCAAGCAATATAGTCATTATATATGTATGAACTTTGTGATTTCACTCTCTACCATTCCTACCATATATCTTTCATTTTCTTTTCTAACTAGTAGATATAAATTGCACTTTGATGTATGGGCACACACCAAATTCCACTTTGCAAGTTGTTCTCTTGCTAAAATTTGTATGTAGGGTTGGGCATTCTTCAAGTCAAAAGAATACTGAGGAAGTGTAAGCTTCATGGTTGGGCGGTAAAGCCCTTCACCCATTTTATCATCCACCAATGGAGGTGAGCAACCAAGAAGAACCTTAGTTGTTCACAAGACTATTATAGTCTAAAATGTAACTTTATGTAATTCATTCTTATACTTGATTTAAAGTGTACAATGTAATGACTTTATGGCCTTAGTAGCCAAGTCAAACCTGATATTGTAATTTGACTTTTGAAGTGAATATATGAATATTTGACTCATTTTAAACGAACATGTGTAGCTATGACTGAATTTAGCCACTAGTTATGTCTTTTTAATTTGGAGTATATGTATGTGTCATTTACAATAATATTAATTAAGTAATAATTAGGAATGATTTATTACATTTGGTATCGGAGCTTAGGGTTCAACTCTAGGCCTTTTGAGTCTACCATAGTTGACTAGGGGTAGTTGACCCTTAACTTGAAATTTGGATGTCCTAAAATTTGACTGAAGCTGAATTGAATGGAAGAATGTTAAGGTCAAAGGAAGGATGAAGGGAAGGCAAAACTGTTAGAACCTCACATAAGAATGATGTAAAGGAGCGAAATACCAAGATGGAGGTTCAATTAGAAATTATCGATGATGAAACTCTAGCTCAGACCCTTACATGAATCAATCTAAAGAGAGGCTTGAAGATTGAGGAGTGGCGAACACCTAAGATCAAAAAGCCTTCTACAATCCAGGACTAACCTCTAGAATGTGGACCCAATGCGCCCTTGTTGACTAAAGAGGAAAAGGAGAGCCTGCGTGATCAACCATCCTCTTTTGTTAAGTTTGAAGTAAACTCAGATGATGATCTAGAGGAATTTCCTCTATTTGATACCAAGAAATCAAAATGATGTAACAAGAAGCCTATTGTAAATAAGGATCTATTAACTCGCCTTAAATAAAATCAGATAATGTTTTTTTCATGTGTTCAAAGAGAGACTCTAAAATGTGTGTATTATGCATGAATGTGTATGTCTTCTATATTAAGGGATGTATGCATATGAAAATTATGAGATGTAGCATAAGATTTTTTATTCATAGAACCTTGTTTTGACATGCGATAAACATGACTATGTTTTAGGATAAGTGTGGGACAACATGGTGACCACCAAGCAAGATGGGGGTGGTAGTAGTTCCATTAACTGACCAAACAAGAGATTGGAACAAATTTTAGAGCTTCGAAATCGGAAAGAGTCTTACATGGATCATATAGAGCGAGAATTCCAAATGGCACATGAGCACCTGGACCATAGGAATGTATAAGGTAATCAAGGAGATGGTGGTCCAAGGGAAGGTCCATAAGGAAAAATTGAGGAAGACCTTGGGAAAGACCTCAAAAGAGTTGCTCCACCTAAGTTCGATGGTAAGGCTATATGAATAGGAGCTGAGGCTTGGATTATAGAAATGGAAAAATACTTTGGGCTTCATAACCTTTCTAAACAGACTAAGGTGGCATGGGCTATGTATCAGCTCTCAAGTGAAGTAGTGACTTGGTGGGATAATGAGAAATTAGAATGAAATCTTCATCCTACTGAGATCATATAGGAACTCTTCATCCAAGCTTTCAAGAATATATCGTCACCTCATATTTTATTTGACAAGAAAGTGAGGGAATTTTAGAACTCAACCCAAGGAGATATGACTGTGTTTTAGTATTGGGAAAAGTTTAGTGCCAACCTATTAAAGTATTTGCCCCAGTATCATGGAGATGAATGGTTCTATATCCAAAAATTTATAATGGGACCTAGACCTGGTATAGGAATTGAAGTGGATATGTACGAACCTTAAACCATGAATGAATTCTTCCAAAAAGCCACCAAACAGGAATAGAAGTTGCAAAAACTATCCAATCTTCATAGAAATTCTAATTCTAATTCATGGTATCAGAAGAACAAATTTCATAAAGGAGACAAGAGCCATCAAATCCATAATCTCAAGAGGAGAAGTGAATCAAAGGAGAAGGATGAAGTGGTAATGTTGGAAAGAACAAGAAATCAAACAAGGGTAAGGGTATAGATGACCATAAGTAGAAAGGATTTAGAGAGGACAAGCTAGGAGGTTACAAAGGGCCTTGTGATGGATGTTATACTTGTAGAGGTGACCATTATGCCTCAAATTTTCCTCCTCATACAAAGTCGTGAAAGGAAGTAAGCTACCAATAGACTCAACATTACCAAATCCATGCTGCAGTGGACAACAGAAAGGCAGAGTATCAGGTTTTGCCAATTCAGCTAACGGATAAGCTCTATGGCCAATATGTATCTATCTTAATTGATATTGGAGCTACTAAATGTTTAATAGATCCTACAATAATATCCAAGATACCCATTAGAACTGAATACATGGAAAATTCATGGACAGTCAAGTATGGTAATTGAGTAGAGAAAAGAGTAGATACCTATCTCTTTTTTAGTGAGTTAGAGCTTCCAACCTTTCAAACATACGTCAAATTGTATGTGGCACCCTTAGGATCATATGATGTAATTTTGGGAATAAATTAACCAAGCATAAGGATTTAGTGAACTATGAGGACAAGGTGGTGAAGTCTCTAAATGATTATGGAAACCCAGTTGAGGTTTGTGGAATGCTGAGACCCTTAGAGCTTAGATAGATTTATGTGACGCAGCTCAAGAAGGCTCGTCAAAAGCTATGTGCAATTTATGTAGTGCATGTTAGTAATCCTGACAGCAAGAAGCCATGTTTAGATGACTATCCTATTCTCAAGGAGTTCCAAGATATATTCCTTGATGAACTTATGGAGTTGTCTTTGAAGCAAGAATTCAATTTTTCTATCGACCTAGTTTTAGGAGCTGAGCCTCAATCCAAGGCACATTATCAGATGAACACCACAAAACTCTATGATTTCAAGGCCTAGTTAATGGAATTTTTGGAAAAGGGAGTTATAAGACCCAATGTGTCTTCTTGGGGAGTGCCAGTTATTTTTATGAAAAGGAAGGATGGAACTTTGCATCTATGTATAGATTATTGAATGTTGAACAAGGTTACAATCAAGAACCAGTATCCACTATTGAAGATTGATGGAATTTTTGATCAAATGAAGGGAGCGACGGTATTCTCCAAAATTGATCATAAGTCTAGGTACCATCAATTGAGAATTAAGGAAGAAGACATTTTGAAGACTACATTTAGAACTTGGTATGGATATTATGAGTTCATAGTGGTACCTTTCAGTTTAACTAATGTACCAACAGCCTTTATGAACCTTATGAATATTGTATTTTGAGACTGCTTTGATGACTTTGTTCTAATATTTATTAATGAAATCCTAGTCTAATCAAAGACTAGTGAAGAGCATGATAGACATTTGAGGATAGTTTTTCAGTGATTGAGAGAAAGGAAACTCTTTGGGAAGCTATCCAAGTGTTCATCCTATCAGGACAAAGGGCACTATTTGGGCCATATCATTTTAGCTGAAGGAGTCTTCATCTTGATCAAGGTGATCATGGAATGGTTTGTGCCAAAGAATTTTTTAGAAGTCCGTAGCTTCATTGGCCTCACATGATACTATAGGGATTTTGTTCAAGGGTTCTCATAGATTGCATCTCCTATTACCTCATTCCAAAGGAAGAGAATGTGGTTTTAATAGATTGAGAAATGTGAGCAAGCATTCCAACTCCTGAAGGGGAGCCTAATGATAGGACCAATGATGACTATCCCTAATCCTAATGGGAGATTCACAACAATCACAGATGCTTTAGGAGAGGAATTAGGAGTAGTATTAATGCAAGATGGACATGTGGTAGCATATGAATCAAGGAATTTCCTGCAACATGAAGTGAGCTACGTGCCTCATGATTTAGAATTAGCAGCCATAGTTCATGCCTTAGAGATGTGGAGGCATTATCTTTTGGGAAAAAAATCTAAACTCGAGATAGACAACTTAGGATTTAGATACATATTTACCCAACTAAACCTTAATGCATGGAAAAGAAGGTGGTTGGAATTCCTTAGCGAGTATGACTTTGGAATTGAATATATATAAAGGGGAAAGAGAATAAAGTGGTTGATGCTCTTAGTAGTCAAAGGTATATGGTAGCCATGATTTCAAGAAGGTCTAACTTAAGATAGTAGGTCATTGAGAATTTGTCTGGGGATGAGCAGTATGAAACAGTGAAGAGCACCCTAGAAGAAAATCCTTTGGATCATCAGTTCAATGGATATGAGATCGAACAAAATGGTATTTTGAGATATAAGAGAAGAATGTATCTTCTTGACTCTGGAGAGCTAAGGAATTTTTTTTAAGAATAATTTCATAATTCCCCTTATTCAGGACACCCCAAAGTATCCAAGATGATCTCGAAGTTGAAGACTATTTTTTTCCTAAACTCAAGAAGGATGTAGTGGAGTATGTAGCTAGATGCTTGGAGTGATAGTGGGTCAAGGCTAAGCATGCACGCCCAACCAGGTTATTGTATCCTCATGACATACCTGAGTATAAATGGTAGGTGATCAATATGGATTTTGCATAGGAGTTGTCATTAAACAACAATAAGCATGATGTTATCTTGGTCATGATTGATAACTTGACTAAGGTTGCACACTTCATTCTGGGAAACCTTAAAGATGGATGGTTGACCCTATCTAAGAAATTTATTCAGGAGATCTTCTGCTTACATGGGGTGCCAAGACTATCATTTTTGATAGGGACACGTAGATGACCTCAAGGTTTTAGATGACCTTGAATGCACCATTAGGGACTAAATTTAATTTCAGCTTAGCTTATCATCCTCATCATAATAGGTAGATAGAGAAGGTGAATCAAATAGTTGAATACCTCCTCTGAATGTATTGTATGGACCAACAATATAGGTGGGAAGAATATTTTCCTTTGGTAGAGTTTTATTACAACAACTCATATCATACATCCTTAGGCATGACACCATTTGAATCCTTGTATGGGTGGAAGTGTCTTAACCCCCATCAGTTGGGATAAAATGGAGGATAAGATCATAGTACGACCTAAAATTCTTAAGAAAATGGAAGAAAAAATGAGGTTCATTTAGAGAAAATTGAAAGAGGTGGCAGACCGATAGAAGAGTTATGCCAATAGGAACCAAACTCTTAGACAATTCACAATAGGGGGAAAAGTTTTCTTGAGAGTTGAACATCATAAAATGTGTATTTCTTTTGGAAAGTCTTCCAAGTTGGCCCCAAGATTACGGAACCATTTGAAGTCTTAAAAGATTAACCCATTTTCTTATAAGCTAGCTCTATCACCTACTTTGGCTCGACTTCATAATGTGTTTCAAGTTTCTTTGCTTAAGTTATATCATCTTGATGTGACTCATGTGCTTGATTGGAAATCCTTGTAGGTTCAAGATCCAAGAGTGGTACTAGTGGAGCCCATTAGAATCTTGTATAGACACAACATTAGGTTGCGGAGTAGAGATATTGCACAATTTAAAGTCCAATGGAACTCTAGAGTTGAGGATAGTGTTACTTGGGAGGATGCGGAAAAAATAGAACACTTTTTTTCACATTTTCTTTCTTGAAAAAGAAAATAATTTTGTTGAATTTTTTTGGATTGAGTTACCATAATATTTCATGCTTTAAAATTTTGATGTTGAAATAGACATATATTTCTGATGTGATGTTGAAATATAATATATTTTTTATGTGATTTTGAAATAGACATATCTTTTTGATGTAATGTTGAAATATCCATATATTTTTTATGTGATATTGAAAAAGACATGTATTTTTGATGAGATGTTGAAATAGACATGCATGTTCAAAATTTGATATGATATTATTTTATTCGACTTATTAGACATTGGGATGATGTCTCTTCCAAGAGGGGAAGGATTCCATAACCCAATTTTATTGCATATTTATCATAATATGGTAAATTGAATTATTGAAGAAATTAAATTAAATATTAAATAGAGATTTTGGAATATTTAAAAAAAAATTGAATGAAAGAAGTTGGTTTATGCTAACTTTGCAAAACAATTAAAAATTATTTTATATGTTACCAAAAATTGAACGTTACTGATCAATTTGCAAGAGCAAGTCCACGCAATTGTAGGGTGACAAGTTGAAGGAAGAGAACATGGTTGAAGTAGAAATGTTTAACTAGCTCGATTGGTAAGCCAATTGGAATCTGGGTGCACACACCACAAATGGCATGATGACTTGCATTTTAATTAAATTGAATATATATGAGAATGAAATTTGCTAACTTGAATTATCTCTATTATTAAAATTTGTCTGCTTAACTCTATGTTTTAAAGAAAATGAAATCAAGTATTGTAAAGAAAATTTCTATGTTAGTATACATATATATACACATATATATACATACATATATATATATACATACATATATATATATATATATATATACATATATATATACACATATATTTATATGATATACATATATATATATATATATATATATATATATTGAACCATAGATTTTTGTGGTTTAGGATGCTATGACTCTCTTGCTCAATTACAATTTTTCACCTAAAGGAGAGATAAATCCCACACAAAATATTGGCAGCTCACTCAAACTAATGAAATTATGATGGAAATATGTCTAAATAGAATGATCTAAATGCAAAAGATTGATAAAATATATCACTAATTGAATGAAAAGCTAATAAATGCAAAGTGTTTGAAAACACATTGTGATATGCAAGAAAACCTAGAAAGATGAGTAGAAATGCAGGTAAACTATAATAGAAACTGATGAAACTAAAGGTGTGTACTTGGAAACGTGCTAGAGACTAGAAATGACTTTGAAATTCTAAAAATGTTGATTTTTAGGCCTAGTGGGACTCATTCTCCATTCTGGGTGAAGTAGTCCTAGTTTTAGAAAACTACACTAGGACCTGTTTTAGCCAAATCGGTGTCCAAATCTACAAATATCTCTAGAAAATAGGTATAGTGGGACTCATTCGCCACTATGGGAAAATGAGTCCATTTTAGCTTTTTTGAAAACTCAAAAATGGAATTTGAAGCTTTCGGTCTACTCAATTTGTACCTCTAGGTGTCGGGATCTTAAACCTTGATTTTTAGCATTGTTGGTGACTTTTTGTGTAGGTTTTGACCTTTACAATAGGGAAATGAATTCAACAAGTTTGAAACATATTCTTCAATCATTTCCAAGCCATCCAAGCACCTAAATCTGCAATAACACAAAGGAAGAGAGAGAAAATGTTGATTGTTAGGGATTGGGGGTTTACCTTGGTCAAACCCCATTTGAGTAATTAAACCAAAATGGTGAAATAAGATAATGAAACATGAAATATGAAATAATTCAATTAGAAACTTTCCATGATGAAGGATCTTGAGTTGCTATAACAATGGATGAAGAATTTTTCTTTTGAATGCCTTAGAAAGTTATCTTGATGACATAGAATGCTAAAAACCCTAGCTTGCTTTACTTGACAATATGGATGAATGATGAATGATGGATGAATTATGAATTAGGTGAATGAATTAAGGTTAAAGGTCTATTTTTATAAAAAAGAGTTAAGAATAAGGATCGTGATCAAGGGCCAAGATTACATTAGAAAATAACTTAATCAAGGGTGGAGGTTAATTGAGAGAAGAAAGACATGGATAGATAAAGACTTGCAGTGGAAGACAAGATTGGCACAAAAAAAGAGGTTGTTGGAGAGAATTAAATAATAAATATTATTTAATTTAAGTGGCCAACATAGGAGAGATAAATAAAATATTAATTTTATTTATTTAAAAAGAAAGGTGATAACAAATAATTAAATAATTAAAAATAATTATTTAATTGGGGAGATAAAGAAAGAATAAATAATTAAATAAATATAAAATTTATTTAATTATAGAGAGAAAAGGCTAATGAATAATTAAATAATTAAAATAATTATTTAATTATAGAAGAAGAGGAAAAAGCTAACTTTTGAATTAAAATAATATTTAATTCAAAAGTAGGGAGGAAAGGACCATTAGAATTCAATGCTTAATAAAAGTGTAGAAAAGTGTGAGTCATTTACAACACTTTACAACACCTTTACAAGACATAAATAAATGCATTTTATTTAGTTTGCAAGTGTCCAAGAACTTATGAGGATATGAAAAACACCTCACAACACTAAACCAAGGCCCCATTAAGTCTAATTTGTCATTAAATATTCTCAAATCAAGCAATTTTCCTTTTTTATATGGTACATATATAAGATGCTCGAAATGAAAATTCAAGTTCCTTGCTTTAAATGATAGTGTATGGAACTTATAATCCATTACAAACAAACTTGTATATGAATGCATATATAAATATATATAGATATGTGTGTGTGTGTAAATACATTATTTGAATACAAGGTAAATGTGAATGAAATAATTTTAGACACATATAGATATATAAATATGTGTGTGTGTGTGTGTGTGTGTGTGTGTGTGTGTGTGTGTGTATACATAGATACTTATATATTCAAATTCATATTGTATTCAAAGTTGATAACCAATATACTATAATCGAACTATTGAAATCAATGAAAAATATCAAGGAAAATGCATGATGGATGTGGCCTACCAAAATCATAGGAATTATTAAAAATTAGAGGTCGATGGGTATGGAAGGAAAATCCATAATGACAAGACCCAGTCGCATGTAAGAAAACATGGTTACCATTTTATAATACGTAGTGGTGGAAGAAAAGAGGAGTGATTTGGGAAAGAATTGACAAGCAACAAGGAAAAGATAGAGAAGAATATGCAGTGGTGGAAAAATATGAGGAGAGCCTTGACCAAAAAGCTCAAACATTGGGGTAACTCAGTTCTTTTGAAAAAATATCCATCTCAATTTTTTTTTTAATGCTTAGCTAGATATTGTCACTGCATTTGATGATAAATCGATAGCACAGTAAACTAGTATATTCTTTGTCTATATGCCTTGGCTTGAGCCAAAGGAAAACTATTATTGACCACCCTCAAGGGGTTGCATGGCTTATGGCTTGCTACTATTTAAGTGCTTAAGATGCAGTCTTATCGGCTAGCCTCTGTGTTAGACTAAGGCATGGAACCTTATAGATGTGACTATTATGTAACTTGCTTGATAATATTAGTAATATCTTGGCTATCAAAAATCTTATTTCGATCATATATGTACCTTATGGTGTCTGAATCTATGGAGGTTTGCATGCAAAACTAATGATAGAGGATATTATCCTTTTTGTTACCTTCATATGTATCAACTATGTTTTACTTTAAACATATCGCCTTCCATTATTTCCTAGGCTGATAATGGTTAGGAGAAAATTGTTCATTATTAAGGAATGTTGAAACCATATTTGCATAAAGAGGATGCCCTCGATTTGAAGAACCAATGGAATGTATGAGTTGGGTTTCATTGTAACCTTGTAAGGATCGATCCTCATGATTGATAGGTTAATTTAGTTAAATAAGAATCACATTTGAGTCTACACAATGTATAGTGTTGTATGCATTAAGAGATAAGCTAGAATTCTCATAAGGGAAATTTGGAACATAACTTTGAGGTTAAGAAAGGAAGCACCCAACCATAGTAATGGGTCAAATCCAGAGCAACCTTAGCTTGTTTGTTGTAACATGAATAGGAAAAATTATTGTTTGAACCTGAAATTTCCTTTCCTTCTTAACTAAAATATTTTCTCAATAATTTCTTCAACAAACGTGTCAAATTTGGTTTTTTTTATATTATTAAAGTTGTTCATCATAATTCCAGTGATGAAAGTGTTCAAGATCTGGATAATAGACATTTTTTCCTTATGATTGAAATTGGCTATTTGATTTTTTTATTTTCAATTCATAATGGAAAACCCATTCAACATTATACAGTGAACATTTACTTGTAAAGTGATTATTTAGCATGGAAAAAACTTGAGATTAGAAAATAGAGTAAACAACATTATTTATCTTTTAATGTAACTGTTTAGTTTGAAAAAGTATTGTGTTGATGTAAATAGTGGTTAATATTTTGCAAACAACTCTTTTTCGTTAAAAAGGTATCATTATATAGTTAGAAAAAACCTTGCTCAATAAATTGTTTAGTTGTAAATATCTTGTTTTATAACTGTTGAGTAGGAAATAGTACTTGTTATGTTAAAACAATGAAATGTTAGTATGAAAATAGCTTGTTTTATGAATGTTTAGGAGGAAACAATACTTGTTCAATTTAAACAATGAATGTTCATATGAAAATAACTTGTTTAGTGATTGTTTAGTAGAAACAATACTTCTTCTATTTAAACAATGAATTTTCTTATGTAAACAACCATGTTAGAATATATTAGATGTGGGAATGCAATAACAGTATGTGTGAAACTGTTAGCATAGACTTGTTCTAACTCTTAATTTTTTAGACAAAGAAATGTCAAGTGGAATACTATTTTAAGATTGCAATCTAAATTAATAATTATTTCAGAATGTATGCACAAATTTTAACATAAGTGGGAACATATATGTGTATGCACATAGAATTTTTCTATGTACATACACATACTTGTGACATACCTTTTTCTATTTTTAGTACATTTTTTAAAAATTAAAATTCTTACGATGAAAATTAGAAAATAGTCATAAGAACAATATGGCTGAATGTTCAATTATTTTGTGAATGATAAATCTAATTTCCATTAGAGAGTAAATTAGTAATTTGATTCTTCTTTTGAAGAAATATTTGTAAGAATTCTTTAATACTTGAACATAACAATGATACTGTAGTAGACTAGATCACCTAAGGGTAGATACTGCTAGAGGGTAGATAGCTATTATGAGATATTATATGTAGAAAGTTACCTTCTGGACAAGCACCGAAATGGAGTTTAGAGAGTATAGGTTTTCTTTACCAGAACCTATTGTTTGTTGTTGTTGCAACACATTTATTATGCTTTCCCAAGAAATATAGTTCATTATACATGTATGAACTCTATGATTTAACTCTCTACCATTCCCAGCATAGATCTTCCATTTATTTTCTAACTAGTAGATAGAATTTGCATTTTGATGTATGGGCACACACTATATTCCACCCTACAGGTTGTTCTCATACTAATTTTTTTGTGTACGGTTGGCCATTCTTCAAGTCAGAAGAATACCAGGGAAGCATAAGCTTCGTGGTTGAGTGATAAAGTACTTCAACCATGTTCTCATCCACTAGTGGAGGTGAGCGTTCAAGAAGAACATTAGTTGTTCACAAGACAATTATACTCTAAGATGTAACTTGATGTAATTCATTCTTGTACTTGATATAAAGTGTACAATGTAATGAATTTGTGGCCTTAGGAGCCAAGTGACACCTGATATTGTAATTTGAATTTTGAAGTGAATATATGAATCTTTGACTCATTTTAAATGGACATGTGTAGCTATGATTGACTTTAGCCACTAGTTATGTCTTTTTAATTTGGAGTATATTCATGTGTCATTTACGATCTAATATTAATTAAGTACTAATTAGGAATGGGTTATTGTGTATATCATTGAAGGAAAATGAAAAATAAAGTTACATAAATAACACTATTTTGAAAATATAAATAAAAGTATCAAAAGGTAAGAAACAACATCACCAATAGCTAAATAAGGTGTTTTCTCATCACATAAAATATCCTCCCTAGATATGTCATTAGAAGCTAGGTTTACATTATTATCCCTCATCACACAAGGGGTATAATCATCATGAATTATGTTTAAAAATAAATTAAAATCATCCAATAGGGATGAAAAAGTTACAACAAGGTCCATGAAAGTGGACAAAATTGATAGGAATGAAAACAACTACAACATGAAACATGTAGTATTATTAGTATGAAATAGGATGCAATATCATCATATATTAAGGGATAATAAGTAATGAAGTATGAAACTACCTAATAATATTTGATATATCATTGAATTTAATCCAAAGGTATCTATTTAACAAGATATAGCAATCAAAGAATAATAGATGAAGGAAGTGATACATCAAAGATAAACATTGTTTAAATAAAAGAAAATAAGGATTTTAAAGTAAGAATAAATGAAATGGAACAAAATGAAAGTAAAAACCCTAGAAAAATATGATATAAAAGTTTAAAAAATAGAAAGGATTAAATCTAAAAACCATAATGGGGAAGGATAAATCCTATGATTATATGATATATTAGATTCATCAATTTATATAGGGAAATAAAATACTCTTACATAAATATCTAGGATAAATGAAATTAAATATATAATAATCAATAGTTACTAGAACTAGATAGATTTTTCTATAGAGCTATGTTCATAGATATTCACAAAAATAAATAAATATTGTTAGCTTTAGGTTCGACGTGAAATAAATTGTCATATGGTACTCTATGATTCCTCCTTTTGATAGTGCTCTAGATAATACTTTGAAATAGTTGGTATTTGAATATTAAAGTCACTATATATTGCATTAGGTCATTTTTTATTATAGAAATGATCGTTGTGCTTGTAAATTCATCCATTATTTGTAGACTCAATCCTATGTCATGGAATTGATCTAGATGTCTAAAAAATTCTATCATTTACTCACCTCAATTATTTAAACCTAAAATGAGAAATTGGTGGTGTTGACACCTTTGGAAGCTTTCTATTTAAGTATCTTGTTGTTTATCAAACACCTAGGTCCAATTTAATAGTTTTAAAATGACGACCAGTTATGTATTAAGAAATCATAAAATATTCTTATTCAATACTACTAATAATATCATGTTGATGCAATGGGTGATAAAGGTCTCTTATGGTCCTCCTTGATCACTCAAATGAACTAGGCCTTTTCCTTTTATACAACAACCTTATAGTGTATAATTTTAAACATTTCATAGTTAATTGACGAAAAAAGTAGTTAGAAAAGGGGGTTAGTTCAAGATTTGTAATACAATTTGAATTTAGAAAAGAGGGATCATTTTTGTACCATGGATTTAACCTAAGATTAGTTTAGATCGTGGATTTTAGCCAATATAAGTAATGGACAATTTGTGGATTGGAACCACTACCTAGGGGTGTTGGAAGGTAGGATAATGTTAAGTTCGAATTAATTGCCAACATCTACACAATACCATTCGAATTAAACAATAACCAAATTACTTTAGAAATAACAAAAAAAATGAATC
Source organism: Sequoia sempervirens (assembly GCA_007258455.2). Taxonomy (NCBI): domain Eukaryota; kingdom Viridiplantae; phylum Streptophyta; class Pinopsida; order Cupressales; family Cupressaceae; genus Sequoia; species Sequoia sempervirens. The sequence goes on along the minus strand of VDFB02270651.1, from coordinate 520,198,948 downwards.
CAAAATGAAAAAGAAAACATGTAAGCTATGTGATTTTCACTTGGGCTTAAATTTCATGGTTGTATAGTCATATTTAGTTAGATAAAATTGTAAAATACAATTACAATTTTAAGAAGCTTGTATTACTTAAAATGAATTTCATTTGGTTGACTATCAAATTTTCTATATTATTATTTTTATATCTTTAATCTTTTTTTTAAATAAAATAGGACTTAAGAATTTGAAGAATTTTAAAAGAATAACTATCATGAAAATTTATTTAAGAGAAGAGTTGACTACCAAATTTAGATCCTAATTTGCACTCTTCCAAATTTAAAATACTAAAATTATTCTTATAATTTAATTTTATATTGATATAAATTTATACACATCTAATATACATATTAAAATCTTAAAATATAATTTATATTTGTAAATTTTATAAACAAAATAGCTTTAAAAAAACTATGCATTTTTATTGATATAATATTATTCAATTCAAGAATATTTTTTTAGTTATAAATCAGAACTCCACCTAAGCTTTTCAACTACAACATTATTATTTATAAAAATGAATAAAATTTATAACTAGAGAATAAATACAAGATATCTATTTTTATAGAATACGAAAAAACAAAAAGACACTAAAGTTAATTTTAAATCAGAATTTCAAGAGACATTTCAATTACAACTTTTCTATTTCTTAAAATGAATAAAATTTATAATAAAGAATAAATAAAAGGTCGCTGTTTTTATGAATAAAAAAACAAAAAAAACACTGAAGTTAATTCTATATCGGAACTTCAGAGAGCTTTTTAACTACAACTTTTTTATTTATAATTTTTCTCCTTACATAATTGGAATATTATAATTCAAAGGATGAAAGCCTTTTGTGAAAATTCTGGTGCGGATTAGAATCTCAACTATGGATGCTTTTGCAATCTCCAGGAAAGGGAGAAGAGATGGAGAACTCTGCGAAGTCTGAAAAACCCCTAGCTGTGAAACCCTATTAGAAATAAGCGATCTTAAGGCTACAAAACGTGGTTGTGGCGACCAGGGTTTTAATCCGAGAGAGTCCACAGAAATTGTTGAGCGTACTATGGAGGAAGAGAGCAATCATGGTTTGCAATTGGCAGCTTCTCTGACAACGTTGCCGCGTGAGCTTCAAATGAAGATCTTCGAATGCTTAAATCCATTTGATGTTGCCATGATGAATTGTGTGTGTAAGGAGCTTCGAATTACCGCTGCAGACAAAGGGATATGGAAGCTCAAGGAAGATTGGAAAGGGGTAGGTGGCAGTATATATACATTCGAAAGATTCTCAGAGCGGAGGGGAGAGGGAAAATTCATGTGTTTTGAAATTTGTTAAGACAATATATGTTAGCAAGATCAAATTGTAATATGAAAAATTTAAGTATTTTACTGTTATCGGATATATTGTTAGTTTATTTATGTTATTACATAATTTATATAAGAAACGTCGAGATGTATCAATTTGCATGATTGTATTTGTAATAATATATTCATTAGTTGCATCTTAATATAATATCATTGGATTATCTTGTAGGGATATAGAGTGCAACCAGATGTGTATGACATTGAATTTAACTTAGAAGAATGAATATTAAAAATTTATACCATAATCTACTTTCTAAATTATATTCCACAATCTATAATATATTTTAAATTATTTCCTTTAGAATCATTAATCTTCCACCTTTGTTGGCATGATTGAGAGTAATAATTTTAACTTTCCATTAGATCTTGTCATTAGTAAAGTCCAATCATATATTGCAGAGTTTGCATCTCTAATATTTGTTAGAAGTTGACTGAATTTTTGTTGTTCATTGTTTATCCATCTTGTCTAAATATCTCATCTAATATATTGATAATTTTGATTTCTCCCCATAAGATTTTAGCTCGTATGTTGCTTTCATATGGTGGTTTGTCATTAACAAGAGGTTATTGTCCAGGATCTCCAACCAAAATCATTGATATTCTTATAGATATTTACAGCCACATACAAGCCGAATCCCAAAAGATTTTGTAAGATGTGCCAATTTAAAGACAAATCAGGTTGTAGTTTATTTTACAATATAAATTACAAACATGAAGATAATGGCTTTGAGCACTATCTTTGAAAGCATTATAGTGGCTTGAAAAATAGCTTGCTTTGACTTTTCACCTTGTTGTCATTGTCTTGAACACTACAAGTACAAATAGATTCCCATTATACTTCTCTACTTAGGATGCTTGCCCACATAAGATAACGTTGTAACCATCTCAATTTGTAATCAAACTAAGAGATTCCTATTATATTTCTCTGCTTAGGTTGCTTGTCCCGCATAAGATAACTTTGTAACCTTCTTAATTTGTGATCAGATTGAAGAAGCTTTCCCAACCAACATGTTATTTCAAATGATTGATATGGTGCTAATAAATAAGATGTAAGTTAAGCATTCTGCCTCGAGACCAAACTTGCTAATGAGCGCCATAATTTTAACAGGTCAAATATAAATTAAAAAATGTGGTCTATCCTAGAAATTTTTTATCTCAACCATACTGATTTGTAATTGAACTCATGTAAAACTTCTCATAATACAATCCCTTTGTACTTTCAATCACGATTGACCCAAATACTATATTTTCATACAGCTACAATTAATACTGGTCTATTCATGATCCTTTAGGTGATGTCTCTATTTTATATATTGTATGTTAGTTGTAGCCATTACTATATTCATTTATGTTAATTGTTTATAGTGAAGAGGGAAAAACCAAAAAGATGCAAAGCCATACGTTTGTTAAAACAGGAGAATCAATAATGGCAGGAGATGTGAGTGGCAAACTACTTTGCTGTGGTAGGGTCTTGCTATCCAGATTTCATCGTATATTTCACTTTGAAGTCAATTAAATTATTTACAAAATAGACTAAAATTTTAGTTCCCGGTTGCTGACTAGATATAAAATTCATGAATCCACAACTTCACCAGAGGCCCTGGTGGAGGAAGCAGGCTATTAATTATGTGACTCTTCTCCGCTGTTGAGAAAACCACAAACTTAATGAGTGTTTCAGTTATCACTCGATTTTTGTATCATTCAATTGGTTTTAACTGAAAATTTCAATACTCCATCTATTGTAACAAAGTAACAGCAAAAAATGCCCTTCAAATGGGCCCCTATAATTGCAGTTCTCTAATGGTCCTAGGATCCTGCCATGCTTTATCGAGCTTCTCCTCCATCTCACCCATGACCTTCACTCCATCCCCCCCCCACTTCGACACCTTTTACCTTCTACTGAATTTCCTACGAGTATTTTCTAACTTCTGTAGCCAACATAATCCCTGCACAAGATAGCAGAAAAATATGCATCATTTCTTTCACACTGAATTATAGAGCCGATTAACTAAATTACCAGAGAAAACAAAGGATATATTAAATCAGACAAGCAACAGGACCATGCTAGCAATCATAGCACAATAAATCGCCATCTGAACTATGAATTGATAGCAGAACTCATCAGATACCTCTTGTTGTGTATGTGTTCTCCTCAGATGGATCAGAGGAATTATCAGCCCACCATCATTGGTGTTTTGTATGGCAACTGTTAACTTTTATTATTGGCCAAATTGCTCTTAGTGATGATGCTATAGAATACCTTGTCGGTAAGTATCTTGGAGTTAATAGGGCCCATTTAACAATTCAAGGGGTCCAATTAACTCGCAAATTTTTAACTTTATGTTCCACTTTGTTAGCAACCATTTTATTTTGGTAAAAAGTAATATCATCAAATCTTTTGGATTTACATTTACATGAGAAAAAATAGTTGCTAGAAATATTTTAAAGTTTTAACATAATGTTATATGTCTTCCAATCCCACTTGCATAAGTTGCCCTGTATAATGCCAATAATATCTTAGGATCCCTTTAAACGATCATACTTGAAATGCCAAGGACATTCTAAGACCAAGGTTTAGCTGCTTAACCCTTCTAACTCAGTCACATTCTTTGTGGTTTTACCCAGTACTTATAGAAATAGATCGCTTGCCTAAGGTAATCTCTCTCTCTCTAGAGAAATAGATCGCTTGCCTGAGGTAATCTCTGTCTCTCTATCTCTCTCTCTCAGGGTTTTTCTCCCACGAACCTGGTATGCACGAACCTGATGACATGAATGCAATCACCGGCTGCAAGCCTGTAGAGTGGTAAACCAAATGGACAATTGTCCAGTTTCTCCCACTCAAATTCTGGCTTCATGGCACTTTTAAGTTCATTGAAATGATCAGAATTCTGCACCAAGTAGTAAATCCCCTTTTGAATCCCTACCACTCTATGAACAAAAAAAAACCATGTGCAATTGAGCCCTCCATGGAAGCACCATAAAAAGGCAAGGAAGCACCATACCCTGAAGAGAGGTTAGTCATCCCAGACCAACATCAACAATAGTAGAAGCCACACCAACAGATTCATTATAAGAACCTTTTAAACTGTGAAAATTAGACCATATCCTAAACAAGATGTTCTGTTGCCGGCCCTCGTGACACTGTCTGGGGGTTCACACGTAGACAAGGTATTGCTTTTCACGTTCAATAGGATCTAAAGTTATGGCTACTAATATATCAACGTGGGGTGATCTACAAACTCCAGGTAATGACGATGCTGCCATTATCTATGTACATAAAAACAAATGGGAAAGAGGTTCACATCATGTTCAAGCTTGAATAATTGCAAGATATGATGCTAAGTCAATAGCTCTCGTGGGAATTACAATAGATGATTTCTGTTTTTAACAAAAACAGAGCCTAAAACCACAATAAAATTAGTACATTCTCTCTGGATACCTGTCAACCTAGAGATTTCCCCATAAGTCATAAATATCAGCTGAAAGTAATGGAGAAATGCTATCTTGGTAGAAGAGATTGTTGGTATCTGAATTCATTTCCAACAACAAAAGATCACGGTGAAAGCAGTCTCTGAAGACTAACACCTGTTACTGCAAGTATTGTATTGTGTCTTGATAAGATTCTTCTTCGTCCTTCACCTCCCCAAGAACACAAGACAACTCAAAAAAGTTGCCTGCTGTTTCATTAACAGTCTGGTTATTATCACAGGGCTTCCACTTTGTAGTTCTCTCTCCATTGCCAGCTACATTTTTCTTCTCCACCTTATCTGGAACTATACTGTCCCTAAAGCACTTCTTACCCACTTTTTGTTGGGTGGGTGATGTGATGTGTCATTTTAGTTGTCTCTCAGCTTCTTACACAAGTGAGTATTCCAGCAGTTTTTTACATCGTTGTCTGTGCGACCAGGTAATCTTTTTGCAATCAGAGACCATCTGCACATAAAATCAATATTAATATGGCTGAGGATTAACAATGAAATTTGTTTATTGACTTTCAAGCTGCAGTCCATAAGCTAATAGTAATACAATGCTACACTGAAATTTTGGCGGTTTGGAAATTGACAAATCAGTCGAATTTTTAGGGGATTCCAATCATAAAAGTGAAGTTCAAAATTTTGTGGGTATAATTGTCCTTATTATTTCAATTAAATGAGTTATATTTTTTTATTATATTTTTTCAATGAATAAGTCTATTATTTTTATAAGTTAAAAGAATGACAGTATCTTTATAATTATACAAAAGATGGATGATAGAAAAGTATATTTATGGGAATCAAGTTATTATCAAAAGACAAGAAAAAGATGGATGATAGAAAAGTATATTTATGAAAATCAAGTTATTACCAAAAGACAAGAAAATTCTAAAGGGAAACCAAAATCAAAATATCAGAAAAAAAAATATAACTACTGAACAACAATCGCAACACCATTAGAAAGAGATCAGAGTCATCTCATCTTTAACAATCTTACCTACTCTTCCTTTTTATACTATACAAAGGTATGACATGAAAATAATGATTACATATTTAGACCTGGATTTTGCCTCCTTTATCACATGTAATTTATTGGCAAGCAATGAAAACTATTAAATGTTTTTTAAGTTTTCTACTAGACCGTGGATTTTTGTAATTTAAAATGTGAGTGCATAAAGAAGCCTAGATAGTACAACATAGTATTTAAAAATTCAAATTGGTGTATAAGTCTTCCTTATAGAAGTTAGGTAATTTTTTTTAAAACTTTTTAACATGAATCAATTTAACTTTGCATGAATGTCAGTTTCAAGATGAGATGAAATGAGTGTTTCTTTCTTTTTATTGGTTGTTATGTAGTTTTTGATATGTTGGTTTATGTTTTACTTTCAGCTATCTATCGGTAGTTCATATTCATTGTAAATTGCTTTGTTCAATATTAAAAAAAATAAAATGGCCAAAAATACAGATCAAAGTGACATGAGCTCTGAAAATACTGTTTAAAATATCTTAAAGTAATTAATATCAAAGATTTGAAAAAAAAATAATTGGAGACATAAATCAACCTACATGTAGATAATTAACATAAAACTTGAAAAATTATGAAAAAAATTAAAGAAACAAATTCCTCATAATTACAAGGAATCGATGTTAATGAATTTCAAATAACTAACATTACTCATATACAACTACCCTCAACTCACCATAAAATGAAGAATATTGAGTAAATAACAAAGACATATTATTGGCACCTCAAAAATTTAGAAAGATTATAAAAAAGAACAATCTTCCTACTTTCACAAAAATCAGGGTTCACAAGTTGGATTTCTTTACCTCCCATGTTCTAGAACAAGAAAGGGGGCCTAAACTTCATATTGACACTGTGGATAAAAAGTGAACCCAATAATCCCTAGGCCATAAATAGGGAAGACACTGTTACTCTTGATAGTTGCATGAGAAAACTACTGCAACAATAGTTCTGGGCTGTAGACCAGATGTCTGATTGAATGTTATCATAAGCCAGATGATTTGAGCCAACCGCCTAAGTATGGGCAAAACAAGCTAAGATAACATGACATAACTTTTAGCAACCTTCAGCCCAAATTGATCTGTATGACCCATCAAGATATATTTAATTGTTTAGAATATTGATTTTAATGATATCCAAATTTAAAGAAAATTTTCAAAGTTTTGTTTGTTTTGATTTAAAATGTTTACGTCATGATTATTTCTGCAGTTGGGCAAAAAAACATGTCAGTGTAATCTTATTTTAGAATGATTTTTTCAATGATCTAATTTTAAAATATAAATTCTAAAAGTTTATTTGGTTATTCTGGTTGGAAATTATGTAATCGGTTACGATTAGAAATGTTTGTATAGCTCTACATAAGAGCTATTAACGCATATTAAGCTACTTGCAAAAATGTTTCTAGCTTTCTACATGTTGCCCACTTTAAAAAATGCGTTCTCAAGTTTTGTTTCACTGTCTTCATCTAAAACTCCCTTAGTCAGGACATGGCCGCAAGTGTTTATATAGTTGTGCCTAATGTCAATATCTTTCATTAGTTAAGATTTCTGAATAAAAGCATAATTTTGCCTTGAGCCATTATTTGGCAAATAATCCAAAAAAAAAAAAATTCACTTCATACTCTGATGTATTTAAGTTGCGTACCTATAAACATAGAATTATGTCTAAACATGTCTTAAATTTCTATCCCAGATTTGATTTAATCCACACAACCCTACATAATTGTGGAGTGTTGAGGATGGTATACGTTTTGTTAGAAACATCGCCATCGATTTTATATGATAAAACACAAAAAAGTGTTACGATTAACAAAACAACAGCCACTTATCTTTAAGCGAAATCTCCTAAGGAAACCTTGTTAAGCGATTGATCAAGTGAGGAAATATAAAGACTTCCGAGAAATGGAAATACTTAGAGCGGGGTGCCACAACTGCTAATAACAATCCAAACTGCACCCTCTTCAGAGTCAATTGAATTTGACCTCTATGGAATGGTCACCCTACACCTATCACATGAAGTCACTATCCCGAAAAGGGACAAACCTGCAATTCAATATAGGGGAGAGGACCCACCCAGTATCTGAGCATGTTTTAATAGTTGTGATAATAGTTGTTTATATAATGTCTTATATTTTTATCAATATTGGATCAATAGGTGTGACTTTAAAGTTGTTAGTGTTGATGATGACTACCCATAATTAAACAAAATGTATTCCTTCGATCTAAAAAGCAATCAATCATGTGATTACACATCAGCACCCAATAAAACATGCTGTGAATGCACAAGTATTGGTCTCACTTTTTTCTTGGGCCTTTTTGGACAGCTTGACAAAAAGCATACTGATGTGGCATCATATTGGATGATGTGGCCTTGAAACCTTAGTTATCAGCAGGGGACTTGCCAATTAAGTTGCTGTAAAAAATTGGGAGTGATTTGAAATCTCCACGTAAGATAATTAGAAGTGCGAAGTTAGGGTGCACAACTATTGGGTCCTTTCCCTTAGAATAGTAGGAAAAAAAATGAGAAAGATAATATCAGGGGAAAAAACAAGATAAATCAATGATGACCTCTTAGGAAGTGTTACTCTCTTACATCTCTCTAAATATCTACTCTCATTATAAATTGTTTTGTTCAATATTAAAAGAAATGAAATGATCAAAAGAACAGATCAAAGTAAACATGAGCTTTGACAAAACTGTTTAAAATATATTAAAACAATTAATATCAAAGATTTAGAAAAAAATAATTGCAGACATAAATCAATCTACACATAGATAATTAACATAAAATTTGAAGAATTATGAAAGGAACAAATTTCTCATAATTCCAAAGAATCCCTGTTAATGAACTTCAAGTAGCTCAAATTACTCATATAGAACTGCCCTCAGCTCACCATAAAATAAAGAATACTGAGTAAATAACAAAGACATATTATTGACACCTTGAAAATTTAAAAAGATCATAAAAAAAATTCTTCCTACTTTCACAAAAATCAAATTTCACAAGTTGGATTTCCTTACCTCCCATGCTGTAGAACCAGAAAAGGGGGCGTAAACTTCATATTGTGCATAATAACGAGATCTGGCTCTGTGGATAAAAAGTTAACCCAATAACCCCTAGGCCATAAATAGGCAAGACATTGTTAGGCTTGACAGTTGCATGAGAAAACTATTGTAACCATAGTTCTGGGCTGCAGACTAAATGACTGATTTAATGTTATCATAAGCTAGATGATTTGAGCCAACCGCCTAAGTATGGGAAAAATAAGCTAAGATAAAATGACATGACTTTTAGCAACCTTCAGCCCAAATTGATCTGTATGACCCATCAAGATATATTTAATTGTTTAGAAGATTGATTTTAATGATATCAGAGTTTAAAGAAAATTTTCTAAGTTTTATTTGTTTCGATTTAAAGTGTTTATGTCATGATTAGATATTTCTGTAGTTGGAAAAAAAAACATGTCAGTGTAATCTTATTTTAGGAGGACTTTTTCAATGGCATCTAATTTTAAAATATAAATTCTAAAAGTTTATTTCGTTATTATGATTGAATATTATGTAAAATTGGTTATGATTAAAAATGTTTGTATAGCTTTGTACAGACCTATTAAGACATTTAGCCTATTTAAAAAAACTCATAACTTAATTCCTAGTTTGAGTCTCAAGACATTTAACTTCAACTATATTGCAAATTAAACGCTTTAAACAGAACATCTAGTGACATCACCATACAATCAAGACTTCTAATGAGCAGAGTAGCCCTAGAAAAACCAAGGTTACATATTTGTGATCCATCAAAATTAATTTTATCCCATTCACTCTATAGAGGGCACCAATCTTCCATGATAATACTAATTTGACCCTTAGGAAAAAATGAAGTAACAAAATTATCATAAAAATATTTTTCTAATAAAGTAAAAATATTATTATAAAGAGGAGAATACAAAATTCAACATTACAACATGAGATATATCACAAAATTCAAACATGTGGAGGAGGTTATTACCTTCTAAAATAATTAACATGAAAGGAACGAAAGACAAATTATGACAACTTACATAAAATCCAACATGCATGGATGTCAAAAAAAATGCACACATGTACGAAGAATGCATGCACATGTGCAAATCCAATGCATACATGTGTACAAATACAATGTGTGGATGCATGCAAGAAATACAATTCATCCATGCATACAAATAAGAGAAATGTGCCAACAAGAAATAAAATATTCTAAAGGAGAGGTCACCCCCAATATAAAAATAAAAAACATGAACCTTTGATCTTATCTTGCATACTCCAATATCCCATGAGGAGGATAGAAACAACAATGTGAAAGAAGTTTTTAGTTTGGATAAGATTACCAACTAATCCACTTTGAAGGAAGCTATTTGATTTTATTCTCTAATATCAAATATCTTGAGAAAGAGAGAAGATGCCATGTTGAGGAAAAGTGTGTTTAATTAGGTCAAATTCACGAAATTAATTATACCAACAATCACACCTTAGTGTGCAATGTGTATGTTGAAAATGTGTGGAGGGTAAATTAGGGAAATTTATGGTCTAGTTTTTGCATACATTTGTGTAGAATACATGAGGTAAATTGGTAGGTCATTTAGAAACTAATGTTGATTGTGCAACAAAGGTCTCAATGGATAAGTGATAACTTCAAATCAATTATGCATCCACTTATAGGGATCCAAATATAACTAAAACAAAACCTCTAGATCATGAAGATAATTAGGCTCCCTTACCAATAGGTTCATGTTATGTTTTTAATAGGGAGAGAAGGAGAGAGGGATAGAAAGAGGGAGAGATATAAGAGGAAGAGTGGGAGAGAGACAAAGGGTAAGGATGTAGAGATAGAGAGAAAGATAGAGATAGAGATGGAGATGGAGATGGAGAGAAATATAGAGAGAAGAGGGAGAGACAAAGAGAGAGAGGATAGATAGATATATAGTGATGAAAGAGATAAATATATAAAGAGGGAGAGAGAGGGAGAGAGTTAGAAAGGGATGGATAGAAAGATAAAGATAGAGATAAGATTTGATATATAGAGAGAGGTAGAGAGAGGAAAGATATATGGGAAGAGAGAGAGAGAGAGATAATGAGAGAGATAGAGGTAGAGGTGGAAGAAGAAATATGGAGAGATAGAGAAATAAAGGTAAAGAGATAGATATAGAGACATATATAGTGATACAGAGGGAGAATTAAGGTGTGTGTGTGTATGAATAAGAGAGATATATGGAGAGAGATAGATAGATAGATAGGGAGGGAGAGGAAGGGAGGGAGAGAAAAGGAGAGGAGAAAGAGGATAAGTATAGAGATATAGAAATAGGGAGTGATAGGGAGAGAAGGAGAGAGAGAGGGAGAGATAGGGATATAAAGGATAGATAGAGAGATAGATATAATTTGGGAAATATAGAGGAGGTCAGAGAGAGATAAATATATAGAGTGAGAGATGGAAGGAGAAAGTTAGTGGAAGAGAGAGAAATATAGATAGAAATAGGGATACAATGAATGAGGGGGAGATTGAGAGAGAAAAATAAAGATATAGGAAGTGATATATAGAGAGAGGTAGATAGAGGGATATATAGAGATAGAGTAGGATATATGGAGTGAATAAGAGAGACAAATAGATATAATGAGATATAAATAGAGAGTGAGATAAAGAGATGGGAAGATAGAGAGAAGGGGAAAGAGTGAGATATAGCAAGTGACAGAGATGAGTAATAGACAGAGGGAGAGAGCTAGAGATAGAGATAGGGAGGGATAAATAGGGAGTGCATGTGCGTGTGTTTGTGAGTGAGAGAGATATATCTAGATATATGGACAGAGAAACAAGGAGTATGTGTGTATGTGTGTGTGTGAGAGAGAGATATTTGATATATATATATATATAGAAAGAGAGAGGGGCAGGGAAGAGAGAGAGATAGTGAGCAAGATAGAGATGGAGATAGATAAGGAGATGTTGAGAGAGAGGGAAAGATAAATAGAGATGGCAAGATGGATAGACAAAGAGAGAGGGAAAGATAAATAGAGATGGCAAGATGGATAGACAAAGAGAGAGGGAGAGATGGAGGGATAGAAATATATAGGAAGTTATATATAGAGAGAGATGGAGAGTGGGAGTTACATTTATATATAGAGAGAGATGGAAATATAAAGAGATGTCTCTTTATATCTCCATCTCCCTCTCTATCTCTATGTTTCTCATTCTCTCAATCTCTCTTCCTCTATCCTCTATTTCTCTCTATATTTATCTTCCCTTTTCTCTTACTCTAGATATCTCTTTGTTTCTTTCCCTCTCCCTATCTCTCTCTCTTACTCTCTTTTTCTATCCTTATTTATATCCCCCAGGTTCTCTCTCCTCCTTTCCCTCTCTATCTCTTGATCTTTCTACCTATATATATCTTTTTCTCCTATTTCTCTTTGTTTGTCTATCTATTTATATCCCTCACTCTATGTGAATATATCTATCTATGTCTCCCTTCTTCTCTCTTTTCCTCTTTCTTTTTTTATCTCCCTCTTTATTCCTATATATCTCTACATTTTTCTCTATATCAATATCTCTCTTTTATCTCTTTATATCTCTTTTTCTACCTCTTTATGTCTCTTTGTCTCCCTCTCTATATCTCTTTGTCTCTCTCTCTATCTCTCTATTTCTCTTTCTCTCTATGTTTATATGTCCATCTCTATCTTTTTTCTCTCTTCTCTCTTTTTGTATCTCCATCTCTCTCTATCTCTATCTCTCAATTTCTATCTTTTCATCTCTCTCTCTTTGTCTCTCGGCCTCTCTCATTCTTTGTCTCATTTTATCACCCTCTCTCTCTCTCTCCCTTTCGTTCTCTTCTCTCTCTTTTCCTCTATATATCTTATCTCCATCTCCATCTTCCTTTCTCCTTTCTCTCTTCATCTCTCTTTTTTCTATCTCTCTCTCTATCAATTTTCCTCGTTAAGTGTGTAATAGGTATAATGAGGAGGTTTTAAAGGTGAATTATCATATCCTTAATCAACTAACATACCATTGGGTATGCACAGGATCATCATGGAAAAAATAGGCCCTTAAGTGGCAAAAAAATTAGAAAAATCAGAGTTAGGCAACTTGACGTAAATATTTGAATAAGTTATCTATATTATTTCAAAAATATATAAGAATAGAATTTGTAGAAAATTTAATTTAGTTTCTAAATTACAAGGTTTGTTTTAAAAAAAAAAACTATTTGGTGAAAATTTGAAATTTCAATGTAGTAGTACTTAAATTTCAGGGAAAAAATAAGAAGTAGGTGTTTGTCTGACCACCCTAACCACAATAAAATGATAATATTTTTTAATAATAATTTAGATATAAGTAGAGTGACCTAATGTCCTAGCTGTATTTGCATATTTTTGTAATTTGTTTCCAAATAAATAATTAATTATGAATTTTTTATTACAACTTCTCAAAAATTAAGTAAAAGCTCGTGATGTCCTAATTTTCACCTTTAACTCTTGGCTTCTCAAAACTTCAAGGAAATTCATTTTTTTAACCTATAGCATATGAAGGCTAGAATGTGATGCATGTTTTGATTCAAAAATGTGATATTCGCCTGAAAGCTATATATTTTCTTTTCAATCACCATCAACTCTAACTTTAGTCAGAATTGAATAGAAATTGAATAATAATTACTTTTAAATTCAAAGTAAAGCATAATTTATATTGGGTGGAAAGTTGAGAATCTCCCTTAAAACCCTTTTTGTTTCACCAATTTTGGGTAAAACAAAGGTCGTTAGCCACATACCCATCATATTGCCACTTTTTGGCCCACCATGATCCTGCACATACCCCACTCTAAGCATAAATCCCCAAGGACATGTGCTATCCTTGGATTTCTAGCATGAAACAACTAATAAAAGAAATATTCTCTCACTATATAAGTTTTAATTTATATTTTGGGTTTGAAATTCATTTTATTATATATATTAAAATTAAAATTAAAAATAGAATTATTTTACAATAATTAAACTTTTAATAAGACAAATAATTATAAATTAATTCTAATATTTTTTTATTATTTTTTACAATTTCATAAAATAATATACATATTATAATATAATAATTATTAAAATAAATTTAAATTTAATATTTTTAAAAATAAAATTTATTATTTATATATTTCTTACCATAGTTTTAAACACCCTTCTAAAAACTATGTAAATTCTTATAAATATGCCTTATCAAGAAGTTTCAATGTATTCATTAGTCTTCAAAGCCTTGGTGGGTTTTGCCTTGGTTGTCACAACCTTGTTTCATCTTGTCGCTTTCATAATTAATTCTAATAGTGCTTTTTGGTGGGCTTGCTCAAAGGTTTTCAAAACTACTTTGATGCCCAAAGTGTCTCTCACATCCTAACCAAATAGTGACGATGAAGAAGAAGGATTGATTCTTTGGCCAAATTATTGAAGTTTTAGAACTTCATATAGGTTTCAAAAAAAAAATCGAGTTTTGGTGGGGGTGTTGAAACATCCCTTTTATCTGACTGCATACTATTCTCGGCTTTTAAAAGTAAAGATGGTTATCAAATGGTGACATTGAAAAATTCTTAGGCAAGTTAAAGTTTAGAATGTACATTTCAAAACTTTATGTAGGTTTCGAAACCTTTTTCAACCTCCAGCATGGTTTGTATAAGCATGACCATAGCTAAAATCATTCACATTGTAAAGATTGGGTTCTTTGAATGATGTTTAAGGGTGATCCCACAATAGTGGTTTACAATTTGTGGCCAAACTGGACACTGATATTTTTTTTTTAAACACAATCTCTACATTCAGGCACCTATAGCGATTAAACCGTAAAGAATTTGAAGATGATGCAAACTAGAGTCTTGTCATATTTTGTCTGTAGATTCTAAAAAAAAAAAATTCAATTTTTTTGGAATCAGGTTGCACTTCTTTTTCCATCTCCCACGAAAATTGGTTTTTTTCAAAAAATAGCATTTTTAAAAAGTGAC
>VDFB02270651.1:520123894-520183982 GCA_007258455.2 Sequoia sempervirens | reverse complement strand
TAGTGGCCTTATCCACAGTTCAAGATCCTTTCCCAATGGAATCTAAACCCTTTTTAACATTTTGAACAATATGCTTTTGTAATCCCATGTGTTTCTTCTTATTTGATGATGAATTGACACCCAACAATTGTAATGACTCTTTGAGCTCATCATGAAGAAGTAAACATCATAACAATTGGGTTTTTTCAAGTGTATCAAGATGATTGAAATGATGATTGATCATTCCATTTACAGATTTATTCATTGACCTCTTTCTATTATTATAAGGCTGGTTGGCATAATATTTGAGTTTCTCCATATCCATTTCAAGTAAATGATCTAAATTTCTATGAGAAATTTGTTTCCCCACCTTCTCAGCTAGTTTTATATGCTCATCCATACCAGTAGGAGGAAGTGATCCTGACCCCTCTCCAACATGCATTGTTTGAACTTGTGCCTCCTCCTTATCTTCAAGGACCATGCATTCTTGAGCAGATTCATTTGATCCAATGTCTAGATTTGGCTCGACTTGAGCATGAAAACTTCCTGCTTGTTGAGCCCTTCCTACACATGTGTCACAAAATATTTTGCAAACAAAAGTGAGAGATGATGTTAAATATATAAGTGAAGTTTATGTATGCAAACAAACAAATTGATAAAACATGATGAGCTATAAGTGAGAGAAGTTTGTGCTAGTTTTATACTGCTCATCCATACCAGTAGAAGGAAGTGATCTTGACCCCTCTCAACAAGCATTGTCTGAACTGGCTCTCCTCCTAACTTCAAGGTCCATGTGTTCTTCAACGGATTAGTTTGATCCAATATCTAGATTTGGCTCGACTCTGTGAGAATCCCACAAACATAAAACATAAAAATAATTTGAGAACATTGATGATGAAAATAAAATATGAAGACGCAAAACAACATGAAATATTGAAACAAAAGAATTGAAGCCTTTAGGAGGTGGAGTCAAGGGATCATATAAACATTGCAATATTCAATGAGATGACTTGAGGGATATTTAAAAGTATTTATAGTCATTTAAGTGCAATGATGGTTGAAACCTTCAAGACAAGAGTACTAAACACACACTTGAGAGTGGGAGAGAGAAGAAACAAGCATGTACCTTGTTTCTTTCTATGATAATTTTCCAAGTTTTGATCACGCCTCTTTTGTTCTTCTTCTTTTGACAATTTCGTTGAGATGCATTTTTTCTTTTTCTTTGTTGTCCCATTTTCTTCTTCAACTTAAAGATGACTCTAAACAAGTCCTCTACCAACTTAGTTAAATTATCCTCCAAATTTTGCCTTGATTGATAAAAATGAAAAGTTGTCCAGCTCCAATATTTTCCTCGTTGATAAATGTGCAAAAACTTCTCCAAAATTTGTGCTCCAAGTGAATCAAAATTATTCAAGTGTACATGGAATAACTAGATCCTCTAGTTTAAATGAATCAAGTAGTAAACGAACAAGTTATTTCATTGTGGATTTTGTTGTTATTTACTTCATAGGTATGCACAACATATCTACTAATTTTAGAATTTTGGTAAAGTGTCAAAAAATGTATAAATATTAGAGGTATAATTTGAATTGAATTTTCTTAATTATATTTGAATTGAATTTCAAGTTAGTTGTTGAAAATGTATAATAGAGGTATAATTTGAATTAAATTTTCTTAATTAAATATTTGAATTGAATTTCAAGTTACTTGTAAAAAGCGTATAATAGCTCGATATAATTTGAATTGAATTTCAAGTTACTTGTCAAAAAGATTATATCTTGTTCTCAACTCAATGGTTCATGTTGCTTAAGTCATTTTTTTAAAAATATTTATTGTGATCAACATGAATGAACTTAATTATAAAATGGCATTGATTTCCCTAAAATTCTACTAGAGATAAAATGTATATTGAATATAAGGAAATGTAAGTTGTAAGAGGTCATAAAAAAAGAAAACATGTATGTATATTGAATATTTAAAGCAATTGCATACATATATTATGTGTAAACATGTTTAAACCATAAGCAAACACATGTACATATATGTAAAAGAATTTAATACATATAAACATAACACATATTATAAACAAAGAGGCAAATGTATGTATATATCATATAAGAAAATATATGTATATATCATAAAAAAGAAAAATGTAAATTAAAAGATCATCTAATGTCGAATACCTAAAGATCAAAAAACAAGCAAATGTATGTATATCATATAGTAAGTGTAAAGAGAGAATCAGTAAATATCAAATACTATTTTAAAAGATCATCATATATAATCAAATACACATGTGGTAAAGATCATAAATCTAGAGTGCATGGCCTAATATGAATGTCTACTCCTAGACGAATGGCCATCTGAATGAGAACGGTCCTGCTCTGATGGATGTGCTGAGCCCTGCAAATAAAATTGAGTACAAGATGTGTTAAATACATATAATTTATATTAAATAAATTTTATGAAAGTTATTTTTAAATGAACTTGTATTTTAAATATCAATCTATACTTGTATTTATCTATGCATACATAAATATATATTTTATGAAAACTCACATGTCAGCGATGTGATTCATCCACAGAGTCACATCAATCATGCACACGATCTGGACCAAGGCTAGGAGTGATATGAGGTATGTCCACCTATAACAATATATATACACACATATATATCAACTTAAATGAATATCTAGTTAAAATGAAATTTAAAAAATAATGAAAAAAGAATTGAAACATGCACATGCACACATACATGCACATCATCTGATATCGGATGACCTAAGTCCTCCAAAACATTCGCCTCCACCATATGGACCAAACGATCAAGCGACGAATCAATATCTGCATCCATCTGATCTATCCCATGTCGTGCCAGAAATGATGAATGTAGAGGACTATGAAGGTGAGATGGCATCGGTGATGATGAACTAGAACCAATCAACATATCAGTAAAACCCATAGTCTGTGCAGCGACTCTGGTATGAGCTGTGGTGTAAGTGCAAACTGGTAGTGGAGCTAGGTGATGGGATCCTAGAACTGAACAACATCTGTCTCAAATGATCTCTAACATGCTCTATACCAATCCCATTGTCTGATGCAATGTGGGCATATGCCTCCAATAGGTCCTCAGCCAAACAATGTAGAGTCATGAGTGCCATATCTCCTGTAAGTGCATCAAGCTGTGTAGGAGTAGGGATGCCAGTCAGTGTAAAAGGATCCATGGTGGTCCACTGTGCTGAAAATGGTGTGGATCGGGAATGTCTAGATATCAAATACTGACCTACACGATCATCAGATATCCTAGTGGTGGCAGCCGCATTGTCACCTACAGTGTCAATTGCTTCCTTTTGGGAAGCAAGAACCAAACAATGCAGAGTCTATGCGTGGGCTAGAACTGGGGTGAGTAAGTGCATCAAGCTGTGTAGGAGTAGGGATGTTAGTCATTGTAAAAGGATCCATGGTGGTCCACTGTGCTAAAAATGGTGTGGATAGGGAATGTCTAGATATCAAATACTGACCTACACATCATGATATCCTAGTGGTGGCAGCTGCAATGTCACCTACAATGTCAATTGCTTCCTTTTGGGAAGCAAGATAACCTCATCTGCTATGGGGGCTAAAGCTGGGGTGAGAGTAGAGACCTGTCACCAACCAATACCCCAAACATTTGGGTGGCATCCTCGACGAGAGGTGGGGTCAGCAACTTACCATGCCCCGACCAACATATGGTGGAATGTCTAGGTAGTTAACTTTGAGGCCCAAATGGACCTCAACATACAATTGCTGAACAAAATACAATGGAATCTAGTCATTGTTTGGGTATACCATGTGCTTCTAGAAATCGTGGGTAGATCAATGAGGCCATAGCATGATCAACACATCTAGTGACCTGGTATCCCCTAACCTTACACACATTTTGATAAAATGGAAAACAAGTGGCTTTTATCATTTCTTTGGTGACACTATCTTGTATTTTTTAAGGGGAACATCACCATGTACTTCCCGCATGAGGGAAAGAATAGCAGTCACTTTGTCTAGAGAATATGCACTAGTCCTCTCAAGTTCATCTTTTAGTTTTTCTAGATTATGCAATATTAACATGCATGGTTCACTATATATCCCTGGGTTTGCACCTTGTGCTAATGAATCTCTTAATTTTTTTATCTCATTACTAGTATTTGCAAACAAAGATTCTAGCACAAGTGAAACATGATCTACATTTTCCATGTTATATATATACAGTACACCTAAAAAAACAATAAGACTTTGGTAAATAATATATCTAGATAAAAAGAATACAAATCTAAAATAGAACTTGTAATTTAATTCATCTACTCATCAATAATATTTTCATACTATTAACTTGATTTAAAAAGAATTGGAAGACAACTATAATCTATAACATAACATCCTTAAATGGTTCAAATTTTAATGAAACGATGAAAGAAAGAATAAGAATACAAAGATTAAAGTATAAAATCATTTGAAAATAATTGGGGATAAAAATATTTAATCTAATAGTTGTTAACATAAATGAACTTCAATTATATAGCCTTGAGAACATCAAAAATTATAGAACATAAAAATGCATCATTAAATGTATATTAACATCATCTGCACTCTAATTAAAAACATTAAAAACAACACGGAACACAAAGAGATGAAATTAAAAAGTTCCAACTAATGATGTTATAATAATCCTCCCCAAGTTGATCCTCTCATCCCAATCATCATACTTAATGTTTTGGTACTTGAATGTGTTGGTACTTGAATCATGTTTTGGTACTTAATGTTATGTTTTTTAAGAGGAAGCATTTTCTCTTTCTATTACCATAACATTATTCTTGTTTTTGTAACTTGGTATTTCTATTTGTAGATTTTCAACTTTTTATTATGTAAATCATTCTTTGATACCCAAGTAGTCTAAAGGTTTTCTTGAATCTTATTTAGTTTTTAGATTTAAGTGCTTTCTCATTGTCTAATTTCTTAATCAAATCTAAACATTGTTCGATCCTTATTTCCTTCTAATACCAAAATCATCCTCTTTTCCTAACTATAAGAAGTCATAGTTCAATCCCACCATGGTTGTGAATCAAGCTAAAATTGGTATGATTGGGAATATGCCTAATTTATCATAATCATTTGATGCAAGATTTATTTCTCCTTCCACCAAATCTCCCCAAATTTATCCTCTCCTTTTTTCCTATACTCTCATCTCATGCTTACTTATTATGATGCACATAGTTCTCTTGTCTCCACATTAGTTCTCATTAGTTTTGTTTACACTTCCCATGTTCCCCTCACTGTGATATTCCTACGCAAGTCTTTGTCACTCCACACTCATTTATTATGTCACGAAAAATTTATACACCACCTTCCATTTCTCATCTTGCCACTTTCATTCATGTCCTTAATCCTAGTGTGCCTCTATCTACCCTTGACATTAATGTTTAAAGGCTTGTTGAGATGAAAAGTAATGTTGATTCCTTACCTAATGGAAACAAAAGACATACATATAAAAATCAAACACAATTCAATTTCTATTAAAATTTTACATATCCATTTTTGTTGGATTTTTGGATCCTAGATTTGAGATGCACAATGTTAAAGGAGATCCCATGACACATTCAAGGTTCTTTAGTGCTACATATTTGGATTTTGTGTATGATGATAAGTTATTGGCTAAGTTCTTCCCATGAAATTTAATAGTATTATCTTCCATTTGGGTCTATTTTTTAATATTGAAATTGGCCAATGCAAATATTAGGAATGTTAGATTGAAGTTTATTATTTTAGATTTTTTGACTATAAACAAGGATCGACAAAGTATATACATTCTTAACATTTGCATGTGCAAGTGAGATGAATGTTAAGAACTAAAGTTGTTAGAGGCTACCACACTTAATTATGGATCTTCTAATGCTTCATCTACATCATCCTACCCTTGTAAATTTGAAAAAAAAATTATTTCCAAAAGGATAGTAAAAAATAATGGAAAAACCATTGTACAAACTATACATTATAAATGTTTCTAATATAATTATGACTCTAAAGCCTCCAAATTTTTCCTTTGTAAAATGTGCTTCAAAATTTACTTAGTGCTTGCATGATTACACTTCCTCCTATTAGGCCATTAGATAAATCTAAAGTTATTCCCAAAATATATAATGAGAAAGAATTTTGTTATTAAATTGTAGAGTTAATTGTAATTATACTCAACATTTTATGGGATTAAGGAATAATGATTAAGGATTTGATTCATAAAAAAAAAATTAGGTTGAGGGGGTTAATATTGGGGTCAATCCTTCAATTGTTCCTCCTAATGAAAATTTAAATATTTTACACTAAATAAATCTAATTTAAAATGGTTTTATATGAGGGTCATGAGATTGAGGTACATATACATGTTGACGAGCTTGAAATCATTGATTCACCTATGTATGTGAGGAATGATAATTTGTTGGTATTAATAAAAATTATAAGGGTACTTATTCTTCTTCTTATGTACTAGTGATTGACTTTTATATAAATTTATATGGACTAACTAGTATTCAAACTTAGGACCTCCCATTTGGTGTTAGGATGCTCTACTATTGAGCTAATGGCTCACATTGTGATGAGTCTTTTTATGGCTTAGGTGTGTATCATTTCTCCAACACACTTCCTTGAGCCACAACATAGGTGTCAAATGCACCTAGCTTGGCTCTAATACCATACAAGAATACCAATTATAAGGACCTCCTATAAAAATATGACATGAAAAACCGTGAACAATATTTAAAAGATAATCCATAGTCTATCTTATTATTTATGCATATTTTCTAGGACCACCTATGCCCAAAACACAAAATAGTTTTTGTAAATACACCAATTAGATCTTATAAAATGCATTACTTAGATCAAATTATATGGTAAATTAAATATAATTAATGATTACTTTTTCTTTTAGTATGAAAGAGGTTAAATTCCAATATATGTTCTAGTGGGCTTGATTGAGTGACAAGGTGGAGTGATTGTTGTAATGAAGAACTTGCTAGGAAAGCTAACCAAGTTAAAATGTACACCTATACATACATCATTGTGGTAATATAGACCTATGTCATAAAACACAATTGAATCCTATTAGTTCCAAAGTATTTTAGCAAAGAAGAGATAGAGGAATTTCCAACATGAGGCATAATTCAATCATAATATAATAAAACCATTAATCCATAGTTCTATGTATAAATGGACTGTTGTAGAGGAAAAGATACACATTTAATTTGCAAGGCATAACTCAACAATATGAAAACATATAGTAGAATATTGTACATTATTCTCAGGATTTTTTCTTATTTGTGAGAAATGCAAACCTTCCATGCTAATTTTCTCTAAAACACACAAATATAGGGGGCAGTGTAATATCCCACCCTTTCCTAAATTTTTCCATAGCTAGTGATATGATAATATCCCAACAACTCTATGAATTTTAAAATTGAATGTTATGGACTATATTAAAATTATTTTGTGGACTAATAAACTAAAGAATATTCTTGATATTTAATTACACGTCTCTTGAGAAAAACAATGATTTAATATCTTATGAGTATTAAATTAGATTATGAGTATAATTTAAAGAATTATAGTCATGATTTTGTAATTGTCATGTAATAGACATAAATATCATTCCTTTTGTTGGTAAAACTACATATTTAGAGTAATATTATGAAGGTTAAATTTAAATGGTTTATCTAGCACTCAAATAATCATTCTAGACTAATATTTGATTTAAAATTTCTTTTACAATGATTATTGATTATATTTAATAAAAAATACTTGATATTCCTACCAAGTTATTAAGGGTGCAAATCAACTATTGACATGGACTAAACTATTGCAAACAAGGTAAATATATATAGTAGGAGTATCAACTAATGGTGAGGCACTTTAAGTCTAATCAAACATACAATATACCAAATAATATTAATGAAATAGTGGAGAAAATAAATAAATATTCAAACCTCATGAACACTAGAATTATAATATGGAGAAACCCTTTCAAAAAATCCCACTACTAAAGAGATATGAAACTTTTATTAATATTCATAACAAGATTATAACAATCCAATCCACTCAATCTTCTTTAGTCTAATGTTTTGGCTATTTCTACATAACACTATTTAAACCTTATGTCATACATTAAATTATATATAGAGCAAGGGAAACAAGAAATGATCAATTAATTTATGTAATGAGTGGAAAAAAATCATGGTCCACAAGAAAAGAACCCATGCCCCACTATGCATTGGAACATGTACACAAAATATAAACGAACTAATGATATAGGACCTTAAATCCCATAACCTTGATAGTAACCACTCCCAATACTAGTGCTTTATGATGAAGATGTCAACTACAATAAGTCTCATCTATTATGAAAAGATGCTCCACTCTTCCCAATGTAACTCCTAGTACAATAATCATCACGATCTCCTTATTTAATTTTATTATAATAATATCTTGAGCCCATTGCTTACCTTTTCATTTTTTCTCACATATCACACTATAAAATTTTGGAGCTCATTTTCACTTTGCGAGAGTCTCTCGAGGGTTTTAATGGTGTCCAAATTGATATTTTTTAGCTTAATGCATCAAGCTCATTAATATTTTTAATTTTAAGAAAATATTAAAATCAAAGCTCTAGACTGTAATTTATGCCCTTTAGAAAGAATTTAGAAAAAAACAACATTAAAGATAAGATTTTAAGTGAATGGAACACTAATCCCAACTTACACCAACCAAGTACAAATGGGTATTTAGCTTCATGGAGATTCATTCATGGTTGGTGATGGTGCATGAGTAGGCTAATAGAGGAAGAAAGACCATATGTTCATTAAGAAGAAATTGGGAGAAAAAATAAGCTAAGTTTAAATTTGTAATGATAAGAGGATCTTGATTGAATTATATATATATAGTTCATATGAGAACCAAGGATAACATACTAGAGTAAATAAGCTTCGATAATAAAGGAATCTTGTAAGTATGGGGAAGAAAAATATATCAAACTAAATGCACTACCAAAAGATAGATCAATTGGGATTTTTTTATAGGAAAGTGTGATATTTAATTGAAATCCTAATGTATTAATGTTGTATCTTCAACAATCTTGGAATGAGTACTTGGATGCCTATGTTGTCAAAAGATATTATTATTTTACTATTAATTCTCCTCATGTTGAAATTTCCATGAACTAGTTAGGATGCAAATCTCCACCACTAAGCTACCCACCCACTTTATGACAAGTCAATTTACGATTTAGGTATGCTAATTTTTTTGACACCTTTTTCACATTGTGAGATATTACCAAATAATTATAATGGTCATTTGGTTTTGTGTGGATCATGAACCATGTAAGGGTGTGTTTATTGATCTTACTCACCAATAAAATGTATGCATTGAATAATTTTTGTTTTATCATCATTTTATCAACAAGCATATGCATATTTGAGGGTTTATTTAAAATTGACTAATGATATGTTGATTGAAACTATAGGATACATTATTTTACCTTAATTTTTTGGTCTAAAAGATGAGGGAAGTTCTTATTCTATGTCATATTCTTTCTTCTTTAGATGTATCTCATATTTTATTTGGGTATCCATGGATAAAGCAATATCAAGCAACATCATCTATGTCATGCCATCAAGGTATCAAATATGTTTGAACACTAGTAAAGAGGTTACAATTGCAAGAGATCCGTATATGCCTTTATTTTAGATTAATTCATTTAACCTTAAATAATTTTAAGAACATACATAAGGATCCTCTATATAAGTGCAAGGATTATTTGCCTAATTTGTAAAATTTTCAAAAGGAATAACAATGGTGGGAAAATCAAGACAAGATGCAACAATTTAGAATTCCTAAAGGGTTTACAATTATTAGAGCCAAAGTAGGTTATATGTAGGTTTTATATTATAAAATGATTCAAGAATCTATAAGGCCAAAAGAACCATAAGCATTGCAAACTTTAGTTTAGAAGCATAAGGGATTGGATATTTTCATTCCTAAACATGGTTTTCATAAAAAAAATTACTCATGTAGCAAACACACTATAGAATTCACAAAGAAGGTTAGGGTTTTTAGCTTCATTTGTTATATGGAGATATTTTATTGTAATGTATGTAATCAATGATATGATTCTTGATTTTTTATAAGATTTAATATTATAACACCTTAACAAATCAAGCTATGACTTTCATGGTTCACTCCTACATGTATGAAATTTGCATTTTCATCTACAAGTTTGACCCTAAATTTGTAGTTTTAAAATTATTTTGTGACCTTGACCCCTACACTTCTAGTCTTTAGGAATTTATTTATCTCCATTTTTTAGACTATGTTGAGAGCCATTATAATGTTTTTTTGCACTAACTTTCGGAGGAAACTCATTTTTCCTTACTCAAACCCTTGGATTATGCAAAACGGTGAAGCAAAATACTATATTGAAAATGCTTTAAAAACTTTCAAACAAGTGCAATTTAAATTCAACAAATTTTAAAAAATTTGCATATAGGTTTTCAAAATTAAACAAATACATGCATTTTGAACTCTAAAAAAATGAAATTTTAAATACCTCGTGCTCAATAGTGGTCGATATGCAAATTGGAATGATGAAGTTTGAAGAGAGGACCCGAAATTTGTTTTCGCCGGTGAGAGAAACTTTGTTGGGTCGCCGTTCGGATTATGTTCACCGTGCGCAGGGAGATAGTGACTGACTGGTAAAGTTCATAGTAAAAATGTGAAAGTGAAAGCATTTTTTTTGTTTTAGTCATATTCAATGGGTTCGGCCGAACCCATTTGATATGAAGAATGGAAAAAATTTGAAATTTCCTTCCTCTTCAAAAGTGTAAACCACTTATGTGGCTTCACCCTTAACAAATATTTTCGAATGATGAAAAAGGGTTCAAAACCTTTGTTGGAATCCAACAAAGGTTTTCAAAATTGATCAATTCTTCGAAAATCCCTCATAGTCATTCTCATTTAAAATTTTAAAATTTTAGAGCTTGGTGCAAGATGGGAAATCTTACACACACCAATTATTAAGGGCATCATTAATGTTCACCTCCTATTTTTAGGCATTGATTGTAGGCACTTATATGGGAATTACACTACGTAAAGAGCTCATTTTAACAAGTATTTGGAGATGAATTTCATAAGATAGGAAAGGAAAAAATTGTAGAGAATTGTGAGAAACAAATTTCACAACACCCTGTAGATGGAGGAAAACTGGGTCTGAAATCTTATTGGATTAAGATTTAGATTTCCAATATCCTCAATGAAGTTACCTGAAAAACACACACATGCAAAAAAAAAATCTAATCTAAACACACATGCATGCTAATAGGGATTTACTCCATTGTCCTCCTACAATCAAAATCTTGTGTTGAGAAATAGATGCTCTCAAAAAAATGCACAAGAGGTTATGATTGGTCGTCAGATATGAGAGATATTCAAATGAAGCTAAAATGAGAGAGATGCAAAATGCTATTGATGAATGAAAATATCCTATGAGAAAATAGATATAAAAAAGAGTGTAAAAAAAAAGTGCTAAAAGTGGATGCAAAGATAATGAAAATGCAAAGATCGTGGAGGGATCAAAGATGACAGGGGGCTATGTTTAAATAGGCATCCTTACGGTGAACCCAAATTATAGAATGAATGTGGGATAAAAGATTAACTTGGAAAAATATATCCCACATGCATGAGATGAGTGGAGTAGAAGAAGTGCAATAAGATAAACAGGGGAGAAAGCGGGTGTGGAAGAGGTTAGAAGAAGGATGCAATGGAGAATATTAAAATGGTTATATAATATTATTAAATGGATTAAATATATGAAAATTAAAGAAAAAAGAAGGAAATTGATATTATGACACAATGAATAATAATAATAATATAATATTGAACACTTAATGATTGGAAAAATTTGAATAAGAGGATGATTTTAATGAAATTTTTTGTGTCTACATTTTTCCCCTATTTGAGACAATGTAGCCTGTCACATTGTTTCAAAGCAAAAATGATCAACTGATACATGCCCCAGGGAAATCTTGGTAAGGATGATGATGAATATGATATGCCCCCTCGGGAGATTGATCAAATGTATTGTAAGAAGATTGATCTCTCGATAGATTAGTGGAAAATGATCAAATGATTGATATTGTGCAAGTGATTAAGCAGTGATGTACATTTGATGAAAATGTGCAGTTGATGGGCGTAACTGAAAAATTTATGGAAATGATTAATATAGCTAGGTTGATGAGTTGATTAAGTTGATTCAGCTAATTAAGCTGATTGAGATTGATGCTAACGCAAAACAAGTTGATACAATGATTGATTGATTGATCAGGGAGAAAGTTGATTGGTTGGATTAAAAGTAAGATGAAAAAATTGATGAAGAGAAAAATGAAGGGGAAAGACAATGAAATAAAAATGATTGATGAAAGGGAGAATGCAAGATGATGAGAATTTTTGTGCTTTTTAAGTGCTTATATCATCATCGAACTTATTGTGTTGTAAATTAGTATAAGCGTCTAGATAACATGAATGTCTAGATGACTTGAATACTATTTGTGTTGTTATTTAGCAATGAAATATAAACATCTAGGTATAAGGACCGTAGATGACCTAAATACTTATTGCATGAAAGACACTATCAGATAAGGAATGCTCTCATCCACACTAGACTCATAGGTCCTCAATGATTTTAGACAACCATGTCTTAAGATGAGTCATTCTGTGAATGAGAAACAATCCACAAAAAACAAACAAGTCAACATGCCCCATCCTCACCTCTCTAGTCCTAGAAATCCTCAAGAAGCTAAAAGACATGCCACCAATGATAAAAATCATAAAACAGGCATCATGCTTCCATGTAGATTTGATTCTTGCCATAGTTTATGTGTTTGGTTGGATTTGAGAGAGGGATTGATGGGTATGTTGTATTGTTTGCTTGATTGTCAATTGTGACGTGTTTTGATTTTGTTGAAATTCAAAGTTGTGTGGAGATCTGAAAGTGTCACTATTTTGGGATTTTTGACATTATTCAATTTTTTTTGGATTTTTGCAAAATTTGATTTTTTTAAATTTTTTTTGGATATTTGATTTTTTTAGATATTTGGAATATTCTATTTTTTGGATTTTTCGGATATTTGATTTTTTTTGGATTTTTGGAATATTTGATGCTTTTTTTGAAATATTTGATTTTTTTGGATTTTCAGAATGTTTGATTTTTTTTTGGATTTTAAGAATAATTGATTTTTTTGAGATTTTCTTAGAATTTTACATAGAATGAGATGAATTGCAAGCATGCAGACAAATAGAGAGGATATTTTTCTAACCACGATATGTTCAATATCCCAACCCATAGCTAAGGTTGAGGAAATGCTCCAGTGAGGGATAGGACCAACTTAGTATGTCAGGCAAAGTGAGCAAGTGACGAGAATGTTGAATAATTCACAAGCCATGGTGAGTGTGAAAAGGCTATTATAAAGTGGAGGGTGAATGGAAATGAGATGGAAAGATCAAGTGGAGCTCCAAAGGAAAAAGGAGTGAAGCCTCTACACATGGCTTCGATTTCTCGGTTTTCACCATGGTACTTGCTCAAGGTGCCACTGAAGTGGTTTTCACCATTGAATGAATTGATTTTTTTTAACTTTTTTTCATTTTTTTCAAGACTTTTTAAGAGAGTACTATCTGAAGTACTCAAGTATAAAACTTACAGATATTTATATTTTTGATGGGATCACTAAGCAATTCACCTTTTGGAGTAGATAAATGGTATGCCCCAGATCGATACATAGTTGTGATAATGTATGGAACCAACTAGTTAGGCTCACATTTACCCTTCTTTTCTCTATCTTGATGATTGTGAGGATTTTCAGAAAGGACAAGATCCTCAATCTCGAATGTAGGTGTTTTCATTTTCTAGTTATAAAATTGGTACATCCACTATTAGTATCCTCTAAGATGATTGAAAGAAGTTTTTCTTTGTTCATCCAACAGTTACAATTCCTACAAATGGGAAACTCGGTATTATTGATTACTGATTTGATTGCACAAGGAGACATGCAAAGAGGGAAACTTGAACTCAATGGGAAAGATGGCTTCAAATCCATAGACAAGGGCATAGGAGGTAGCACCTATGGGAGTGCAAACACTTGTGTAGTAAGTCCACAAGGTGGGATTAAGTTGAACATGCCAATCTCGACTAGCTTCATTGACCATCTTTTTAAGGATGTTGAGAATGGTCTTGTTAGAGACCTGGCTATTACCTTGAGGATAGTAAGGTGTATAAAAATGATGTTGTATATGGAATTTCTCACAGAGTTCACAAACATCCTAATTTTTGAATGGACAATCATTATGAAAGTGGCTATTTGTTTTCTAGTGATATGAGTGAGGGGATAAATTCAATCCATTTCGTGAAATAGTCTATGGCAAAAAAATTGAGCTTTATGACCATTGGATGAAGGTGGATGGATCTTTCCCACAAGATCGAGTACCCACTTATAAAAGGGCTATGATATAGTGAAAGACTATACTTCCTATGTAGGAGAATGTATTATTTTGCATGTTTTTGACACTGGTTGCATTTTTTAACAAACTGATAAGCATCCTTTTCTATTGTAGGTCAATAATAACCCATATGCAAGAGTTTCTTGTCTAAGGTAGGACTGCCAGAATGTGCCCCACATATATCTTCATGTATTTCTCATAAAGTAGTTTTGACCTCATCATGCTCAAGATATCTAAGTAAAGTACCATTGACACCTTGATGATAAAGTGTGTCGGCTAGGATTACATAATGGGAAGCTTGAAAAATAAAGGTTTTACGGGATTTATTGAATAGGTTTGATGGTAGTGTTATCACAGAGATAGGTATAAATATCTCCACATCATTGAGAATTAGGACCAACAATATGACTGATTATTTTAGATTGCAGTACATTGTAAGTAGGTTCCAAAAGAGGTTCTACCAAGAACTCATAGTAGGTGGCATTGCTTGGAATTTCCACAAGTGAACCATTTTTTCCATTGCATTTGTAGCCCTGTTATTATCTCGGGGAATCTACTAAAAAAAAATTGATATGAAATAGGCCTTGAAATCATCCACCATTCTTTTGTAAGGCATCAATTTTTCATCTTTTGTTTTATAATCATCATTAAATTGTCTGATCACTAGCTAAGAGTCACCAAGAACACACAACTCTTAGATTTTCCATTGCACAGCCATACGGAGCCCAAAAAGTAATGCATCATACTCTACAATATTGTTGGTACATGGAAACTGTATCTTATAAGCTTTAGGTATACAATCCCCTTGTGGTGTGACAAGGAGAATGCCAATGCTAGAACCACCTTCTATGAAGGAGTCATCAAAATATAAAGTCCAAAGATGTGTAGATTCCATATTGAAGATTGATTCATCATGAAACTTTGTAATAAGAGGATGATTATCTTCCATAGGAGCATCAGTGAGTTTATCTACTATAGCTTGTCCTTTGATTTCTTTTCTTTCTATGTACTCAATATCAAACTTGCTAAGAATCATCACCCATTTAGCCAATCATCCTGTGAGTTCCACTTTGTTTAGGAGGTACTTAAGAGGATCAGTTTTTGTGATGAACTTTGTCCGGTGTGTAAGCATGTAATGTCATAGATTCTATGAGGAAAAAACTACGGCAAGGAGCATTCTTTCAATAGGACTATAATTGAGCTCATATCCCACTAGAGTATGACTGATGTAATAGATTGCACGTTCCCTTCCTTCAAAGTCATGTTGTGGTAATTGTGGATATATAAATGAGTAAATGCTTGTCATCTGTAGGGGGTGCTAATACTAGTGGTGTTATTAGATACTCTTTTATTTTTTATTTTTTTCACACTTGTCATCCCATATGAATGGAACATTCTTGCATACAACATAAGCTGAAATGGTTGACATTTATCTGCAAGTTGTTCTATAAAACAATGGATAGACTAATTTTTTCCTTGTAATGATTGCAATTGAGTGATATTCTTAGGTGGAGGAATTTCAAGTATAGCCTTTACTTTTGCAAGTTTAGCTTCAATTCCTTTAGATGAGACAATGTATCCAAGAATTTTCCTAAGGGTTACCTTGAAGGCACGTTTCTTTGGATTCAATTAGACCTCAAGTGTGTTGTTCTAATCTTGTGAAAAATTTGTCCATGATCTCTAAATGTCCATCTTTGGTGTACGATTTTCCCAAAAAATAATTTACATAGTCTTCCAAATAGGTATGCATCATGTCATGAAAGATAGTGGTCATTACATGTTGGTAGGTAGCTCCAATGTTCTTCAACCCAAAGGGCATGAAATTCCAATAGAAGGTTCCCCAAGGAGAAGTGAATTTTGTCTTAATTTGATCTTCAGAAGAAATTTTCATCTAATTTTAGCCTAAGAAACTGTCCATGAGGGATAACATTTCGTACCCCACTGTTAAATCCACTATCATGTCAATGTTTGGAAGTGGAAAGTCATCCTTAGGACAAGCTTTGTTTAAATATATGAAATCTGTGCAAACTTGGATTCCCCCATTAGGTTTTCAAACTAGTACTAAATTTTAAATCCAATTAGTATAGTCAACAAGTCTTATAAATCCCACATCTAGCAACTTCTGTAATTCAACTTTTACCAATAGAGCAACATGTGGGTGCATTTTTCTCAACTTTTTTAATAGGTTTTTCCCCCAGTGGCAAAGAAAAGTGATGCGTTACTAAATCTGGATCAAGTCCCAACATATCTATGTAGGACCACAAAAAGTTTACTTTTCTTTCCTTGTAAAACTATATATGCTCTATTCTCTCTTTAGGTGTTAATGGTTCTACTAGATGAATTATCCTTGGTTTTTCTTCTATGCAGATTTTTTGGTACTGTCTTCTCCACCAACATAGATGTTTTTTCTTGATATATTGCTAAGGGAAGTGTGTCAATCCTTC
This sequence comes from Sequoia sempervirens, assembly GCA_007258455.2. NCBI lineage: Eukaryota > Viridiplantae > Streptophyta > Pinopsida > Cupressales > Cupressaceae > Sequoia > Sequoia sempervirens. The sequence goes on along the minus strand of VDFB02270651.1, from coordinate 520,167,000 downwards.
GATCCTTAGGCACCTCAGAGAGGTTTTTACCTTTGGATACATCCTTTATTTTTACTTTTTCCAGGTCTAATAGCATTGTAGAGTGGTTTTCACTAGAATACCTATTTATATTATCAATAATTTTGTGACTAAAAGGATTGACACCTTCCCCAAAGTAAGTCGCACTATTGAGTTCTATGGTGAAACCTACTTTATGATCCCGAAGAGGTGTGTCTTCTCGTGCTCCTAGAAATTTTATGATTGTCTCATCATTTTGAAATACATCTAGTTGTGGTAGTCCCTTTGGATCCCAATCAATGAGTTTTATATGAACCAAGGGTAAGGATCATGATTTGAGTCAAGATTTTGAATGGATTCAAGGATGAAAATTTCATGATTGGCTAGAGGGGTAAGGACACTATCATAGTCATAAATGTCAATGAAGTCATCAATGACGCTTTCCTCATTTGTTTGTGTAGCATTAGAGGACTCTACTTCCTTACTTGCAGTACATGTGGTACTCAAGGTCTTATCTTTATGTGTGTCATATCCTAAACTAGGGACTTTTTGCATACAAGTAGGTTGTAATTGTTCTAAGTTACCTTGTTTTTGTAAGCCCAGAGGAATTTTACAATCATATCCCATTTGCTTCATAAGATCAAATCCTTTTTTGTACTACTCAATAGGAAACTTTATCTTTAGTTTTTTAGTTTGTTCTTTTTTTGTTTCTTCATCTTTTTATAACCATTTCAAGAGATCAACTTCTTCTATTTCATTATAAAAGGCTCCCATTTTTTTGAAAGTAGTTGATTTACAAATCAATGTAGTATCTGCATCTAATGTGGTCTTAGTCATTTGTGGTTTGCCATAGGTGTGAGGAGATAAAGGTAGATTTCCAAGGCAAAGAGCATGATTCAAGGTATATTCTCCTACTCCTTGTTCTTTTACTTGTATTTTGATCTCAACTTCATTGGATTATGAGGTGGAAGCTTTTAAGGACTTAGGCTCAAAATATGATTAAGTAGGAAGTGCCTCACGGTTGCTTGGGGTTGTGATTTCAATTTTAGGACTTAGATTATGGTAATACATGAATGGGTTAGGATCCCCTTGTATTATAATTTTGACACCATTATGTGGGAATTCAATGCAATGATGGTATGTAGAAGGTATCGCTTGCATTGCATGAATCCAAGGTCTTCCAAGGAGTATGTTATAGGTCAAAGGGAGATCAAGAACTTGGAAAACCACATCCTTTACTACAGGCCCAACCTTGATTGGTAGAGTAATTGATCCTTCAGACGAGCATTCCTCTTCATCATATTCAACTTTATGGTAATGTTTTTCTTTGGATCAACTACATTTTTAGAGAACCCTAATTTTGTGATCAATTTCTGAGTACAAATATTAATACCTACTCCTCTTTCTATTAGAACTCACTTGATCTTGGCATTATGGACAAGGACTTCAATGTGTAAAGCTATGTTATGTAGTTTTTGAATAGATGAATCATCATTCTCAGTAAAAGTGCTTGAGTGTGATGAGAGGTGATGTGTCATACCATAGCTTGAAATTGATCTACATGTAGGTATGTAGGCACTGTAGAAATAGCAAGTACTTTATCTAGGATAGCTTTATGCTCAAGAGATAGGCGTAGTAGCTCAAGTATAGAAATTTGAGTGGAAATTTTACCTAAATGCTCTATGAGGTTGTATCATGAAGTTGGTGTAGCAGATTTTGAATTAGGACCCCTAAGGGTACAATTGTGCCTCTATGGGTAGTAACATTGCAATTAGGTTTTTTCCTTTAATAATGAATGTGTTTACATGATTATCCACCTCCTTGATGTTATTTATGATATAGGAATACTTGGCAGTCGTACAGTTCACACCATCACTAGATTCAAGGGTCTTTCCTTTATCCTTGTCATACTTAGGGAAAGAGTTTTTAAACATCTCGCAATCAAAGTTACTAAGAGTGTGTTTGTCAAATGTTATCTTACAATCATCAATAAGGTCTTGTATTATATGTCAAATTTTATTGCAACTATTAGTCTTATGTCCTTTGTGTCTATGATAATCACAAAAGTGATCCTCATTCCACCATGGGGGTTTGACTTGTGGACTATATTCTTTCATCTCAGGTAGAGTTATAAGATTACTTTCCAAGAGTTCTTTTAATGTGGATTCAAGTGATTATCCTAATGGTGTAAATTTTCATTTAGTGAAACTTCTTTGTTTTTCTTTTCCTTTATTTGTAGATGAACCTTTAAGAATGTAGATAGGTGATGATGATTTAGTTGTTTTTGCATCAACAACTCCATCATTGACTACATTCTTGTTCTTTACCCAGAAAGGTGTCTTGTTGCTCGAACTTGATTTTTTATCTTTGTTGTTATTATGTTTAATAGTTCCATCATCAATGAGAGTTTTTTCAATTCGAAAGCTCATTTATATGGCTTCATCAAAGGAATTGAAGCATTTAAGGTGAAGTTCCCTTCCAATTTACTTGTTCAAATTTTGACAAAAGAGGTCAACGAATTCTTTGTCTAGAATGTCATAAGGTAATCATTTTGTTAAATGTATCCATCTTTTTCAAAATGACACAAAATATTCTCCTTGTTTTTTTTTGGTGTTAAAGAGGTTTGTCATGGTCACTTTAAGTTCACAATTGAAACTATAATTGGAGACAAATTTATCAGTTAGTTCTTGAAAAGATTTGATGGTCATGGGTAATCATGGAAACCATTCCATAGCCTCTCCTCCTAGACTATAAGGGAATAACCTCATAAGGTATGTCTCATCAACTACAAATTTCAAGGTAGAAGCACAAAATTCTCTTAAGTGGTCTTTAAGATATCCTTTTCCCTTATATTTATCAAGTCTTTCTATGTCCCAATGACTAGAAAAGGTGGCATTGGTATGCTCGGATCAAAAGGATAAGGACATATATCTTCAATGAAGAACTTGTGGGATGATGTTTTATTATTCTTGAGAGTATCCAATTACTATCGTAATGCTCTAAGCTCATCCAAAATAGGATTATTTTTAGGTGCAAGTTTTGATGTCTTTGAAGATTTCTTGTAACCAAGTTGTAAATAAAAGGGTAAAGGATCCTTGATTCTATCTTCGTGAGTAAGGATATATCAAAATCAGGAGGTATTTTGATTCCATAATCAATAAGGGCCTTGAAGCATTGTTGTGGATTACATTTGACTACCTCTGTAAGTAGTTTAGTCAATCTATGATCATTAAGTGATTCATTTATATGGTATTGGGTTATTTCACTATTAGTTTCATCTGTTTCACTAGTTGCAACACTAATGTGATCTTCCCCATCAAATTATTTTCCCCAAGGGTTCCCTTCTTGAAACATTTTTACTCTTTCTTTAGGGGTCGTAGGTGATTGTTTTGATCTTCAACCTAAGACTAGATAATGTATGAGACCTAAGATTAGGATGCAATGAAAATGAGTATGATTCTAAGATGAGATATAGGAATGGAATGATATGATAAGATTGATAAGAATGCAAGAGCTCAAGGTAACTCTAGGTCCAAAGTTGGTTATGATGCAAGGCTTTACTTGTACTACAAGGATAAGTGATCAAGAGAGATTAAGTAGGAGATGATGAACTCCAAAAATATTTCCCTACTCTAGGATAATGATAATTCCCCAACTCAAGGATGATGAACCTCAAGTGATTCAAGTGATTAATAGCCAAAGGTTTGATTTCAAGACCTAGGAAGAGTAGCCTAAGTGCAAGCTAAAGGTTTTTTTGACCAAAAATGGATATGCAAGGGAAGATGATCTGCAAGAAATATGTAGAATGTAATGGCTAAAAGATTAGAAGATGCCAAAAATCCTAACAGTAGTCAAAAAATGCTCCATTTCTTAGACTCGACTTCCTCATCTTATAAGATGTCAAAAATCCTAATAGCAGATCCTTAGCACAAGTCTTATAATCTATAGTCTGCTCAATAGCACTCACCTTCTTACTATAAGCATCAGGAAGAGTTCTAAGAATCTTGTTTACAATATTGGTTTCATCTATAGTAGCACCAAGAGATCGCATTCCAACCACTACCTCATCCAATCTCTATAAGTAAGATTTGAAATTTTCATCTTCGGACATATGTATAAGATCAAACTATGTTTCCAAATTCTATAATTTTTCCTCTTTAACTCTTTCATCACCATCACATGCTCTTTCAAAGCATCCCAGACTTCCATAGCTATCTTCAAGTTTCAAAACTTAATCAACTTGGAATGTACCAAACTATTCTTCAAGATGAACTTCACCTTATTATTCACTTCATGTGCTTTGATTTCTTCATGTGTAGTCAGACCATTAGCAAGACAAGTGTAGGAATTCTTATAAGCTTTCTCCACATTATATCCACAATACTCTAGATATTATTCCATCAATATTTTCCAGATACCATAATTAGTTTCATCAAACCTCAGATAATCAAAGACCATTTTGCTAGCCATCCCAAACCTTCCTTAATTGGTTAAGATCTTCACCAAGGAACCAAGCTCTGATACCAATTGTTGAATAGGACAACTGAGAGGGGAGGTGAATCAGTTGTCATAGATTTTAATCTTTAATTCAATTACCAAAAATAATACTTAAACTACTTAAATGATTAATCATCAAATACCAATGCAGAAACTCAAATTCAATGCATAAGCACAATAACACTAGATTTACGTGGAAAACCCAATGAGGGAAAAACCATGATGAGGATTAACACACACTATATAGAATATCAAAACCAATTACAAAAAGGCTCACTACCTGAAACAAGGCTCACTGCCTAAAATAAGGACTCACTATCAAGACTCACTATCCACAGGGCTACAACCTGGAGGGATCACTACCATAGACATACAAAGAGTAAAAAGAAGACTTGTTATAGAGAGACAACAATCCCAATGCAACAAAGGGTTCCACCACAATCACTTGATCAAATTGCATGAATGATATAAAGTTCACCTTTTGCTCACTGCATCTTGAAACTTAGCAATAATCTTCAGATTGGTCTACCACAGACATAACTCACACACACTTTTCGAATAGCATCCAATTCATGTCTACTTTTTCACTTATCTTCCTTCTTTTCTTTTGTATACTTTTCATTACTAGCTCATCATGTATTTATACTATCTCCAACCTTGAAAAAGATACAAAGTCAGCCATTGAACTTGAAATTTAAATCAGGTCAGTGTCAAAACATCTTAGGGTGGAATTAGAATGAGGTCGACCCAAACACATGCTTCACCAAGACCCAAAATAGATCCAACATGTTTCATCAACTTCGAAGATAGTGCTTAACACACAATCGAACAATAGTGTAAAACACATAGAACAATTAAGCTCAAAACTTCCAAAAGCCAAAAATATCTTCAATGCAATCAAAACATCTTAACTCTAGAACTACAAGTCAAAAGACTTCATCAAAGAGAAATATGGACTAGCAACTTTTCTCCTAGACCTCAGCTAGAACATAGAAAATACATAGTTCACAACTGGTGAAGACAACTTGAAATTTACAATGAACCAATATCCAAAACTCTAGGTATAGCAACCTTCAACAACCATGACCAACATATTTGAACCACACAAACATAGGAACAGGTACCGGATCATCATCCTAAGCAACAACTAAATACCTGCAATCTTTATTTAGTACAATTTTCTCAATATCCTCAACATATGTAGCCAACAACAACTAGTAGATAACCAGTTGATGAGTTGACATCAATGAAAAAAATTTCATTCCTTTTTCCATTCTTGCAACATATATGTATATGTGTATGTGTCTACGATAGACTCACACATGTGAGTGAATATGTACATGAGTATACATAGGTATATTTACCTGTACATGCTCATGGATGGATCACCCATATGCATTGGGATACCAATTAGACTAAATTGACACACACATATACACATACATACATACACATACATACATACACATACATACATACATACATACAACAAACATACATATATATGCATATGCATATATATATATATATATATATATATATATATAATATATATATATATATATGCATATATATATATATATATATATATATATATATATATGCATATGCATATATATATATATATATATATATAAATATATGCATATGGATATATATATATATGTATATGCATATGCATATATATATATATATATATACATATGCATATGCATATATGCATATATGCATATGCATATGAATATATATATATATATATATATATATATATATATATATATATATATATATATATATATATATATATATATATATATATATATATATATATATATATATATATATATATGCAACATATGTAGCCAACAACAACTAGTAGATAACCAATTGATGAGTTGACATCAATGACAACACTTTCATTCCTTTTTCCATTCTTGCAACATATATGTATATGTGTATGTGTCTACAATAGACTCACAAATGTGAGTGAATATGTACATGAGTATACATAGGTATATTTACCTGTACATGCTCATGGATGGATCACCCATATGCATTGGGATACCAATTAGACTAAATTGACACACACATATACATACATACATACATACATACATACATATATATGCATATGCATATATATATGCATATGCATATATATATGCATATGCATATACATATGTATATGCATATGCATATATATATATGTATATGCATATGCATATACATATATGCATATGCATATGCATATATGCATATATATATGCATATGCATATATATGCATATACATATGCATATGCATATATATGCATATATATATATGTGTGTGTGTATCAATTTAGTATATATATATATATGTCAAATTATATATGTATATATATATATGTGTGTGTGTGTGTGTGTGTGTGTATGCATATATGCATCCCATGTATGTATGTTGATTGATGGGATTGGATGTATGAGTATGATAATAAAACAAGATTATGTACATATGTATATGTGCTATACATACATATTAATCCATATATTAATATATGTTTGTCTGTGTTTGTGTGTGTGTGTGTGTGCGTAATGTTATAATAACATATATATTTATATATATGGGTCAGTGTAGGATCACTTTTGTAGTATAGCCATATTGTTATGAGATGCTATGTGTGGTTATTATTGGGATTGATTAGATCCATGGGAAAGGGGGTAGCCTAGATATAGAGTATAATGGTCATTATAAACCAAATCAAGCTAGAAAGGTGGGTGAACGTGTGACATCTACTCTAAGTTAAGGTTAATGGAAACTTTGGAAAAAGTAGTGTAAGTAGCCATTGTTTACACTCTCGGTTTCAATGTGATTTGAAATTACATAATAGGCATGAGATGTTCATGCATGTAAGTTGTAACCACTATATTTCAATTAAGAAATGTATAGGACACAACACCAATCTCTAAATAGGCTATTGTTATGAGTTTACCAAACCAAGCTCTTCGTCGAAGTGTAGGGCCATCTTACAAGTAAGGTAGATGTGTGGGGAACCACAATAAGTTTGAGTTTGACAAAAAAGTTCTTGAGTGATGCTTCTCCTCTTCAATTGGTGGCCAAGATTTGAGGGGGAATTCCTAGACCATTATACTTTATACTTGTTGTAAGCTTGTTTAAGCTATGTATGTAATTTATACCCATCTCTATTGAAATTGAAAATATGAAATGTCATATGGAAATCATGTATCATCATTGTTTGAATCAATGAAAGGAATTAATATGTATGAAATGGGAAAGTTTGAGATTTGTTTCAAATGTTCTTTATTATTCATTAAGGAAAATAAAAATTTTATTGCTCTTTAAGGTTAGATGCATAAACTATTCACTTGTGGATAAAACATAGGAAAAATTACTATGTAGAATATTGGGCATGTTAGAGTGATAGGGAGAGATAGGGATATAAAGGATAGAGAGAGAGAAAGATATAACTTTGGAAATATAGAGGAGGTGAGAGAGAGAGAGAGATAAATACAAAGAGATAAATATATAGAGGGAGAGATGGAAGGAGAGAGTAAGAGGAAGATGGAGAAATAGAGATAGAAATAGGAAGACATTGAATGAGTGGGAGATTGAGAGAGACATATAAAAATATAAGAAGTGATATATAGAGAGAGGTAGATAGAGTAATATAAAGAGATAGAGTAGGAGAGATGGAGTGAGTAAGAGAAAAATAAAGATAATGAGATATAAATAGAGAGGGAGGGAGAGATGGGAAGATAGAGATAAGGGGAAAGAGTGAGAGATGTAGGTTGTGATAGAGATGACTAATAGAGAGAGGGAGAGAGATAGAGGATAGATAGAGGTAGAGATAGAGAGTGACAAATAGGGTGTGTGTGTGTGTGTGTTTGTGAATGAAAGATATAGATAGAGATAGGGAGGGAGAAACAAGGAGTATGTATACATTGAAAGGTAAGATGATAAATAGAGAGGATAGGTGAGAAGTAGAGAGATATAGAAAGAGAGTGATAGAGAGATAGAGAGATGGGCATATAAATAGGGATATATATAGTGAGAAAGATAGAGGAGAGAGAGAGATGCATTGAAAGGTAAGGAGATAAATATATGAGAGAGAGAAAGACAGATAGATAGGAAGATAGATGTCGAGATAGATATAGAGACACAAAGAGAGAGAAAGAGATAATGAGAGAGGGAGAGATGGAGGGATAGAAAGACATAGGAAGTTATATATAAAGGTGGAGAGAGAGATAGATGGAAAGATAAAGACATATCTCTTTATATCTTTGTTTCCATCTCTATCTCTATGTTTCTCATTATCTCTCAATCTCTCTTGTGCTCTTCTCTCTTTTTCTCTATATTTTTCTTCCCTTTTCTCTTACTCTCTCTTTGTCTCTTTCCCTCTCCCTATCTCTCCCCCTTAATCTCTTTCTATCCCTTTTTATCTCCCCCCTCTCTCTCACTATTTCCCTCTTTATCTCTTTATCTTTCTACCTCTATATATATATCTTTGTATCCTATTTCTCTTTGTCTCTATAACTCTCTTTATCTCTCTCTCTATGTAAATATATCTATCTGCATCTCTCCTCTTCTTTCTTTTCTTCTCTCTCTTTTTTATATCTCTCTCCCTATCTCTATCTCTTTATCTCTCCCTCTTTATTCCTTTATATCTCTACCTTTATCTCTATATCTCTAGATCTCTCGTTTATCTCTTTGTATCTCTTTGTCTCCCTCTTATCTCTCTATTTCCCTTTCTCTCTATCTCTATATCTTTATATCTATATTTTTTCTCTCTTCTTTGTTTTTTATCACCATCTCTCTCCATCTCTCAATTTCTATCTTTTCATCTCTCTCTTTGTCACTCGACATCTCTCATCCTTTGTCTCATTTTTTCCCCCTCTTTCTCTCTCTTTTACTCTATATATCTTATGTCCATCTCCCTTATCTTTTCATCTATCTTTTTCCTCTCTATCTCTCTCTCTCTATCAATTTTCCTCCTTAAGTGACCAATGGGTACAATGAAGAGATTTTAAAGGTGAATTTTCATATCCTTAATCAAATAACATGCTACCCTAAGCATAAATCCCCAAAGACATGTGCAATCCTTAGATTTCTAGCATTAAAAAACTAATAAAAAACTCTTCTCTCTCTCACTCTATAAGTTTTAATTTATATTTTGAGTTTGAAATTTAGTTTATTATATATATTAAAATTAAAATTAAAAATAGAATTATTTACAACAATTAAACTTTTAATAAGATAAATAATTATAAATTGAATTAATTCTAATAATTTTTAATTATTTTTTGCAATTTCATAAAATAATATACATATTATAATATAATAATTATTCAAATAAATTTAAATTTAATATTTCTTGAACGGACAATTTATTATTTATATATTTCTTACCATAGCTTTGAACACCCTTCTAAAAACTATGCAAATTCTTCTAAATATGCCTTATCATGAAGTTTCAACTTATTCATTAGTTTGTAGAACCTTGTTGGGTTTCACCTTGGTTGTCACAACCTTATTTCATCTTGTCACCTTCATAATTAAGTATAATTGTGATTATTGGTTGGCTTGAGCTCAAAGGTTTTTGAAACTATGTTGGTGCCTGAAATTTTTCTCATGACCTAAGCAAATATTGACAACAAAGAAGAAGGATTGAGTTTTTAGCCAAATTATTGAAGTTTCAAAACTTCATATAGGATTCAAAAACTTTACTAGTCAAGTTCTGACAAGGGTGTTGAAAACTCCCTTTTATCTAACTGTATAATATTCTCAACTTTTAAAACTAAAGATGGTTCTTAGAAGGTGACATTTCCAAATTATTAAGAAAGTTAAAGTTTAGAATGGAAATTTTAGAACTTTATGTAATTTTTGAAACCTTTGTCAGCCTCCAACATGGTTTTTCAAACCATGTCCATAGCTAAAATAATTCAAATTGTAAATATTGGGTTCTTTGAAGTATGTTTAACAAATAATTTTGGATGATGAAAAAGGTTTTAAAACCTTTGTCCGACTCAAACAAGATTGTCAAAACCAATCAATTCTCTAAAACTCCCTCATAGTCATTCTCATTTAAAATTTAAAAAATGCCCGAGCTTGGTGCAAGATGAGAAAGCTTACATGCACCAATTATAAAGGCTTCCATTAATTTCAACCTACTAATTATAGGTGCTGATTGTAGGTGCTTATATGGGAATTACTCTACCTAAAGAGCTCATTTTAACAAGTATTTGGAGATGAAATTTATTAGAGAGGAAAGGGAAAAATTGTAGAGGATTGTGAGTAACAAATTTCACAACACTTAAGTCTAATTCAGATGTATTATTGTTTTGTTCCTAAGCCTTAGCTCATCATAGAACAATCCAAGAAAAACTAAAATAGATTTGGAAAAAATTGATGTTGTTTGGGTAACTCACATAAGTGAATTTAATTATTTATTAGCAAGAATTGTGTTTATAATCATTAGAATTCTATTCATAATAAAGTTTAAATATCTAGGTTACAAAAATTTATTGGGATTATCAAGGACATTATCAGAAATTGGAAACACAAAATTAGGGCATCAATTTAGATGAATTTTGGGAAAGGATTGGGAAAGAAGAAATTCCTACAATTACTAACATTTGATTGAAAATTAATTTCTACAAGTTGTGGCCTTTCCTATATTATTATAGTGTACTAAATTAGTCTTAGAATATATTAATCATTATAACCCTAGGCTAGAGAAGTCAGAACAAGTTACAGTAGAGTGGTATTAAAAATCAACATGGATACTTTCACTTCATGCCTGAAACTACTAGAGAGAGAGGCACATGTGGATTTTCACTTCCTCTTTTCAATGTTTTTAAGAAAAGTAATGGAAATATAAGAATCTCATTGCCCGAGAGTGGTTCACTACAAAAAAAGGAAAATCCCAATTTCCCAAGAAGTTGAATAGAATTCACTTTGCAAATGAAAGTTCAAATATAATTATGCTTCTACAAAGCTTGAGAGGTAATGAAAGAGCCAATGATTTTAAGATTGGATGTACTTCTTGATACAAATAGTTATTCATGGTGAGTAGTATTTAGATTGGGCTTAGGTTATGTGACAAGGTACATTCAATGATTATTCACTTTCCACTCAATAAGTTCTTTTACATGTCTTCCTACTTGTTGTATGTTATTTCCTATAGAATAACTTGGCCAGGCTTGAGACCAATTGAGGTCCAAGATCAAGATGTTAAGATCTATGGCTATTATGATAAGCTCTGGTTGGAGAAGAGCTACATGCATTTTCAAAGGGTGAATGATGTGTTTACTATGATGATGGTAACAAAAATACAAGGGGATATAGGTTAGAGGATATCTCCTAAGTTTGCACAACTGATTAATACCTATGGTAGTCATTTCATCCAATTCCAAAGGTTTACCTACATCAGGGTTGGGGGTTTTAATGGAATTCCTTATAAACTACCCTAATATGTAGAAGACAAATTTGTCTTAATTGAAGTATGTTGACAAATTATAGAGGTGAAAAAAAGGTGGCAAGAGAGGAAAAAGGTAAGAATGTAGTTTCCCATTTCCCTTGATTATTATTCTTGTAATTCTATTTCTGATACCCTCAATGTTGAAAGGGACTTTCCCAACTATATAATGCAATTATATAAGAGAATGTTCTCTTTTGAGATAAAATATTTGTTAAAGATAACCTAAAATTAGGCCTTAGTTTCCATCATATCCAATATTTAGAAGAATTTTGGGTAGATAGTGTTGATGAATATGAAGTCCACAAAAGAGGTTGCAAGAGACTAAGAGGAAAATAGTAACATCCATACTATAGTGGGATATCCTAGGTTCTGGATGATGATGAGTCTAATATATTGGACCCAATATTTGTCAATCATATACAAACTCAACCAATTGTTTCTATAGATTGGAGTATCAAGGAGTTGGATACCATTGAGGAAAAGACTCTAGTGGTGCTTAGGAGAAGTCTAGATTGGGTAGCAAGAGAGACTATAGAGAAATAGAATGCCCCACCTCATAAGTATCAAGACACTCAACATAAGGGAGAGAACAACCAAGTACCCTTTTCATTTGGTATACAATCATCATCTACTCAATAAAAAACATCAAGAGGACAAGGAGATGGTGATGAGGAAGTTCCAAAGAAAGGATTGCTAGTGAAGACCTATGGACAAGAAGCCTCGAATAAAACACAAAAAATACAAAGAGAAAAAAGTTGTAGAGGATGAAGAAATAATTAATATATCTTCTAAACTCCATCGCAGGTAAATGTTCCTTCTCGTAAGTCTTCTCCTTTGAGAGAACCACAAAATTATCCTAGGGTGGGTCCTACTCCACCCTCTTCTTCTTAAATGATACGTGTTCTATTACTCCCCCTCTTAGAAGATTCTTGTAATTCACTTCTCCTAGTTTTAGATCTATAGCTACACCTACTTCCACTTCATGGTTAGAGGAGACCCTACCTAAGAAAAGGAAAAAAAATCAACTTAGTCTCCCTAAAAAATATTTTGTTGGTCAATTAATTCAGAGAACTCACAAGCCTAAGAAACTAAAGACTAAATTTAGGTTGTTGTAAGATGATGGTACTGGGAATATGTACATAGAATTAGCACACCCCTTGGTGCAAAAGGAAGTAGGAAAAGAAACTATTAGTGATTTTAAAATCACTAGAGTTCAATTAGGTCCTTTAACTAGGGATGGGAATGTGCATAATTTTGAAGTGATAGATACTAGGTTGATGGAAAGAATAGCTAGAGACAAGCTAAGAAAAGATGAATTGAAACATTATGCAAAGATTCTAACTGATTTCTTGAAATCTATATTGGATTTGACTCCCTAACCAATTATTCAAGCTAGAGTTACATATGATCCAACCTCTTCCATAGGGGAAGAAATGGTAGATAGGATGCAAGGATATAAGGTTTATGGGAATCCTATTGAAGAATGGGTCACATATATATTAACTATGGAAACTATATTTATTTTTAATATGATGAAGATATGTAAATACATCAAAATTTTGAGAACAAAATTTGATAAACATATTTCTTTTTCCAAGCACGAATAATTAATTTTGGTAAAAAACTAATAATGATTTCAAAGGAATGATAGAAATGGGTGCAAATAAATTGGTCCATTAGCAAATTTTACCAAGTGACAATGATAAAAGATGTGTTAAATGTGGAAGAGGACCATTGAATGCAAAAAAAATTTGTTGTGAAATAAAATATCTTGGAACAAGGTAATGCATTTAATGAATGTAATCCAATGAGGGGTGAGATTTAGAAAAATATTTTTGGCATCAACAGTCATCTTAGAAAAGACAAGAGTCCTAATCATGAAGATGAAGAGATAATGAAAGAAAGCTTCAAAGGGATATTTAGAACCTCTATGAAAAATAGAAATTCAATGTGGAAAGCATAAGGAGGTTCCGTGGAATTGACTTGCCATTGTTTCATTTTGGTGCTTGCAACAACTTACTCAAGGGACATTGATACAACAAGAGCTAACAAAGCTCTCTAGAAATTATAAACCAAAAATGCAATTATACCTAAGCATGGTGACATGCCTCCCATGTGAAAGGTCTTTTATGCCTATGAAGCTAAAGTTTCCATGTCAACTACCTAGTCATCTAAAGGAGTTACTGAGAATGTTCCACCTCAACAATAGTCTCTTTTATTTGCTTAAATATTCTTAGTGAACTTTATATTTTATGGAAGTTAAAATGACTTATTATTGGTGGTTATTTCAAGAAGAGGTTACTCTTGCTTCTTTATATATGTTTAATATGATGCAATTAAAAACATGTTAACAATTTTTTTAATAGAGATACATAGAACTAAAAATCTTATGTCTATGAACATATATTCTGGGATTATTGAATGAATGAGTGAAATTATCATGATCTATGTTTTTTGATTAATTTATGAAGTTATTGTATTTCTTTGTGAATGTATAATTTCCATTATTTGTTTGATCCACCTTTGTTTCAGTGTAATCCTTGGTTATAAGATTTTAGTTTAAATTTCATGGGATGTGAAGTAGTTTATGTTCTATGCATGTCTATGATTGCAATTTAACTATTAAGTTCTATTTTTTGAAAAATAAATAAAATAATTTGGTATTTCCCCTTTCTTTATTTTTGGTTAAAAGCATACCCAATTTAAATTTACTTGTAAAACAAATTATTCATCAAAGGAGGGAGTTGTACCTCATAAAATTTAGAGAGAAACTATTTTCCATATGAATAGTTTACTCAACTATTGGTAGTTGATATGCATTTAATTTTGGTAATAGAGTTAAGAATTTATGTTTTGAGAAAGTGCATAATCTATTAACAATTAGATTTTTTGCAACTCTACTGGGGAGTGAATAAGAAATAATTAATAAGTTTCCTTATAAATTTATATTTTATCTTCTTTCAAGACCAGTTATGGTTCTAACTCATAACAATGCTATTTTGATGCTTCAACTAAATGTCAATTGGATAAAAGATGAAGAGGATATAACATCACAATTGAATATGTTGGCTTGGAGGGTTAGAAGAAGTGGTAAAGAATACCTTAGAGTTAATTAGGAACTAGGAGAGGAAGAAGAGTTGGGGGAGGAAATCAAAAGACTTCGATCGAGACAACAGTTGTAAATTACTCAGAATTCATGCCATCCCTAGAGCCCATATCAGGGGAAATTGAAGCTATTTTTTTATTCTTTCCACATAGTAATTGATATTTACACTAGATTCAAGATGATATACAAGAGGTGAACATAAGAGAGGTTTTGTTTATCTAGTCTTTGAAGCACTACAAGAGGGATTTTTTTTTGGTTATTTACTTCTTGTTATGAGGGTTATATCTTGAAGCAAACCATCCTCACCGCCCAGAGGGGTACATTATTGTCTAACTTGTCAAGCACTTATTTTGCATGGTACTATATTCCCTCTAACTATTAATTTTACTCATAATATGGCTCAACAACTACTAGCACCATGGGGGACTACTATAGGAGCATTGGCCCTTGGAGTTGAATTACATGAACTGCCTAAACATTCTAGAAAAAATATTCCCAAATTCAGAGAAGATGGTAAGACTTCTACTAATAAGAATATCAATGCTTTCTTTGTTGCGTGTGGGGTGCTTAGTGTCGAAAATGAAGATGTAGGAGTTAGAGTGTAATGGTGCTATATGATTGGGCACCCACACTCTACTTAAACAATCAAATATCACTTGGAGCAATCACTGTGGTCATCAAAGGTTTGTATTGGTGATATATTTTATGTCTTTTTTCATTTTTTATTTCTTTCAGCTCTAATCCAAGATATAATACTTGATATAGGATAGGATTCATATTTTAGTTGTTTCTTATTGCTCTAGGGTGATCCCACAATAGTGGTTTACAATTTTTGGCCAAACTGGACAATAAATTTTTTATTTTTAACTAAATCTTCACATTCGGGCACCTATAGCGACTAAACCGTGAGGAATTTGAAGATGATGCAAACTAGAGTCTCGTCACATTTTGTCTGTAGATTCTAAAAAAATAAAAAATCATTTTTTTTGGAATTAGATTGCACTTCTTTTTCCATCACCCACAAAAACTATTTTTTTCAGAAAACAACATTTTTAAAAAGTGACGCACACCGTATAATGCATAATTTTTTTTCCATGAAGGATAAAATTCTAATTCTTTCGAATTTACATTTGTGACTCCGATATCTAGTGCTTTCACCTAGTTAGATAGTTTTTAATTGAATATTTTTTCTTTAATCAAGTTTCGAAGTCAAACCAATGACAATTCAAACATAGCGCGATCGTATAACATGTAACATTTTTTGTACATATCGAAATTCAATTTTTTTTTTTGTTGGATCAAGGACTTCAATATCTGGTGCACTCATATTTTTCAATTTTTTTTTTTGATAATCTGCTATTTTTCCACATGTGCAAAACAAAGACCATTTTTTATGAAAAACCTATGTTTAATAAAACTAAAACAACAAATACATAATAAAACCAAAACATATTGAAATTATATTCATTAGATAGCTCATTCTGAAGACTACCTGATTCTAGTTGGGTTTGTAAAGATTCCCCTATTTTCATCCTCAACCTGAGCTTCAAAGAGTAAAAAATTAGGTTTTTTGTGTGAACAAAGTCAAAAATTATGGAAAAGGGGGGTTCGCTAGAACCAGGGGGGTTCTAGCGAACCCCCAGGGGTTCTAGCGAATCAGGGTTCATTCAAACCCCCTTCAATATGCATTTTTCCTTTTATTTTTTGGGCGGGAAATGTGGGCCCAGTAATTAATGGGTTCGCTCAAACCATAGTTTAATCGAACCCCTTTATGGTTCGATCGAACTTGTAGGTTCATGCGAACCCCTAAAACCAATTTTTTTGCCATGGGGTCACTTTTTCTCAATTTTCCTTCCTCCATCAAATTGTAAACCACTATTGTGGCTTCACCCTCTAATCCTATATTTTCGCTTTCATATTATAGCATGGTTAGTGGGATCCATCTTAAGCTAACTCTTATATTTTAGTATTTTTATAGATATATCATATAACTTTTCATTCCTAATTTGGTCCATTTACATTGTCAAATGGTATATTTATGCTCACATGTGGCCTATCTACAAGTTCCTTGATACTTAAAACTCTAAAACCCTCCACTATACACATTATCTTTGTAGTGTGGTGCATACACGTCTAGTTGTGCCCTTTATTGCTTGGTACATGTATAGCTCTTGGTGACACATTTACAACTAGGGTAGCACATCTTTATCTCTTGATAGAACACTTGTACCTTTGAGTAACAAATATATAATTGTATTGGTACACCTACAAATCTTCGTAGTGCAAATATACTCAATGGTACACTTGTAACTTTCTTGGAACACCTACATGTTGCATATTTCACCTACATCACTTTGTAGCATTTCGACATATGCAATAGTATTTTTGTATCATAACAACATTTTTATATTTATAGTTTGTAGGTCTTTATCTATACAATAATGTATTTATATTATATTCATCATTTTCTTAAATTTTCAATATTTTCCAATAATGCACATCATTTAGAGGGTTCTTGTTAGTATTTTCATGCCATGTACTAAATCCTTTTTGTAGGTTCATATCCCAAAGACCATTTATCAATATACTAATGTACATGTCTTATAGTTTTTCATGTAATCGTGATAATGAGGTCGTATCGAACTACCCAATCATGCAACCTAAAACACTCTCCACACTTATTTCAACAAGCATGCTTTATTTATTATAAAATAAATGTTACGTAAGAGCTTACAAAGATACGGTCCTACATCACCATTATTTGGTTACAACTATTTCTTCCATTCATTAATAAAAAGTCCCCTAAAAATGAAGAAAATGTCTTCCTTTTATGCTTCAGACCTTAGGAAGTTCAATGGTTTTGAGATCTAGCACTTACAAGAATTGAACCATTAAGAAATTTCATAGTGCAACAGCACGCCAAAATTTTGCAAGTGCAAATGCAAACTAAAACTCCACAAGGTTTAGATCACCTCCGAATTCCGACAAGGTGTAGATGTAAGATAAATTTCCATACATTTAGATGCAAGCCAGAACTCCACAAGTGCAAATGCAAGCATAAACTCCGCAAGTGTGGATACAAGCCAATACTCTGTAATATGCAATTTCAATCATAGAATTCTCTGTTTGGTTTAGTTGGACTGTTGGATGATAGGTGTCATGCTTATATCATAAGATGGACTCTTCATTAGTACCAGTTCATTGCATTGTTTAGGTTCAATCACTAAGGTTTCTCCATAAATGTTGATGGCTATAAAAACACCGCAAACGTCTAGTCACACATAGTTTTTTGGCAAAAGCTAGATGGTGAGAGAGTTCTTGTAAATATTCAGATGCACTTGAAATCCCCGTAAGGTTGGATAATAAAATCATTCCCGCAACCACTTGGATGTTGAATTCTCACAGGGCATAAAACCTCTTTGGAACAAGTTTTTAACATAAGGTGCCGTGAAGGCCAAAGGCAGAGGAATTCTCACAGTAAAAATAAAACTTAAAAATATTAATTTCTTCAACACAGAGCTGCTGCTCATTAATTTATGTATGCTCACACTCACATTAAAAATTTCAAAAGTAGAAAAAATACATATATATGAAAAGGTAAAAGTCACGTGAATGTTTTCCACGAAAGAGAGGGCCCGACAAAAATTTATTACAAATTACCTAACTAACTTTTTCCCATCAAAACACATTTAATAAAAAGTCCTTTACATTAATATTAAAACTTAAATATCGATTGTCATATTACGAAATTTCCTTTGGCGGTGGCGGCTTAATTCAAGGTTCCCTGCGGTATCGCAATGGGTAACTACCCATATTGCGATATCACGAGCAGCGGTTTGATGACAACGTGGTAAATGGCTGGCGATAAAAGATAAAACAAAAATGCTATGGGGTCTCCTATGGTATCGCAATGGATATTTTCTTTATTGCGATATTGCGAGTAGCGGCTGGAGATGACGGCAGCAATTAGGGTTTACATTCCAACACTCCCCCTTAAACTTAACTGCACTGTCCACCATGTCCAATCTGTTTCTTTGAAAGACAAAATTATCTCTTCCCAGTGCCTTTGTGAAAATATCTGGACTTTGCTCTTCTGATCTGCAAAATTCTAAAAATATGTCACCATTGTTAATTAATTCCCTGATGAAGTGATACCTGGTATCAATATGCTTGCTTCTCTTATGAAAGACTGGATTTTTTGATAGAGCTATGGCTGAATTGTTATCACAGTAAATTTTTGTTGCCTCCATTTGTTCATTTTGCAATTCTTTCAAAATTCTTCTCATCCAGACTGCCTGGCATGCTGCACTTGTGTTTGCCACATATTCTGCTTTAGCTGATGAAAGACAGACTATTGGCTACTTCTTTGAAAACCATGAGACAACTCCAGTCCCAAAATTAAATACATAACCAGACGTGCTTTTTCTCTCATCAATGCTGCCAGCACAGTCACTGTCTATGTATCTTATGAGTTTGAACTCATCTAAACTTGAATACTTAATGCCAAAATTCCTTGTTCCACTTACATACCTTAAAATTCTCTTCCCAGCTTTCCAATGGGTGTCTTTTGGTGTTTCCATAAACCTGGAAATCAAACTTACTCCATACATAATGTCCAGCCTTGTGGCTATGAGATACATGAGACTTCCAATAAGCCTCTTAAACAAAGTTGGATCAACATTAGACCCTCTATCATCCTTGCTTAGTTTCAAACATGTCACTATAGGTGTTGGTGCTGGTTTGCACTTCATCATATTAAACCTTTTCAAAATGTCATTTGCATATTTTGATTCACTTCAATGCCCAAAAAATACTTCATCAAACCTAAGTCTGTCATTTCAAATTCTTTCTTCATGTCTTCCTTAAACAGATCAATTGACAAATTGCTAGTGAAAATTAAATCATCAACATATAAGCATACTATCAGTATTTCACCTTCTTCATTCATTTTTGTATATAGTGTGGGCTCACTGCTACATCTATTAAATCCATTCAGCAAAAGATAACTGTCTATTTTGCTGTACGAAGCTCTTGAGGCTTGCTTCAATCCATACAATGCCTTTTTCAATTTGTAAACTTTGTCTTCTTGACCCAGAATTTCATACCCAGGTGGCTGATCCACATAAACTTCTTCTTCTAAATAACCATTTAAAAAGGCTGACTTTACATCCATTTGAGATAAAAACCACTTATTTTGAGCTGCTAATGCTAAAATCATCCTTATAGTATCCAATTGTGCTACAGGTGCAAATGTCTCATTATAATCAATTCCAGGTTGTTGTGAATAGCCCTTTACAACCAATCTTGCTTTAAACTTCTAAACTTCATCTTTTTCATTCAATTTGGTTTTATAAACCCATTTCACTCCAATGACATCTTTGTCTTTTGGAAGACTAACTAGATCCCATGTGTGATTCTTTTCAATTGCTTCAATCTCTTCATCCATAGCACTGACACATTTATCATCTTTGACTGCATCTTCAAAATGAATTGGATCATGTATTTGAGAATAGAATGCAGAAAGAGAAATTTGATCTGAATTATTCTCACCTTCATTTTGCTCATATATATCTCTTATGCTTCTAATTTTCTGTCTTCTCAGACTTGCCAATGTAGGATTTGACATATCACTTGAACTTGTGGAATGTGGACCCGTGGTCCTGCTGTAGATGGTGTTTGTTGTCCTCTTGTTGGACTGCTTCCTTGAATGCATGAGGCTGTTCTTACAATCGATGCTGATGTCACTTGTGGACTACTTTGTTGAGCTTGAATGGGAGTGGTAAGAGTCACAATAGCTGGAATATTTGTTGATGCTGAAACTTCATTCTCCTCTTGAGGTATACTAGCTGAAATATTGACTGTCTTCTCTATGCTTCCATCCCATGCTTCATCTTCTACAAATTGTACATCTCTGCTGATTATAACTTTCTTTGTTGTTGGATTATAGAGATTATAAGCTTTAGATTCTTCACTGTATCCAACAAATATACATTTTTTTCCTTTGTTATCTAGCTTCCTTCTCAATTCATCAGGCACATGTAAATATGCTACACATCCAAATACTCTCATGTGAGTAACACTATGTTTTCTTCCTGTCCATGCTTCTTCAGGTACCATATTCATGACATTTTTTGTTGGACACCTATTCATTATATAGGCTGCACAAGATATTGCTTTTGCCCAATATTCATTTGACAAATGTTTGGCTTTCAACATACTTCTAGCCATTTCCATGATTGTTCTATTTTTCCTTTCAGCTACTCCATTTTGCTGAGGTGTGTATCTAGTTGTGAACTGCTTGTGAATTCCATGATCTTTGCAAAAATTAAAAAATTCTCTTGAAATATATTCACCACCTCTATCTGTTTCTCAACACTTTGATATAATAACCACTTTGTTTTTCAACCAAATTCTTGAACTGACGAAACAGATCAAACACTTCATTTTTCTGCTTTAGAAAATAAACCCATGTTTTTCTTGAATAATCATCAATGAATGTCAGAAAATAAAAACTACCACCTATTGAAGGTGTTTGCATTGGTCCACACAAATCTGAATGTATAATTTCCAAAGGGGTTTTTCTCTAGTTGAATTTCCTGCTAGAAATGATTCTCTATGTTGTTTTCCTAAAATGCACCCTTCACATACCCTTTATGGTTTTTCTATTAAAGGTAGTCCTTTGACCATGCCTTTCCTATGAAGTAAATTTAAACCTCCAAAGTTAAGATGCCCAAATCTCAGGTGCCATAACCAGTTTTCATCTTTTATCTCAGCTTGAAAGATTGTCTGCACTACTGCTGTAGTTTCTTCTCTACCCACTTGTGAATTCATTAAGTGTTGTGCTTGAGCATAATTTATGTTCAAATCTGGCCTTATCTTTAAGGGAAACATTCTATTGTTTGTCATTCTGACTTTTGCAATAAGCTAGTTGCTTGGGTATTTGTCTAAAATTGTGCATAGACCATTCTTGAAGGTTACTCTATACTCTTTTTGAACAAGTTGCCTTACACTCATTAAGTTATGTTTCAGACCAGACACAAAATACACATCTGAAATATACTTTTTCTCCCCCTGTTTAGTTAAAATATTGACATCTCTTTTTCCCTTGACTGACACTTTGTTGTCATTACCCAATGTAACATCAGACTTTACATTCTCATCTAAACTTGAAAACATTTCTAGATTCCCTGTCATATAATTGTTACAGCCTGAATCTAAAAACCATACTTCTTTTTCATTTGTTTGAGCAACATTACAAGGTAAAAACATTGTGCTCTTATCTGAATTCTGATTTTGACCTTCCCTTGAAAAATTTGCATTTTGTCTATTATTATCATACTGCTTCTTTCTACACTCATTCATATAATGCCCATATTTTTTACAGTAGTGACATTGGACTTGAGATTTATCATACCTTTGATTGTGTGACTGATTCTGTGTTGGGTTTTGGCTTGAGCCTTGATTGCTGCCTCTTCCACTTGAGCTTGATAGAATGTATCTTTCACCTCTGTAAGAGTTTCTTCCTCTTCCTCTTGATCTACCTCTGCCTCTTCCTTGACTGACTGAAGCCT
Organism: Sequoia sempervirens; assembly: GCA_007258455.2. NCBI lineage: Eukaryota > Viridiplantae > Streptophyta > Pinopsida > Cupressales > Cupressaceae > Sequoia > Sequoia sempervirens. The sequence continues at coordinate 520,144,353 of VDFB02270651.1, read as the reverse complement.
GAGTTTTGAAAGCATGCTCCAGTGATGTATCTACTGACCTTTTCAGCCTGTGTTCATGAGAAATTAGAGATGCATATAACTCATCAACTGAGAACTGTGAGAGATTCTTTGTCTCATCTATAGCAACTACAACTGGTAGAAATTTTGTGGGCAAACTCTTTAAAATATTTTCAACAATTCTGGTATCTTCCAGATTCTCTCCATGAGACCTAATTTGATTAACCACCCCAATGACTTGAGTGTAGAATGAATCTATAGATTCATTGTCCTTCATACATATTGTTTCAAAATCTCTTCTCAGCATTTGTAGCTTTGTTGTTTTAACTTTTGCCATGCCTTGATAGGCTGTTTGAAGTATGTCCCATGCTTGTTTAGACTTTGTTGCTGCTGAAATCCTTGAAAAAATGCTCTCATATACAGCTTGAAACAGATAAAATAAAGCCTTTGAGTCTTTCTTCCTTGTATCTTTTAATAAGTCTTTCTCTGCTTGTGTTAAAGCATTGTATGCTACTGCATCTGTTGGCTCTGGAAATCCATTCTCTACTAAATCCCATATATCTTGTGAGCTAAATAGTGCTTTCATGGTAATTGACCAATACTCATAATTCTTCCCATTAAATTGTGGAATTTGTGGGTTTGCCAAGCTTGTGCTTGCTGCCATTTTTGAAATTTACCCAGATAATCTACTTTGATAAAATTGACTCTGATAATCGAACTTGTTCTGATACCACGTGAAGGCCAAAGGCAGAGGAATTCTCACAGTAAAAATAAAACTTAAAAATTTTAATTTCTTCAACACAGAGCTGCTGCTCGTTAATTTTTGTATGCTCACACTCGCATTAAAAATTTCAAAATTAAAAAATACATATTTATGAAAAGGTAAAAGTCATGTGAATGTTTTCCATGAAAGAGAGGGCCCGACAAAAATTTATTACAAATTACCTAACTAACTTTTTCCCGTCAAAATGCATTTAATAGAAAGTCCTTTACATTAATATTAAAACTTAAATATCAATTGTCTTATTACGAAATTTCCTTTGGCGGTGGTGGCTTAATTCAAGGTTCCCCGCGGTATCGCAATGGGTAACTACCCATATTGCGATATCGCGAGCAGCGATTTGATGACGGCACAGTAAACGGCTGGTGGTAAAAGATAAAACAAAAATGCTACGGGGTCTCCCGCGGTATCGCAATGGATATTTTCTTTATTGCGATATTGCGGACAGCGGCTGGAGATGACAGCAGCAGTTAGGGTTTACATTCCAACATAGTTCACTTGAAATTTCCCACAAGTCTAGATGGCTTCGAGTTTCTAGCAAATATCAGAATGTTCATTTGAACTAATGAAAAGAAATTAATATATTATATTCAACACCATATTATCACAAGTTTGGTTGAAAAAAAAAACTTGCAAGTCTGGATGTAAACTAAAAACTATAGATACTCATTACACTCTTCAACAAGGTGATGCTCTTAGTTTGAGAAAACTTCCTTTGAAATCCCTAAAGAAATAACCCAAATCCAAAGGAAACAACAATTTTTTTTAATAAAACATAAAATCTTTCTTGTTGATGCAATATTGCCCTTGCACTTAAAATGCTTTTGCATCAATTTTTACGCCGAAGGCATGTCCTATATGAGCTTTCCGAGCTCATTTTCTCTGCAGACGGTGGAGAAACAAGTAGAGCACTGGCAAGAAGGTTGAGCGATTGTCATCCGTTGATCGAAAATCTGCACAACTGTTCCATCTCTTTTTCTCGCTAAGTGCCCAAGTGCGGTAGAGGAGAGCAGGGTGGCACAAGCACGGGCATGCAGAGAGGATGCTAGTAACGACGATGAAATTTAGTTCTACAACCGTGAATTGCATTTTTCTGTTAAGCTTATTCAATAATCCCATTTGAATATATTATGCGCTCATGGCACTCCATGAAACCCCATTTCCTTGAGGCATTCTGTTAAGGGCATTTGCAATCACAATGTCTGACAAAAATCCTCTTTTAATTTCTACTGTTATGGATATCCATACCCTCTTGAGCGTAGGTAAAAAGGATGTTGATTTGCATCTGCATGGAAGTTTTAAAGCCATTTCAACAAATCCATTTTGTGCATAGCCTGAAATCATTGCATTCCATGAGTTGACGCTCCTTTGAGGCATTCTGTCAAGTGGTTCATTTGCATTTCCTATGCTTCCACATTTTTCATACATGTCTACCGGAGCATTTCCAACCATAATACCTGAAAAACAACCCCTTTACCTTCAAGCTTTGATGTATGTCCACACCCTATTCGAAAGCCCCATTTTGGCACAGGCAGGGAGAACGCTGGCAGAGGTTGTGGAATTTGGATTTACAGCTGACAATTGCAATTGCTTGAAATTTTTTAATGCCTTATCAACAAATCCATTTTGTGCATATCTTGAAATCGTTGCAGTCCATGAGACCACATTTGTTTGAGGAATTCTGTCAAAAAGTTCACATTCTTTTGTCTATGATTCCACAGTTTGCATACATGTCTATCAGAGTGTAACGCCCCACCGTGCGAACCCCAAAGGACAATAACACAATAATTACAGCACAATTTTTTTTAAAATAAACATAACATACATGTAATACACATTAAGTCATAACATGAATTTCAATTAAATAGATTCATTAACACATACATCCCTTGGGGTACACGAAGAGTCATTACGTGACTTAGATCCATACAACATCAATAAAGAATAGAATCCAAAGATATAAAGTAAACAATAACAAATATAATACATACATGAAAATTCATTGATAAGAAGTCATCTGTAAACATAAATACAACATATACATGATTACATAACACATTAAATAACAACTGCCATGGCTAATATTACATTACAGTACAATGTTCAAGAAGTACAATGATACAAAAGTGTTCCCAAACATAAATGGAAACCATACACAAGATAACATGATACAAATAAATAGATGAATACAAAGTATCCAACTGGCTCCAAGATAGATACAACTCTAAAGTTGCTGCGACAACTCCAATCCGCTCCTCTCGATCCTCAACTGGGGACCCAATGGGGTGCTTGGCACATTCCACCCGACCATGTGAGTCCGAAGACCCACCCCCCGTGCTAGGAGCTAACAAGAAAGATACCTCAACCAAGAACATCCAACAGGGAACCACAAAACTCAATGTCATACAAAAGTATCATAACACTCAGGAATTACAATGACATAACCAAACACATCCAAGAGTCATAAATCTCATCACATAATTCAAAGCAATAGCCAGTAAACAAGGAACCAAAGGAAGATCATAAAACACTTCCAAATCAAACTAAATTAATAAACGTAACACAATTCTGAATCACAATGACCCAATACAATAACATCATATCACAGTACCATAAGAGTACAAGGTCAAAACCCAACATCCACAAGATTTATACAAGACCAAAGAATACACCAAAGATCAAATAGGGTAAAACCATAAATCAATTCAAAATAACTATGTTCCATCAATTCAAGACAAAGGACCACTTCCAGAGGATTTCCAAAGAAGCAACATAATAAGGAGTGTTAGAGGAGAGTGTCATCGCATGGCTTACATGGATTATCCAGACTACTACTAACGCAAGGCGCCGCCTCCGTCTACTGACGAATTATCCAGACAAAACCGAGTGCTAGGAGCCGCCTCCATCTATGGTTATCCAGACTACCTGTCTCAAGGCGCTGCCCCATAGGGTTGCTCATGCGGATCCGTTACCCTTCGCGAAGACAAGGCAACGAACATGCCAACCACGGCCTTCTCAATCCCCTTTAGCCTGTGATAGCACTAAACGACGGATGAGGCATCAATTATCTTTTTAATGTGATTCTACCCACCCCCTAGTTAATTATTTAAATTATCACTTATTAATTTCACTCTAACGAGGGCTATCCTGGCGCCCCTTTGTGCGCCGACCACCCACTTAGAGCCACTCTCTCTCTAGACACTCAAAACATAAAAGACCAAAATCCAAGGGTTGTACAACATAACAAGAACATTAGATCACAAAAGAGAAACATGTGAGGCATTACCCATCTCGCTATAAACACATAATCAAAATCTTACAATTCTCGTACAACCCTTTTCAAAATCCAAATACCAAGGCATTTGCCACATCAAAGCACATAGAGAGAGAACATTGACCAATCATGAAAACAAGCCTCTGGAAAATTCTCAAAAAGTCACACTAGGGTTTCCCCATGAAAATATGACAACAATAAAAGCAAAACCTTTGAATAACTATTTTTAATCAAAATAAGATCAACAACTCCCTTAAACAACATCAACAACTTTGATACGAACTAAATCGGACATCCAAGGGAAACCTCTATTTTCTCCTCTCAGAATACCATAATTCAAAGAACTTTTCAATTTGACTCATCAAGTAGAACCATCAATCATGACAAAGTTAACATTAACCAATTTTCCACTTAGGGTAAAGCCCAAAAAGAAAACATATGGGTTCCCAAGGAATAGCAACATACATTAATTGAGAGAAAATTCCCAACTCAAAAACAACTCACGAAAAGTCACATCGAAAGAATCCATAGAACCACACAAAGAAAGCTTCGTCAACCCCCACCAAAATAAAAATGCAATCCACACACCAACAAAATCGCTCAACATCCCAAAAGCTACCAACTAGATGTTCCATGGGAGACCTCAATTTTCTCTTCACAAGAACCCCTTATGGTGGCACAAAAATTACATTCGTATACTAACAACAGGATAATGATAACAACTATCTAATCACATTCCCAATTAAAAGAAACCAACCTACTCAAAACAATTACAATCTCAAGGTTCTAAATAAGTATCCATATAAGACAACATTTATTAGAAACTCGGATCATCATAAAGTTATCCCCTAATCAACAATCCAAGAGAATTTAATTAGAAAAGAAGTCTCAATTCAAGAACAATTTATTTCAATGTTTATGCAAGTTTATAAAACTACCAGAATGAAGACAAATAAAGTTTACATCAATATTTAACCATGACTAAAAATAACGATTAATTCTAGCATACGCAATTCCTCAATGAAAGAGTTATTACAACCACCAATTATAAGACTACAACCATAAACCAAACTCCCAAAGGATCAATATACTATTTCCCTTCTACACATTACTCCCTTGATTAATCAATTTATCGTGACCATAAGATTAAATAACTAACAAAATACAACTTATGTTCCAACCACAAATATATATATACATTTTTTAAAAACTACTATTCTAATATGACAACTACCAAGTGTAGACTCCTAATATACTACAAACATTCACGGATAAATTTAACCACTAATAGTAACAAAAGAAACATTCTATTTATCTTATCCCTAACAAGACATTTGATTGAAAGGAGCCTAAAGCTATCCAAACGTATATTTACCCTTAAAAATTGCTCCTTTAATTACCATTCAAATATTCTTTTTAGGGTACTCTCAAAACAAATCAACTTACATTATAATTATGCACTTATTATGTAAAAATATTTTAAACTTTTATTTATATTTCACATCATTATAATTTTTCTATTCTTCTTATTATTACTACTATTTTCTTTTATTCCAATTTAGGATTTATAACCATTCCTATGACTATATACATTTATATAAATATAATGAGCCAATTAATACTCTAATTGTGTTTTAAAAAAAATAATCAATCTCATGAACACTACACTACAAATATACTATTCCAAACATAGATTAAAACAAATATATTCCAATTTATTACATTCACAATTTATCTTATTCTTGCTTGAAAAGACATATCGTTGCTCTACTTGAAATAACATTGCCTATCATTAGTAATTTTTATGTCTTGAAACAATAGTAAGAATGCAATAATTAATTATATAAATTGAAGTAATTACCCATATACAACAATCACCCTAACTGAGAAAATAATCAATATTAACATTTGCGTCAAATTCTAAGTGCCCCTAATTTTTCCATTTTAATTATTTACCCAATTCATTTTCTAAAGCGAATTAAATAATTTATTTACAAATCAACTATCTAATTACAATTCTCTGTAACATTTTATTACTTCACCCAGTGACCAATCCTTTACTATTTATCTTCATATAACATGATACAATTATACACATATATCCAATTATCAATAAAAATGTATTCGTAACAAACAATTTATATAATCTATATATATATATAATCACACAAAAGCAATAAACATCATCAATATCCAATCCATTTAAATCTTATGATAGAAAAGAATCCCTAAGTCAATCGATATACATTATATTATAGTGGAATTATAATTTAAATTATCTATACCCAAAATCTTGTAACCTAAACTCCAAACATGCTGCAAAGGAAACAACAGACGCTCAATGACTGGGCGCGATGAACTACTGAAAAGATGCCTCAATGAGAACTCATTCCAAGGCGAAAGGGCGGCAGGTAGGGCGCAGCTATGCTGGTTTTGCCTATGGTTCCAAGGAGATTTACAAATTTAGATTACCAGACTGTGTGAAGGAGCTCATCTAAGCACTGTATCCAATAACATCAATTTTTCTCAGCTTCGACTGAACGGAGGTAACCGACAAGGGCTTGAAACATTGCGCAGACCAAGAGAATTAAATAATCTGCTCATTGGTCCTCAATTTCTTCACTTGAACAATCTGTTCATTGACGGCATCAGAGAAGACACACGGACCAAGCTTCCTCCAAGTTTGAGATGGTTACGGTTGCAAAAATGTGAGAGGCCATTGTCTTGCGGATAACATTTGGGATTTTGGATAATAAAAATCTGAGGGTATATTTAATTCTATACACCCTACCATGTTCAAGCGTTGCGGCTGTGACAGGTTGCCAAGTATATCAGAAAGTGAATATTGGAACATGGAAGTATTGCCATCTACTTGCGTTATTATCAAATCTTCAGGTGTTATTCACATGACAGAAGGTAAAGAGACAGGTGAGGGGCAATTACAAAACTTAAGAGGCAGGAAAACCAATGTACAATATTTCTGTTTGCTGGTGAGTTACCAGGGATGCGCTTAAGTTTGAAGTTTGGAAATTAACCTTCACCAAATTTGGTAACATTATTTTCCAGTGCAGCAATTGCGATAGATTACCAGCAGAAATGAACAGATTATTTAAACCTTTAAACTTCCTGTTCTGTTCTAGTGCGCTGATATTATTATTTTATATTTACTCTAATCTTAATCCTAGTGACAATGTTTGTATAACAGGTTATCATCTTGACTCTATCAGATAGAATGACTGAACAGACATCCTCTAATCTCTATTCCTTTCCCAACAAAAGATAAAATAAAAGAAACAATAATTTTGGCTCAAGGGAAATTAACAAGGTTCCAAAAGAAAAATACTGATTCTGTGCTTGCAAATTTCTGAGCCTACCACTTTACGTAATGTATAAGGAGATTTGTCCAACTAAGAGAGAGGACAAGGTCATAAGATTTGCCAGTGACAATGATGAGTCCAAAGAAAACGACATCAGGACAATGAACAAAAAAAGACTGTTGTTTGGACGAATCACCTTTAGCAGCGTGGAGGATGATTTAATGTTAGCAGATTACGATTAATTCACTAGTAACGAAAGAAGTTAATATCGTTTCAACAATGGGAAAAAAAAAAGATCAATTCCCAAACATTCAAATGTTAGGTGTTAATTATGGCAAGTTCTATGCCTACGCTACACAGTGATAAAGAGACCAAACATAAATCAATAGCGATTTACGACCACAAACTATAATATTTTGTCTCATGTGTTCTTTATTGCTTGCATTCATAAACCAAATGCTCAAGGAGTAGTCATAAAAATGGATTTTTATTTTATTTTATTTATTTATTATTATTATTTTTTTTATTCATGATTTCCAACAAAAATAAACAAGGGCAGTTGAAGAAAACAAAATGTGAGATTATTAAAGGGGTTGAAAGAAATGACATACCATTCAAGCCTTAATCTATGCTTGGCTGCTTGTGGAATTTTAATCTTCTTTGTGTCAGCCTCCTCTTCCGGATGCATTGCTTTTCCCCTTTTAAGTTCTTTCTTGGTTAGTTATAAATCAAGAACCGATTCCCAACCACCGAATGACTTTTCACCTTCCCCATAACCGAACTTGAATTTCAAAATAATATTTATTGCATGTTTATTATTTATTTAATTCGGTTTAACCATTAATAATATTTTATTTGCCAAAACACAAAAGTATCCTAACTTTTATTTCAAATCATGCTAATCAGTTAAAATCTATTGGCAATAATATTTACCCTTTTACGCCATTGGGATAATTACCTTGGAGCAACAAGAAAATTATTAATTATTATCAATTATCGTTAAAAGAATGCTTTTCACAAAAACAATTAATTAATTTATTTATTAATAATTCTTTACTAATTTATCTAATTATTTATTTTCTTTTAATTAACCACTATACCTTTTAACTTTATAATCCCATTTAAATGTCATAATTTGATCAAAAACATTTATCGAGCAGAATAAATCAAATACACTCAAAGTCCAACAATACTTGACCTCACAACGAGTTGAAGTGCATTACAGAGCCAACGCAAAATGGAGGGCACTCACGACCATCTCAAACCATAATATCTCGACAAAAACCCCCTGCTGTTCCACTTGATGGGTGTTCATACCCTGTTCGAAGGCTCCCATTTTGGCACAAAGAGGACGCTGGCAATAGGGTAGAAATTAACTTTGCACCTGTCATTTTGCATCTGCTTGAAATTTTCTAAGCTTTTGTTTAAGAAAATCCATTTCGTGCCTATTCTATGCTTCCACAATATGCAGGGAACTTACAACCACAACATCTTACAAAAATTCCCTTTCATTTGATGGATGTCCTCAACCTGGTTCCAAAGTGCCCATTTGGGGTTACGCAGGGAGGATGCTAGCAAGGTTGGGAAGCTGGGCGTAACACCCACCAGTTGCATTTGCTTAAAATTTTCTAAAGCCTTTTCAACAAACCCATTTTAATATATCTTGCAATCATTGCTTTGCATGAGTTGACATCTCTTTTGAGGCATTCTGTCAAACAGTTTGTGTGCTTTCTCTGTACTTCCAATGTTCTCATACATGTCTACCAGTGCCATTTTATGCCTTAAATCCAAACCTACTTCATCAGAAAACAAATCCAGCCCCTCCGGTGGGCTCTCCGACTCAAAACAAGGTTATACCCACCTCAGGAAGCTTACCCACTTCATCATTGTCCTTGAGAATTTGAATCATTTTACAGATTTCAATACCCAAGCTGATAATTTGTATGTTCATCTCTGGGGAATCTATTATTGCACTACACTGATATTTCAGATGCCTTACCATCTCCATTATATACAAAAATATCATCACTCTAAAAGAGATTGAATATTATTTTCCATCTCCATCTTGTTGTCATCTGAGCTTACTAGAGTTTCATAAAGACTATATTTTTTCTTTCCTAGGTAAAGTTCCCATTGATGCAAATATGATATAATATCTGTTGGTTTGCTTTTCTTCTCAATGCCATTCACTTTTCCCCTTCAACCATATAAAAATATTTCCCTAGAAGTGTGATCAGAATTAATGTGTGGATTATTCTAGACTCAAAAGAAAAGGACAGAGTGGATGTCTTTATGGGTGGGATTGCTATATGGGTTGTCAAGGCAATAGCTCATTGAAATTTGTTTGCTTTCCATATGAAGAAGTTGGCTTCTCACCAAAAAGAGTGTTGGTAATGATAGTATTAGAAAGCTTTTGGTTGCCTGTAATATCTTCGTTGCATTCTCACCCAGCTATCGGTTCACTATTCACATGGTTTATGAGACAAATCCAAAGGAGCGATTGATTTATATGAATCACCAATGGCTAAATGAAAACACAAAGAACTAATCCTTGGGTAAGCAAATGCAAAATTTACACGGGGTATGAAAAAAGTAGCAGATAAGCAATCAACAGTAGAAGGAAAAGTCTAATGAAAGTAGAAGATTTAAGTGATTTGATATGCCAATCAAGCACTCGTACCATATTTACACTTGTGATCATTTACGGTCATTTTATAAATAACCTATCAAGTGATATGATGTAGTTCATAAATGTATGCAAAAAATAGACCAAATATTTCTCTGATTAACCATCCACAACTCTTCGGCGTACCCATTGCACGCCTAGGTGTGATTGCTAGTTTTTACCAAGATGTAATATTAAACATCTTTTATTTTTGTTTGTCACTGTTATTTTTTTTCTTATATTTGTGGGCCTGATTAACTAGGTTATACTTATGTCTTATTTGTGTTCTTTTTTATGTTAACCTTGTAACTCTTCTTCATCCATCATTAAAATTTTAATAACATACAATCCCTAGTTTTAGATAGGAAAGAAACCTCTTAGGAAAATTGCATGTGTCAACTATTATCATTAATGATGTTGGAGGTGATTTTGTTGGACTATATCCTATGGAAAGACAAGGGTAGCATGATCAGACACCTCATATGCATTGGAACCATGATTTCCCCAAACTATCACCTTTATCACCTAGGTAGAGGAACCCTCCAAAATAAATAAACCTATATGGATAAACCTCATCCATAAAACTATTAGACCTTGCATTCATCTCTATCAATTTCAATCCTAACATATCAAATCCCTCATCCATCTCTATTAGTCCTAATTCTAATCCATCCACATCCATAGATCCTATTCCATCTAAACCTATAATCCCTCATCCATTGAGTTTGCCATATATCCCTATAAATCCTACAAAGTTTAATCATCCATCCATCCCTATGAACCCTATAACATTAAATATTACACCCATCCATATGAATTATAATCCTAGTTCATCAACCACCATAAATCATAATCCTTTGACCAATCAACCTTTTAGTCTAACTTACATATGTGTTGACATCATTAAAGAGAAAATCATTCTAGAACATGAGGATCCTCCATACCTAAACTAATGAAAAATCCAATATCCTCTTGACCAACACCTTATCTAAAATAAGAAAATAAGAAAATATCTTCTTGCCCAAATAATCCATCAAGAAAACCTTCGAATCTTAATAAATTAAACAAAATCAGTCAACCCAAATAAACGAATTAAACTATTCAATATATATATATAATCAACCCAAACTACAACTATGAAGGGTATTTTCTATGGGCTATTAGAAAGGAATAATAGACAAAAACATGAATTTATGGAGTTATTATATACCTCTCATAAGCATGAACATGTCAATGTCATCCTAAATCCTCCTTGTATTTCTATTCATGCAAATCAATAAATGTAAAAAATATAAATAAAATTAATTTACCCCTTTTATTCTACCCATAAAATAAAAAATTGATAAGCCTTGTAAAATCTAAAAATATCCTAATTATTGACATTTGAAGTTGAATAGTCACATATAAGAGATAATTGATTAAAGACACATTGAGCTTAAGGGAAACATTTGCACAAAAATGAATGTATCAAGATCCTTTTTCTAATGCATAGCTAAACTTGTCCACAACCAAATCAAGGTAAAATAACCTTCATTGACCTCATTAATCTTAAGAAAACATTAGCACCATCTAAACTACCATCGACCCCATCCAAGTGCCAACATTTTATCCATTGTAGCCGATTACCTTTCTTCAATCTAGTTTCTTTGCAAATGATTAATTTGAAAGTTCTAATATCTCTAGGCTACATATATTATATTTGATTTAAAAAAAAAAATTAATGTGCATTCTATTACAAATTAGATAGAATCACAAACTATCAAGGAAATGTATTAATCCTTCATGATCAAATCCTAGAGCCCATCCAATCTTATACAAATGAAGGATTAAAGGGAATCAAATGTACAATTCTCTTAATGAGAAAACTAACGATGTTAATAATTGTCCCATGAGTGCTAGAATAATGTATCTTGTTATTGAAATAGGTTCCTCCCATCATTCCTTCAAGTAAATATCTACCACCAATCCTTTAATGATCCCATCGCTAACCTTAACAATCCACCTGTTCCATCAATCTCCATTGATCATTCAAATCATGTGCATCATTGAAAATTTTTGTAATGATGAATCTATCACCACCTTTATGCATCTTAAAGAAAATACTTCCCTAAGGGATCATAAAATGTGATTTAAAATAGACTTGTATGTATCAACATATCTCAAAGAACCCATCCAAATGCATAAAATCCCTACAACCCAAAAGTGGAAATACCAAATATTTCAAAGGCTAAAGGTGAAAAAATGTTTATGGATCCAAATATTGCATACACCTAGGCTTTATATCTCAAAGTCAATAATCTAAAACCCTAATATCCACAATCCCCATATTCAAAATCTCCAAATATAAAGTTCATATGCATTCCAAAATCTAGTCTTCCAAATCTAGGAATTGCAATGCGAAAATCCTTGAATCTAAAGTATAATTTATTCATTTACATTACTAAATAAACTAAACTTATAAAATCCAATTGGACCCCAAATCCAAGAAATATAAATATCTGAACAAAATTCTAACAAGCTAGAACATAAAATTCATTTGGATCCCCAAGTATACCAACATAAATACACAAGTTTAAAAATAAAAAAAAATTGCCATCCAAGAAGGATGAAAAAGTTACACCTTGGGAAGCTTGCTAATTGAGTATCTTCTCATTCATCAAACCCCTAGGTCCAATTTAATAGTTTTGAAAGAATAATCAATTATGCAATACGAAATCATACAATATGCCTATTCAATTCTAGTACTAATATCATGTTGATGCAATGGGTGATAATGGTCACATATGGTCCTTCTTGATCACTCAAATGAATTGTGATTTTTGCTTTTATATAACACCTTTATAATGTGCAATTTTAAACATTTCATAGTTAAATTGACAAACAACTAATTGGAAGAGGATTAGTTTAAGGTTTGGGAAAAAAATTGAATTTAGAAATGAGGGGTCATTTTTGTACCATGGATTTCACATAGGATCAGTTTAGATGATGGATTTGACCCAATATAAGGAATAGATAATTTGTGGATTGGGACCACTATCTATGGATGTGTGAAGGTAGGATCATGTTAGGTTCAAATTAATTGCCAACCTCTACACAATAACATTCCAATGAATAAGATTTTCAACTACAACTTTTTATTTATAAAAATAATACAATTTATAATTGAAGAATAAATAGAAGTTATCTAGTTTAATAGAGTAGGAAAAAACAAAAAGACACTGAAATTAATTTATCAGAACTCAAAAAGATTTTTCTACTACAACTTTTTTATTTATAAAATTGAATAAAATTTATAATTGAAAAATAAATAGAAAGTAGCTATTTTATAGAATAATTGAAAAAAAAAAAAAAACTGAAGTTAATTCTAAATCAGAACTCCAGAAAAACTTTTTACAACCATTTTAATTTATTAAAAGAAAAAAAATTTGAAGTTACTTCGCTTTTATAATTATTCTCCTCACAAAATTGAAATATTATAATTCAAAGGATGAAAGCTTTTTGTTGAAAATTCTTGTGCGGGTTAGAATCTCGACTATGGACGCTTTTGTGATCTCCACGAAACAGAGCAGAGATGGAGAACTCGGCGAAGTCTGTAAAAACCCTAGCTATGAAACCCTACCAGAAAGAAGCTGTCTTAGGGCTACAAAACATGGTTGTGGTGGCCAGGGTTCGAATCCCAGAGAGTCCAAAGAAATTGTTGAGTATACTACAGAGGAAGAGAGCGATAATGGCTTGCAATTGCCAGCTTCTCTGATAACATTGCCGCGTGACCTTCAATTGAAGATCTTGCAATGTTTATTTCCAGTCGATGTTGCCATGGTGGGTTGTGTGTGTAAGGAGCTTCGAATGTCCAATTTTATTTTTTATACTGGTTGAATTTATAATATTCAGTCTTGTCACATATTTATAATTTTATTTTTTATACTGGTTGAATTTATAATATTCAGTCTTAAATTCAGTCTTGTCACATATTTATATTATATGTAGTAAATGATTTTACAGTCAGCGATTCAATAACGTACATAAAAGAATCAATCGAATGGTGTCTTTAATATGCTGATGTTATCTGTACTGCCTGCTGTTTTTCTGAGATAATTGTTTTGGTTCTCCGCTGTCATAATTTGCTGCATTTTATTTTATTTTTGTCCTGCTGTTATCTTTCTAAAGCAAGAATCAGGCCTGGTTTTAGATTCTACATAAATATGATAAGCTGTTTTTCTTTTTTAGATGATTGACAGAAAATAATAATATTATATTTGGATATTTTTATTATTCATTTAAATCTATTTTTATTTGTTATTATATTTGTAAAATATGAGTTATAACACTTCATTTGTATATTGAATCAAATTTTTCATTTATTAATGAACTATTTTTCATAATTTAAATTCTATATTTTTGTATTTGATATTTTAAATTCTATATTTTTGTATTTGATATGTAAATTATATTTATGAAAATATATGTTGACATTCATGCAAGTTAACTTAATGCATAGATGAGAAGGCAATGCATGTATGAGAAGGCAATGCATACATGTAGAAAGTGTGCATGCGTGCAAAACATTGCAATTTAAAGATAGGAATTTTCAACTAAGAGAAATTACTGAATATGGGTTCGTTACAACTGGAAAGATGCATTCAAGACTAAGAGACGCTTGCTTTTATTTTCAAAACTTTTAGTTAAGTTTTAGAAGCCTCTTAATTATATTTCGGTATTTTTATTAAAATCAGATGAATGAATTTTTTTTATAGTTCTTTTTGAAATATGATAAGTTCTTATTTTTTATATGATTGAAAGAAAATAATAATATTGATTTTTTTTTTTTTATTATTCATAAATTTACTTTTATTTGTTATTGCATTTGTGAAATATAAATTATAATATTTCATTTTTATAAAAAAATATAATTTTGAATTATTTATAAACTAGCAATTGTACCTTGGTGTGCAATGGATACGCCGAAGAGGTTTGGAAGGTCAATTAAGAAAAAATGTTGGTTTACCTTTTCCATATGTTTGTGTAATACATGATGTCAATTAGTAGGTCATTTAGCAAATGATGTTTGTGCAACAAAGCTCTTGATAGAGAATTGATAGGTTCAAATCAACTATGCATCAATTTAATATATATTTAAACAACAAATATAGATAAATATTAAACATATAATATATTTAAAAATTTAATCAATATTATATGTAAAATCGATATTATATTTATATTTAATAATGCATAATTTATAAAATTTTAAATTTATAGTATCTAAATATTAGAATGTTATGCTAAAAATATTTAAATATATAAATTGTAATTTTATTTCATAATGTTCAATTAATAATATTTTAGAAAAATATATTTTATAATCTAAAATTTAAAATAAAATATCATGTGAATATAAGTATTTTGTAAACGAATATTTCAAGATTTTAACGAGTTAAAACACAATATAGCATGACCTTGCTGGGGTTTGAACCTTGGTGGCAAGAACAACAATGCCACCTTTAAACCATCACATCATGCCAATACCAACTGAGAAGCCCTTGTTCACTTGTTTTATATTTTCCTAATTTCCCTAGGGAACCTTCAAAGTCTCATGATTTCAATATTTCTCTCTTCAAATATGTTGAAGATAATTTAGTGTTTTGATGAGAGGTCAAAGATCTTCTTTTGCACATGATCACCAACACTTGAAAAGACTAATTGATGTAATTGATGTAGGATATGATCAATAGTTTGATCTCTAGAATTGAAAAAAATGACTCCTTATAATATTTTAATATGCTATCACTTGTCACTTGAAAGACCAAAGGAAGAGAGAGAAGAACCTATAAATACAACCTAATGTAGGATCTCATACATAATGAAGATTATATGTATTTGCCTCCACTTTGGATTATATTTATTTGCCTCCATTCCAAAGTGAATGTAAGGCAATGGAAAAAAGAAATAGGTAAAAACATTTTAAAAAATATATAGCAAAGAATGTCCTAAACAATCGTGAACTTTGGCACTTCTTGTAGAATTTCATGAGCGCGTGTCAAGAGATCCTTCCCAAACAGCGTGCATGAAAGCCTATTAAAATTTTCCAAATACACCAGGATTTGATTTAGTTTCACATCCGTAAAATTCATGTTTCAGATAAATTGAAATATTCCGTGTTGCTCTTGTATTTTGTTCATTTGCTTGAAGAGGCTTAGAACCTCATGTACCTAGCCATGCATTACATATCCTGCAATTACTATTGTCCAAGAGACATTTCACTGATGCAATTACTCCATATGTTAGTTTTCATCCCTCTATTGCTTGTTCGCTGCCTCCAAATGGTTCATCGCTGCCTCTGAATATTTATTCACAGCCTTCAACAGTGACTTTCCCGTCTTCTATTGTTAGTATGTAGCCTTCTGTAATTGTTTATTCGCAGCCTCTAACTATTTCGTTGCCTTTAGAATATGCTATACTGCCTTCTTCAAGCCATATTCCATCGTTGCCCTCACAATTGTTTGAGCAACATTTTGAGTTTCAGCCTCATAATGAATTCTCATGGTTTGTAACGCCCCGTCGTGTGAACCCCAAAGGACAAATAAACAATAATTACAGCACAATTTTTTTTTTTTTTAAAGTAAACATAGCATACATGTAATACACATTAAATCATAACATGAATTTCATTTAAGAAGATTCATTAGCACATACATCCCTTGGGGTACACGAAGAGTCATTACGAGACTGAGATCCACACAACAACAATAAAGAATAAAACCAAATATATAATTCATAACAAAGTAAACATTAACAAATGTATACATGATAATCATTGATAAAAAACCATCTGAGTACATAAATACAACATATACATGATTAACTTAACACATTGAATATCAACTACAAATAGCCACATAAGGTTTAATGTTACATTACAATACAATATTCAAGAAGTATGATGATACAAAAGTGTTTCCAATATGCACAGAAACCATACAATAAGAATCATGATACAATGAATATGACAGATACAATTCTGGAGTCGCTGCAACAGCACCAATCTTCACCTCTCGATCCTCGACTGGGGACCCAATGGGGTTCTTAGCACGTTCCACCCAACCATGTGAGTCCGAATACCCACCCCCCGTGCTGAGGAGCTAAACAAGAAAGAGACTGCAACCAAGAACATCCAAAAAGGGAACCACAAGACTCAACGCCATTCAAAAGTATCATAAAATTCAAGAATTACAAAGACATAATCAACAACATCCAAGAGTCATTAAAATAACTTAAAATCATAAGTCTCATCACATAAATCAAAGCAATGACCAGTAACAAGTAACCAAAGGATGATCATGAAATACTTCCAAATTAAACTGAATTAATAAACATAATACAATTCCAAATTTCAATCAAATAATACAATAACATCATATCACAGTATCATAAGATACAAGATTGTAAATCAAATATAAATGAGATCATATAAGACCGCAAAACATACTAAAGATGTATTAAAACAATCATCATAAATCAATTTAAATCAATTCAAACAACAATCTAAACCAACTCCCATAACCTACTTCCAGAGGAACACAATAAAGTAAAACACATGGGCAACTAGGGAAGAGTGTCATCGCATAGCCTACATGGGTTATCCTAGCCCTTCCTCCAAACTGAGGTGTCGGCCCCCATCTATGGATCTCCTGGCCCTTCCTCCTATTTGAGGCGCCGACACCATAGGGTAGCTCATGCGGAGCCGTAGACCTCTCGTGAGGACGAGGTCACGACCTTGCCAACCACGACCTTCTTAGCCTTCCATTAGTCTGCGGAAGCACTAATGAAGACGAGGTATCCATATTTTAAATCTTGTAATGATATTACTACCCAACCCTCCTAAGTTAATTATTAGGTTATCACTTGTTTACTAACTCACTCGTGGGTTATCCTGAGCCCTTCCCCTTAAACGGGGTGCTGGCCCCCACAAGGAGCCACTCTCCCTAGAGACCCAACCACATAAAACCAAGAAACCAAGGATTGTACAACATAACAAGAATATTAGATCATAACTGAGAAGCATGCGAGGCATTTCCCATCTCGCTATAATACATAATCAAAGTCTCAACAATTCCCGTACAACCCTTTTAAAATCATGAAACCAAAACACTTGCCAAATCAAGGCACATAAAGAGAGAGAACATCAATTATCAATCATCTCAAGCCTCTGGAAGCCAAAAGAATGAAAACCCACAAACAAGGGTAAAATGAAGCAACATGAGTATTTCTCCAATAATTCCAACACAAGGGTAAAATTTCCTCAAATATGCGAGCAAATCAGAAAAGCCATAAAAACGGAAGATTCATCAAGACCCATCCACAGATCAACAATGGTGTCACCTCAAATAGGGAACGCAAAAGAAAATCAACCTTTAAACAAAATCACTTAATAAAACCAAAAGCCACCAACTAGGTATTCCACGGGAGACCTCAATTTTCTCCTCACAAGAACCCCCTTATAATGGTACTCAAATCACCTTCATAAAAACAACATAGCAAAGACAACAATAATTGCAAGGCCATAAGAACTATTTTCAATTCAAATATAATGAGTGAATACATTAAAATAAGATCAACCACCCCATCAAAACTACATAAACAACTTTGATACAAAAATAAATCAGAAATCCAAGAAGATCAACTTCCTGCAACTCATCAACAAAATACAAGTTCCCAATTACATTGCAACACAAATTATATGACAAAGGATTCCTTGAATCAAAACTAACCTCCAAAGGCATTCACACCAACATGGATCAATCCTTCAACAATCAAAGGTAAAAGCATTCAACCAGGCATCCAAGGCACCAAATTTAAGAACACCTTAAATACTCAACCACTCACAACTCCACAAAAACACTTACATAATAAACAACAACCAAAAATTCAAATGAGAACAATATTTATTAACCAATCAATTAACGACCAGAACTAAATAACTTTACAACTTACCCATACTAAAACAATTCATGATAACCATCACAAGTATTCTAAAAGACTTATCCATAAAGAGAACTTACAAATCAACCATTAAATGAATATAAAGGAAATCAATTTTCAAAAGATTACAATCCCATTTCATCAATAAACTACCCAATTCAAGAATACCCTAATCAAACACTAATCATACCCATACATTTAAATTTCCTCCTTCACCATACTAACTTAACATTCACTTCCAATATTTAAATTAATTGTGAAAACCATTTAAGACCATTTGTCTATACTTTAAAATGACCATAATAACAATATTCTAAATTCTTAAACCACATATTAAAACTTACTACCTTAAAATCTTAGATCTATCTAAAATAAATCTACACACATAAATACCTTTTAAAACCACTACATATCTATATATTTTAATTCTTTTCGAGGAGGGAATGTAAAAAGAGAAAAGATCTGCTCTAAAAACCAAACAAGTCTACAAGACTTAACCTCGCAAAACGATAACTTATTTAATTCCAAAATAAATTCCATAATAAATTTCATTCCCAAAATATTTACACTAAAACAAGAATTAAATAAACAATGCCATCATATATTCATAAATGGATTTTTTTTTTTACTAAAATTTTCCTCTCAAAGTTTTGTAATTTAACAAGTCAATAATAATGA
The DNA here is from genome assembly GCA_007258455.2 of Sequoia sempervirens. Lineage (NCBI taxonomy): Eukaryota > Viridiplantae > Streptophyta > Pinopsida > Cupressales > Cupressaceae > Sequoia > Sequoia sempervirens. The sequence continues at coordinate 520,124,662 of VDFB02270651.1, read as the reverse complement.
TAAGCAAAAGATTTCTTTCTATTTTACTATTATTTTCATTATAACCAATTCTGCTTTATTTTTAATCAGAAAAGAAACAGAATCTATATATATATATTTTCTAAATAACCGTTAAATTAACAAAAATTATAATTTAATCAGAAAAGAAACGAAATATTTATATTTATATTTTTCTAAAAAAATAAATAATACTACAACAGTGAACAGAGAAATCAGAATAAATAAAATTAATAAACATATATATATAAATATAATTATATATCTATATATATAAATATACATATATACATATATATATACATATATACATATATATATACATATATACATATTTATATATATACATATATATATATATATAAAATAAAATCCGCACAACAAAAGATATAAATTCCGCATTTTTATTAAGAAAAAATTTTAAATACATAAAAATTTAAATGGGGAGTTATAACCCCGACACATGAGCACGGCAATAGACGCCGCCTGGCCGTGGGCAGTCCTACGGACTGCCGTGGACAGTCCGCAGACTGTCACACGTCTGGTGGCGGGGTAGTGGGTACGGCCAAGGCCGAACCCCCCCCCACACACAGCCAAAAAAATACATATAAAATCAACACAAAATTTGATGTACAGTGCCGACGGATTTCAATAAATTTTAATGATTCATTCAAAAAATTTAACATATAAATAAATATATGTGTATATATATATATATATATTTATATATATATATATATCTAATATATATATATATATCTCTAATATATA
>VDFB02270651.1:520089212-520123794 GCA_007258455.2 Sequoia sempervirens | reverse complement strand
AATCTCTATTCCTTTCCCAACAAAAGATAAAATAAAAGAAACAATAATTTTGGCTCAAGGGAAATTAACAAGGTTCCAAAAGAAAAATACTGATTCTGTGCTTGCAAATTTCTGAGCCTACCACTTACATAATGTATAAGGAGATTTGTCCAACTAAGAGAGAGGACAAGGTCATAATATTTTCCAGTGACAATGATGAATCCAAAGAAAATGACAACAGGACAATGAACAGAAAAGACTGTTGTTTGGATGAATCACCTTTAGCAGCATGGAGGATGATTTAATGTTAGCAGATTACGATTAATTCACTAGTAACGAAAGAAGTTAACAATGGGAAAAAAAAAAAAAAAAAGATCAATTCCCAAACATTCAAATGTTAGGTGTTAATTATGGCAAGTTCTATGCCTGCGCTACACAGTGATATAGAGACCAAACAGAAATCAATAGTGATTTACAACCACAAACTATAATATTTTGTCTCATGTGTTCTTTATTGCTTGCATTCATAAACCAAATGCTCAAGGAATAGTCATAAAAATGGATTTTTATTTTATTTTATTTATTTATTTATTTTTTATTCACGATTTCCAACGAAAATAAACAAGGGCAGTTGAAGAAAACAAAATGTGAGATTATTAAAGGGGTTGAAAGAAACGACATACCATTCAAGCCTGAATCTACGCTTGGCTGCTTGTGGAATTTTAATCTTCTTTGTGCCAGCCTCCTCCTCCGGATGCATTGCTTTTCCCCTTTTAAGTTCTTTTTTGGTTAGTTATAAATCAAGAACCGATTCCCAACCACCGAATGACTTTTCACCTTCCCCATAACCGAACTTGAATTTCAAAATAATATTTATTGCATGTTTATTATTTATTTAATTATAATATTCAAGTTTGATTTATTTAATTCAGTTTACCCATTAATAATATTTTATTTGCCAAAACACAGAAGTATCATAACGTTTATCTCGAATCATGCTAATCAGTTAAAATCTATTGGCAATAATATTTACCCTTTTACGCCATTGGGATAATTACCTTGGAGCAACAAGAAAATTATTAATTATTATCAATTATCGTTAAAAGAATGCTTTTCGCAAAAACAATTAATTTATTTATTTATTAATAATTCTTTACTAATTTATCTAACTATTTATTTTCTTTTAATTAACCACTATACCTTTTAACTTTATAATCCCATTTAAATGTCATAATTTGATCAAAAACATTTATCGAGCAGAATAAATCAAATACACTCAAAGTCCAACAATACTTGACCTCACAACAAGTTGAAGTGCATTACAGAGCCAACGCAAAATGGAGGGCACTACACAGACCATCTCAAACCATAATATCTGACAAAAAACCCCTGCTGTTCCACTTGATGGGTGTTCATACCCTGTTCGAAGGCTCCCATTTTGGCACAGGCAGAGAGGACGCTGGCTAGGCTGTAGAAATTAACTTTGCACCTGTCATTTTGCATCTGCTTGAAATTTTCTAAGCTTTTTTGTTTAAGAAAATCCATTTCGTGCCTATTTTATGCTTCCACAATATGCAGGGAACTTACAACCACAACATCTTACAAAAATTCCCCTTTCATTTGATGGATGTCCTCAACCTGGTTCCAAAGTGCCCATTTGGGGTTACGCAGGGAGGATGCTAGCAAGGTTGGGAAGCTGGGCGTAACACCCACCAGTTGCATTTGCTTAAAATTTTCTAAAGCCTTTTCAACAAACCCATTTTTAATATATCTTGCAATCATTGCTTTGCATGAGTTGACATCTCTTTGAGGCATTCTGTCAAATAGTTTGTGTGCTTTCTCTGTACTTCCAATGTTCTCATACATGTCTACCAGTGCCATTTTATGCCTTAAATCCAAACCTACTTCATCAGAAAAACAAATCCAGCCCCTCCGGTGGGCTCTCCGACTCAAAACAAGGTTATACCCACCTCAGGAAGCTTACCCACTTCATCATTGTCCTTGAGAATTTGAATCATTTTACAGATTTTGCAATACCCAAGCTGATAATTTGTATGTTCATCTCTTGGGAATCTATTATTGCACTACCAAAATCGCCACTGATTATCAGATGCTCAACATTGGTGATAATGTAGAATTACCATCTCCATTATATACAAAAATATCATCACTCTAAAAGAGATTGAATATTATTTTCCATCTCCATCTTGTTGTCATCTGAGCTTACTAGAGTTTCATAAAGACTATATTTTTTCTTTCCTAGGTAAAGTTCCCATTGATGCAAATATGATATAATATCTGTTGGTTTGCTTTTCTTCTCAATGCCATTCACTTTTCCCCTTCAACCATATAAAAATATTTCCCTAGAAGTGTGATCAGAATTAATGTGTGGATTATTCTAGACTCAAAAGAAAAGGACAGAGTGGATGTCTTTATGGGTGGGATTGCTATATGGGTTGTCAAGGCAATAGCTCATTGAAATTTGTTTGCTTTCCATATGAAGAAGTTGGCTTCTCACCAAAAAGAGTGTTGGTAATGATAGTATTAGAAAGCTTTTGGTTGCCTGTAATATCTTCGTTGCATTCTCACCCAGCTATCGGTTCACTATTCACATGGTTTATGAGACAAATCCAAAGGAGCGATTGATTTATATGAATCACCAATGGCTAAATGAAAACACAAAGAACTAATCCTTGGGTAAGCAAATGCAAAATTTACACGGGGTATGAAAAAAGTAGCAGATAAGCAATCAACAGTAGAAGGAAAAGTCTAATGAAAGTAGAAGATTTAAGTGATTTGATATGCCAATCAAGCACTCGTACCATATTTACACTTGTGATCATTTACGGTCATTTTATAAATAACCTATCAAGTGATATGATGTAGTTCATAAATGTATGCAAAAAATAGACCAAATATTTCTCTGATTAACCATCCACAACTCTTCGGCGTACCCATTGCACGCCTAGGTGTGATTGCTAGTTTTTACCAAGATGTAATATTAAACATCTTTTATTTTTGTTTGTCACTGTTATTTTTTTTCTTATATTTGTGGGCCTGATTAACTAGGTTATACTTATGTCTTATTTGTGTTCTTTTTTATGTTAACCTTGTAACTCTTCTTCATCCATCATTAAAATTTTAATAACATACAATCCCTAGTTTTAGATAGGAAAGAAACCTCTTAGGAAAATTGCATGTGTCAACTATTATCATTAATGATGTTGGAGGTGATTTTGTTGGACTATATCCTATGGAAAGACAAGGGTAGCATGATCAGACACCTCATATGCATTGGAACCATGATTTCCCCAAACTATCACCTTTATCACCTAGGTAGAGGAACCCTCCAAAATAAATAAACCTATATGGATAAACCTCATCCATAAAACTATTAGACCTTGCATTCATCTCTATCAATTTCAATCCTAACATATCAAATCCCTCATCCATCTCTATTAGTCCTAATTCTAATCCATCCACATCCATAGATCCTATTCCATCTAAACCTATAATCCCTCATCCATTGAGTTTGCCATATATCCCTATAAATCCTACAAAGTTTAATCATCCATCCATCCCTATGAACCCTATAACATTAAATATTACACCCATCCATATGAATTATAATCCTAGTTCATCAACCACCATAAATCATAATCCTTTGACCAATCAACCTTTTAGTCTAACTTACATATGTGTTGACATCATTAAAGAGAAAATCATTCTAGAACATGAGGATCCTCCATACCTAAACTAATGAAAAATCCAATATCCTCTTGACCAACACCTTATCTAAAATAAGAAAATAAGAAAATATCTTCTTGCCCAAATAATCCATCAAGAAAACCTTCGAATCTTAATAAATTAAACAAAATCAGTCAACCCAAATAAACGAATTAAACTATTCAATATATATATATAATCAACCCAAACTACAACTATGAAGGGTATTTTCTATGGGCTATTAGAAAGGAATAATAGACAAAAACATGAATTTATGGAGTTATTATATACCTCTCATAAGCATGAACATGTCAATGTCATCCTAAATCCTCCTTGTATTTCTATTCATGCAAATCAATAAATGTAAAAAATATAAATAAAATTAATTTACCCCTTTTATTCTACCCATAAAATAAAAAATTGATAAGCCTTGTAAAATCTAAAAATATCCTAATTATTGACATTTGAAGTTGAATAGTCACATATAAGAGATAATTGATTAAAGACACATTGAGCTTAAGGGAAACATTTGCACAAAAATGAATGTATCAAGATCCTTTTTCTAATGCATAGCTAAACTTGTCCACAACCAAATCAAGGTAAAATAACCTTCATTGACCTCATTAATCTTAAGAAAACATTAGCACCATCTAAACTACCATCGACCCCATCCAAGTGCCAACATTTTATCCATTGTAGCCGATTACCTTTCTTCAATCTAGTTTCTTTGCAAATGATTAATTTGAAAGTTCTAATATCTCTAGGCTACATATATTATATTTGATTTAAAAAAAAAAATTAATGTGCATTCTATTACAAATTAGATAGAATCACAAACTATCAAGGAAATGTATTAATCCTTCATGATCAAATCCTAGAGCCCATCCAATCTTATACAAATGAAGGATTAAAGGGAATCAAATGTACAATTCTCTTAATGAGAAAACTAACGATGTTAATAATTGTCCCATGAGTGCTAGAATAATGTATCTTGTTATTGAAATAGGTTCCTCCCATCATTCCTTCAAGTAAATATCTACCACCAATCCTTTAATGATCCCATCGCTAACCTTAACAATCCACCTGTTCCATCAATCTCCATTGATCATTCAAATCATGTGCATCATTGAAAATTTTTGTAATGATGAATCTATCACCACCTTTATGCATCTTAAAGAAAATACTTCCCTAAGGGATCATAAAATGTGATTTAAAATAGACTTGTATGTATCAACATATCTCAAAGAACCCATCCAAATGCATAAAATCCCTACAACCCAAAAGTGGAAATACCAAATATTTCAAAGGCTAAAGGTGAAAAAATGTTTATGGATCCAAATATTGCATACACCTAGGCTTTATATCTCAAAGTCAATAATCTAAAACCCTAATATCCACAATCCCCATATTCAAAATCTCCAAATATAAAGTTCATATGCATTCCAAAATCTAGTCTTCCAAATCTAGGAATTGCAATGCGAAAATCCTTGAATCTAAAGTATAATTTATTCATTTACATTACTAAATAAACTAAACTTATAAAATCCAATTGGACCCCAAATCCAAGAAATATAAATATCTGAACAAAATTCTAACAAGCTAGAACATAAAATTCATTTGGATCCCCAAGTATACCAACATAAATACACAAGTTTAAAAATAAAAAAAAATTGCCATCCAAGAAGGATGAAAAAGTTACACCTTGGGAAGCTTGCTAATTGAGTATCTTCTCATTCATCAAACCCCTAGGTCCAATTTAATAGTTTTGAAAGAATAATCAATTATGCAATACGAAATCATACAATATGCCTATTCAATTCTAGTACTAATATCATGTTGATGCAATGGGTGATAATGGTCACATATGGTCCTTCTTGATCACTCAAATGAATTGTGATTTTTGCTTTTATATAACACCTTTATAATGTGCAATTTTAAACATTTCATAGTTAAATTGACAAACAACTAATTGGAAGAGGATTAGTTTAAGGTTTGGGAAAAAAATTGAATTTAGAAATGAGGGGTCATTTTTGTACCATGGATTTCACATAGGATCAGTTTAGATGATGGATTTGACCCAATATAAGGAATAGATAATTTGTGGATTGGGACCACTATCTATGGATGTGTGAAGGTAGGATCATGTTAGGTTCAAATTAATTGCCAACCTCTACACAATAACATTCCAATGAATAAGATTTTCAACTACAACTTTTTATTTATAAAAATAATACAATTTATAATTGAAGAATAAATAGAAGTTATCTAGTTTAATAGAGTAGGAAAAAACAAAAAGACACTGAAATTAATTTATCAGAACTCAAAAAGATTTTTCTACTACAACTTTTTTATTTATAAAATTGAATAAAATTTATAATTGAAAAATAAATAGAAAGTAGCTATTTTATAGAATAATTGAAAAAAAAAAAAAAACTGAAGTTAATTCTAAATCAGAACTCCAGAAAAACTTTTTACAACCATTTTAATTTATTAAAAGAAAAAAAATTTGAAGTTACTTCGCTTTTATAATTATTCTCCTCACAAAATTGAAATATTATAATTCAAAGGATGAAAGCTTTTTGTTGAAAATTCTTGTGCGGGTTAGAATCTCGACTATGGACGCTTTTGTGATCTCCACGAAACAGAGCAGAGATGGAGAACTCGGCGAAGTCTGTAAAAACCCTAGCTATGAAACCCTACCAGAAAGAAGCTGTCTTAGGGCTACAAAACATGGTTGTGGTGGCCAGGGTTCGAATCCCAGAGAGTCCAAAGAAATTGTTGAGTATACTACAGAGGAAGAGAGCGATAATGGCTTGCAATTGCCAGCTTCTCTGATAACATTGCCGCGTGACCTTCAATTGAAGATCTTGCAATGTTTATTTCCAGTCGATGTTGCCATGGTGGGTTGTGTGTGTAAGGAGCTTCGAATGTCCAATTTTATTTTTTATACTGGTTGAATTTATAATATTCAGTCTTGTCACATATTTATAATTTTATTTTTTATACTGGTTGAATTTATAATATTCAGTCTTAAATTCAGTCTTGTCACATATTTATATTATATGTAGTAAATGATTTTACAGTCAGCGATTCAATAACGTACATAAAAGAATCAATCGAATGGTGTCTTTAATATGCTGATGTTATCTGTACTGCCTGCTGTTTTTCTGAGATAATTGTTTTGGTTCTCCGCTGTCATAATTTGCTGCATTTTATTTTATTTTTGTCCTGCTGTTATCTTTCTAAAGCAAGAATCAGGCCTGGTTTTAGATTCTACATAAATATGATAAGCTGTTTTTCTTTTTTAGATGATTGACAGAAAATAATAATATTATATTTGGATATTTTTATTATTCATTTAAATCTATTTTTATTTGTTATTATATTTGTAAAATATGAGTTATAACACTTCATTTGTATATTGAATCAAATTTTTCATTTATTAATGAACTATTTTTCATAATTTAAATTCTATATTTTTGTATTTGATATTTTAAATTCTATATTTTTGTATTTGATATGTAAATTATATTTATGAAAATATATGTTGACATTCATGCAAGTTAACTTAATGCATAGATGAGAAGGCAATGCATGTATGAGAAGGCAATGCATACATGTAGAAAGTGTGCATGCGTGCAAAACATTGCAATTTAAAGATAGGAATTTTCAACTAAGAGAAATTACTGAATATGGGTTCGTTACAACTGGAAAGATGCATTCAAGACTAAGAGACGCTTGCTTTTATTTTCAAAACTTTTAGTTAAGTTTTAGAAGCCTCTTAATTATATTTCGGTATTTTTATTAAAATCAGATGAATGAATTTTTTTTATAGTTCTTTTTGAAATATGATAAGTTCTTATTTTTTATATGATTGAAAGAAAATAATAATATTGATTTTTTTTTTTTTATTATTCATAAATTTACTTTTATTTGTTATTGCATTTGTGAAATATAAATTATAATATTTCATTTTTATAAAAAAATATAATTTTGAATTATTTATAAACTAGCAATTGTACCTTGGTGTGCAATGGATACGCCGAAGAGGTTTGGAAGGTCAATTAAGAAAAAATGTTGGTTTACCTTTTCCATATGTTTGTGTAATACATGATGTCAATTAGTAGGTCATTTAGCAAATGATGTTTGTGCAACAAAGCTCTTGATAGAGAATTGATAGGTTCAAATCAACTATGCATCAATTTAATATATATTTAAACAACAAATATAGATAAATATTAAACATATAATATATTTAAAAATTTAATCAATATTATATGTAAAATCGATATTATATTTATATTTAATAATGCATAATTTATAAAATTTTAAATTTATAGTATCTAAATATTAGAATGTTATGCTAAAAATATTTAAATATATAAATTGTAATTTTATTTCATAATGTTCAATTAATAATATTTTAGAAAAATATATTTTATAATCTAAAATTTAAAATAAAATATCATGTGAATATAAGTATTTTGTAAACGAATATTTCAAGATTTTAACGAGTTAAAACACAATATAGCATGACCTTGCTGGGGTTTGAACCTTGGTGGCAAGAACAACAATGCCACCTTTAAACCATCACATCATGCCAATACCAACTGAGAAGCCCTTGTTCACTTGTTTTATATTTTCCTAATTTCCCTAGGGAACCTTCAAAGTCTCATGATTTCAATATTTCTCTCTTCAAATATGTTGAAGATAATTTAGTGTTTTGATGAGAGGTCAAAGATCTTCTTTTGCACATGATCACCAACACTTGAAAAGACTAATTGATGTAATTGATGTAGGATATGATCAATAGTTTGATCTCTAGAATTGAAAAAAATGACTCCTTATAATATTTTAATATGCTATCACTTGTCACTTGAAAGACCAAAGGAAGAGAGAGAAGAACCTATAAATACAACCTAATGTAGGATCTCATACATAATGAAGATTATATGTATTTGCCTCCACTTTGGATTATATTTATTTGCCTCCATTCCAAAGTGAATGTAAGGCAATGGAAAAAAGAAATAGGTAAAAACATTTTAAAAAATATATAGCAAAGAATGTCCTAAACAATCGTGAACTTTGGCACTTCTTGTAGAATTTCATGAGCGCGTGTCAAGAGATCCTTCCCAAACAGCGTGCATGAAAGCCTATTAAAATTTTCCAAATACACCAGGATTTGATTTAGTTTCACATCCGTAAAATTCATGTTTCAGATAAATTGAAATATTCCGTGTTGCTCTTGTATTTTGTTCATTTGCTTGAAGAGGCTTAGAACCTCATGTACCTAGCCATGCATTACATATCCTGCAATTACTATTGTCCAAGAGACATTTCACTGATGCAATTACTCCATATGTTAGTTTTCATCCCTCTATTGCTTGTTCGCTGCCTCCAAATGGTTCATCGCTGCCTCTGAATATTTATTCACAGCCTTCAACAGTGACTTTCCCGTCTTCTATTGTTAGTATGTAGCCTTCTGTAATTGTTTATTCGCAGCCTCTAACTATTTCGTTGCCTTTAGAATATGCTATACTGCCTTCTTCAAGCCATATTCCATCGTTGCCCTCACAATTGTTTGAGCAACATTTTGAGTTTCAGCCTCATAATGAATTCTCAAGGCGGCTTTATGAAACTGGACAAAGCAGTGACAATAGTCACATTTCCAAAGATTTTTCTTCACACCCTCAATTTTCTAGTGCACAACCTCCTTCAATTCGTGCATAGCCTCCTTCAATTCATGCGCAACCTTCATCTGATTATTCACAGCCTCTTTCTCATTCTTTGTTGTAGCAAGGAGAGGTAAATTTGTTGATGTCTTATGATTCTCTTCAACCGCGTATGGAAAATAAAAGCAATTTCAGTGATAAAAAACTGCAAGCTGTTGGGAGTACCTATAGTTCGTTCCCTCTGTCTATTGGGTAGAGGCAGAGCATTGGAGGAAACCTAAGAATTGCATCCGTTTAAACACTTGATCTTCCTCCTCGGCCTACCCATTCCACGCATACCCTGCACTAAATGCAGTCCATGTAGTAGAGTTTCATCCACAAGAAGATGAAACGACAAACCTCACTCTGGACACCCACTTGCAAATAGTATTGAAGGCGCGCCAGGGAATATGAAGAAATCTGTTGTTAATGCAGATAGTTATTAATGCCATAGCCGCTGTCAAAGTTGGGGCAGAATCCAAGTTGTGTAGATACAACAGATATAAAAGAGTGGCGTAAACAATTAATGGCCACGATCGCTTTCATTGTCTCCGGAAAGCAATGAGCCGTTGATTGCATATTTTAGGTTGGACATCTTTCGTGTAAATTAGTATCATATTTTTAATAAATATATGTTAATTATTTGGGAGATTCATTATTCAAGTCTTTATTTAATTTTCCTACTATTCTACTTAAAATAAATATATACTTCCTAAATTTACATTTTAAAACAAGTGACTTTTATAGTTTTGTAATTATTGGTTTTATAGATTTGAAAAAAATAAATGTAAGTTTTATTAATGTGAATAAAAATAAATGTAAGTTTTGTTAATTATAGTCTTTTATTATTGATAATTAGTTTTTTGTTTGGCCTAACTCAGACCCTAACTCACCATTATCCTAATCCTAAATCTGTCTCTAACCCTAATTATGGTCGTAACACTATTGAAACATTATATATATTAATCATATTTTAGTGATTTTTATTAGTTATATTTTATTTATTTTTGAATAGTTATAATAATTTTTACTTTATTCTTAATTCTAATCCTAATTCTAATTATAATGCTTTTAATTATAATAATTAATAATAATATGATTAGAATTATAATGTAATTAATAAGTTTAATCATTTTAGCTAATTTAATTTAATTCTTATTTATATTTATGTATGTTTTGAAGTTAATAAAATTTGGAAAATAAAAAAATTGGTAATATCATATTTCATTTTAGTTTGTATTTTAATTGTGTAAAATTAAAAGAAAATTATATTTAATTTTATTTTATTGTTTTAATAGTGTGAATCCAAATCTTTATAAAATAACTAATTCATTTTTTTAGTTTCTTTAATAAAAAATAACAATTAGATACATTAAAAAAATCATTATTTAAAAAATGTAAAAATAAGTAACATAAGAAAGATTTAAATTTAATGAAATAAATTAAAAAAGAATGAAAACTCATTTTAAAAAAATAGTTTGCCTTGCTTTCCTTACAAATTTTCCCATAGCACCTCAAACCTTAGCCAACTATTTTCAAGGAAAATAATTTTTACAAATTTTAAAATTAAATATTTAACATATTCACTTAAAAAAATTAAATTATATTTGAAGAACATAAAATTCTAGTTTTTAATTGATTCAAAACTAACTTATTAATAAATCATTTGCAATTAGTATATAAGTAAATACATGCACAAATAAATAAAAGAAAATAAAATGGTGCAAGGAAAGTAGAGGAGAATTATGTATGCTGCAGGGTAAGGATGAAAGAACAATAATTTACAAGTTTATTGGTGCTCGTTTGGTAAGAAATGTAATACATGATTGGATAGTGACACATTGGGAAATTGAACCTATCATCAACTTCCTCCCTAAGGATTTTTTATCATTTTTCAAATTCGAGGCAGAGATAGGAGAAATTCTAAGAAGAGAAGAATGGAAAATGAGTGAATTCCTTTTATTTATAATGCATGCACATGCGCAAAGCAAATGCATGCATTCATGGAAATAAATCCAATACACACATTAGAAATCAATGCATGAATGTAAAAAGTGCTTATTCATGCAAAAGCTTGCAAAATAAAGGTGGGAATTTTTAAATAAGAGAAATTTGAGAAAGTTGTAACAAGAAACAAAAATTCTAAAGGAGAGGATATCTCTAATAGAAAAAAAAAAAAAGAGAGAGAGAAGGATAGAAGATTCCATCTTGAGGAAATGTGTGTTTAATTAGGAAAAACTCATGAAATTAATTACACCAGCGATTAGAACTTACTGTGCAATGGGTATGTCGAAGATGTGTAGAAGGTAAACTAAGGAAATTTTTGGTCATTTTTTGCATACACTTGTGCAAAATATATAAGGTAAATTAGTAGGCCATTTAGAAACTGATGTTGTTTATGTAAAAGAGGTCCCAATTATGGAGAAGTGAGAGCTTCAAATCAATTATGCACCCAATTATAGGGATCCAAACATGTAACTAAAACAAAACCTATAAATCATGAAGATAATTAGGATCCATTACCTATAGGTTCATGCTATGCTTGAAATAGGCAGGGAGTGAGAGATAGGGATATAAAAAGGGAGAGATAAAAAGGTAAGGATATAGAGATAGAGAGGAAGATAGAGATAGAGATGGAGATGCAGAAGAAGAGCGATATGGAGAGGAGAGGGAGAGAAAGAGAGAGAGGGTAGAAAGATAGAAATAAATAAAAGAGATAACTATATAGAGAGGGGGACAAAGAGAGGGAGAATTAGATAGGGAGGGATAGAAAGATAAAGATATATATATGGTTTGATATATAGAGAGGGGTAGAGAGAAAAAGATATAGGGGTAGATAGAGATGGAGAGATAATAGAATAGAGATAGAGGGAGAGATGGAAGAAGAAATATGGAGAGATAGAGATAGAGAGGTAAAGAGATAGATATAGAGATAGATCTAGAGATAGGGTGGGAGAAATAAGGTGTGTGTGTGTGTGACTAAAAGAGAGAGATATGGAGAGAGAGAGAGAGAGAGAGAGAGAGAGAGAGAGATGAATATGCATAAATAGATAGGGGGAGAAATGGAGAGAGGAGTAGAGAGATATAGAAAGAGGGGGTGATAGGGAGTGATGGAGAGATACAAATATAAAGGAGGGATAGAGAGATAGATATAACTTAGGAAAGTTAGAGAAAGTGAGAGAGAGATAAATATAAAAAGAGATCAATATATAGAGGGAGAGATGGAAGGAGAGAGTAGGATGAAGAGGGAGAAATAGAGGTAGAAATAGTGAGGAAATGAAAGAGGGGGATATTGAGAGAGACAAATAAAGATATAGGAAGTGATATATGGAGAGCAATAGATAGAGGGATATAGATAGAGTAGGAGAGATGGAGTGAATAAGAGATATAGATAGATATAATGATCTATAAATAGAGACGGAGAGGGGGAAAGAGAGATATATAGGAGGTGATAGAGAAATGAGTAATAGAGAAAGAGAGAGAGAGATAGAGATAGGAGGAGAGATAGAGATAGTGATAGAGATAGGGAGGGAGAAACAGGGAGTGTGTGTGTCTTTGTGTGTCTTTGTGAGTGAGAGAGACACATAAATAGAGATATGGAGGGAGAAACAAGGAGTATGCATGTATATGGGTGAGTGAGAAATATATATATATATATATATATATATATATATATATATATATATATATATAGAGAGAGAGAGAGAGAGAGAGAGAGATGGGGAAAGAAATGGGGATATATATAGTTGGAAGGATAGAGGGGAAAGAGAGAGAGATGTGAGGAAAAGTAAGGAGACAAATATAAGAGAGATAGATAGAGAGGAAGATAGAGATGGAGATGGATATGGAGATAGAGAGATAAATAGAGATAGAAAGAGGGAGAGAAAAAGAGTGATAAAGATAATTAGAGGGAGAGATGGAGGGATAGAAAGAGATAGGAAGTTATATCTAGAGAGAGGTGGAGAGGGGGAGTAATATTTATATATAGAGAGAGGTGGAGAGAGGGAATTATATTTATATAGAGAGAGAGCTAGGGAAAGGTACATCTATGGAGATATAAATAAAGAGAGATGGAAAGAGAAAGAGAGATCTGTTTATTTATTTATATCCCTGTCTATCTTTATTTTTCTCATTATCTCTCAATCTCTCTTCCTCTCTCCTCTATCTCTCTATGTTTGTCTTCCCTTCTCTCTTACTCTGTCTCTTTCTCTTTCCCTCTCCCTATCTCTCTCCCTTACTCTCTTTTTCTATCCCTTTTTATATCCCCCCACTCTCCCCCTTTCCCTCTTTATTGCTTGATCTTCCTACCTCTATATATATCTTTGTCTCCTATTTCACTTTGCCTCTCTATCTCTCTATATCCCTCTCTCTATTTGGATATATCTATTCATGTCTCTAATTTTCTCTCTTTTCCTCTCTTTATTTATCTCTCTCCATTTCTCTATCTCTTTGTTTATCCCTCTTTATCCCTCTATATTTCTACTTCTATCTCTATATATCTATCTCTCTTTTATTTCTCTATATCTATTTCTCTCCCTTTCTATCTCTCTATTTATCTTTTTCTCTATCTCTATATCTTTATCTCTGAACCTATATCTCTATATCTCTATCTCTATATCTTTATCTCTATCTTTATTTCTCTCTTTTCTCTTTTTGTACATCTCCATCTCCCTCTCTCTATCCCTTAATTTCCATCTTTTCCTCTCTCTCTAACTCTCTTTCTCCCTTTCTCTCTCTTTATCTATCAGACTTTCTCATCCTTTGTCTCATTTTCTCCCTCTCTCTTTCTCTCTCTTCCCTTCTTTCTATTTTTTCTCTCTTTTCCTCTATATATATTATCTTTCTCTCTCTCTCCCATATATATATATATATATATATATATATATATATATATATATATATATATATATATATATATATATATATATTCCTTATGTGTGAAATGAGTATAATGAATAAGTTTTAAAGGTGAATTATCACATCCTTAATCAAATGACATTCTACCTTGACCATACATCCTTAGGGATATGTGCTATCCTTGGATTGCTAATATGAAACAACTAATCAAAAGTTACCTTCTTTCTCTCTCTCTCTCTCACTCTAACTTTTAATTTATATTGTAAGTTTGAAATTCATTTAATGATGTATATTAAAGTAAATATTCAAAATATAATTATTCTACAATAATTAAAATTTTAATAAAACACATAATTATAAATTAAATTAATTTTAATATTTTTTTTGTAATTTCATAAAAAATATACATATTATAATATAATATTACCAAAATAAATTTATTTTAATTTATTTTAAATATATAACTTATTATTTATATATTATACTTATTATATATTATAATCTAATAATTATATTAAATATTTTCTGATGGGACATGGCACACTTTGCTCGATTAACTATTGTGGCTAACATTGTGAATGGTGTTCAGATTTTTTATTTTAAAAATCCTTTGCATTCTCTCCCATTTGCTTCTAAAATAGTGTGCCAAGATGGTGCTAAGGTTCCATCTCCAGGAAGGGATGCAACATGGGACTCAGGGTCTTATTTTCATGGAAAAATGGGCAAAAGTGTATGGAATAATTCACAACCCAATTACAAGGTTGCAGTGGGTATTTTGGAGGCCGATGAAAAGTCATTTTCCTATCCTTTAGTTTCCTCCTTTTCCCATCATAGCACCTCCTAGATTCTCCCTCTTTCCATCCAACATTTGAGTTCAATCCTCAAAATATGCGTGGATTCTATTTCCTATAATAGAGAATTTTACCTATAGGAACACACACGTCCATTCCTCGATAAAGTGAAACCTGGGAAGAATATATGGAGGAAAATATTACCATCTACCCTTGTCTTAAAGGGTTTTTTTATACAAGAATTCAAAACATTGGAAAATGAGGCACCAATTCTCAATACCGGTCCTTTGTTTCTTAAAGGAGACATGGTTTCCCTCTTTCAACCCCTATATTGAGTCTTTTTCTTCAACATTCCTCTAGGTAAGATTGTCTTATCTCCCTTTGTAGTTTTGAGAGATCGAGTGTTTGGTTTTAATCACAAATGGAATTGGAAAATACCACAACATTTCAAAAGAATTCATCAATTATGAAAATTCTACTTGTGCTTGTTTATGCATTGAATTTGATTTATCCAAAGGAATTTTGGTTGAAATCTCTCTAAAGGTGGGGAATAGATGTTGGCATCAACCAATAAATTATGAAAAGATTCCTTTCATGTGTAAGAACTATTACTCAACTACACACATAACCTCATAGTGCAACAAGAAGAAAGCTTTGGTACAAGGAAAATCTAGCCCAAATCAAACCTCATGGTGGGTGGGGGCTAAATGCAACCATTATATTATTTCTTACAAAGAGAAGGTTGCACCATCTTCTTCACATGTTGCCAAAAATGTGAATCATTTTTCTTCCCCCTCCTCAACTACTCTAGAAGTTTCTAAAGATGGTGTGCTTGATGGTGGCTTGTTGTGTGTTGGTGCATCTCTAACTATTAGGAAATCTCAACAATTAGTTTCACAAATTTCAATTTCACATTCTCCATCGGGGTCTGCAGAGTTTGGATCTACAAAGAAGGAAACATGCAAGTAACAAGATACCACCCAAAGGCTTGATGAGGGATGGACAAAAGTAAAGATGAAAAGATCGTCCCCTTCTCGACCCAAACATACAATGACATTAAGGTCAACAAATTTTGGGGAAAATTTCTAAACCTTTATGTCTAGTTTTAAATGGAACTATATCTATGTAAATCCTTTTGAATTCATTGTGTATAGGAGCGAATTTGCACCCCTTACACAAATTCCCCTTTCACATACCTTTACCTTAGAAAATCAAATTCGAAGGAAAAATTCCACATCACCCAACTGCTTTCCATCCACTTGGAATTTGTCATTTGTGTCGGTCAGAGAATATTTTTTGGGGACAAATACGCAGCATGCGGATGTCTATGTAGCATTTTGTCATCCCTGAAAAATTCCTGTGTCTAGAGTTGGTAGAGGTGTTACACACCCAATTGGGGTAAAATTGTAATGCCTCTCTTCAACCAACCAACCTTAAAAATGATAGATTCTTCATCATTATTCCTTAAAAATCATTCATTCTCACTCCATTTCATCTCTTGGCAATTCAATCTCACTATCTAGTATATCATTCACTCTCAAGTAGTATTCTAGTATCCCACTTTTGAGAATTGCAACAACATTCTATCAACTCCACATTGCAAGTGTGAGGCAAGCCATAGAACTATGGGATTGGAGTTTGGAAATATCTCCCTTCATCACAGTTGCGGTTGTGCTAACTTTTCCAAGTCCATATCTCCTCCATTGGCTAGTGAGCTTTTGGGTGGAGGTTGTAAAATTTCACTCCTCTCCTTTGTGATTTGATAAAAGTAGCCTAATATTGTTCATAGTGTTCTTTTCTATTTCTTCTTTCCTTTATCACATATTATACTTTGTTACTTTATGGTTATCCGTGGAGGTGGAAACACCAAAATAGGGATCTGACTGAGGCAGGCCCCTATACATCCCCAACAATTTTCCCTCTTTCTTGTGTGTAGGAGGATGTACATGTGGAGCTAGCTAGTGAACTGGCACTTTTGCGAGATCATCTTCATTACCTTAGTTCTTATATACTTTCCTTTTCATTTTAGTATCTATTTCCTATCCTTTCTCATTTTGTTTTTACGATCTAGATTAGCTAGCTAGAGGTTGTAAGTAGGTGTTTTGGTAGTTTCTATTGTACTTGTTTTTTGGCCATATGGATGCCATCGCACTAGAGAGAAACCAAAGCATCACATTGTCATCCCAAAACTGGGTTATCGACCTCGGATAGAGAGATGTCTAAGGTGCAACATTGACTCCAAAAACCAGCTCACCTAACCCAAACCTATGTTCAAGGTCTGTAGAGTGGTAGAAGTATGTTATAGTGCTCATCATTCTCAATCCTTACCCTAAGGCATATTTTAGAGTGAGGTAAGTTAGGGCAGCCCTCCACTCTCGGCTCTCTGTGACCTAGAGCCTTGATGTGGTTGGTCACCCTCTTACAGTTTTGAACCCAACATGAACCATTTTGGTTCCATTTAGCAGTATTGAAGGCTCTTTTCCTCATGTTCTAGGAGTGTTGTGGGTGTGAGTGTTGTAAGGCATTTAACCTTACAACCTAGCCTGTGACCCCTAGTAGGCATAGTTGGAAGGTTCTGTAAGTATTGTGGAACAAAGCCTTAACTGGGTCATTGTCCTATCTTACAACCTTTAGGGGGATTTGTGATAGTATTGTTTAGTGTGCATGATGGTCTCTTTTCTACATCTTCCTATCCCATCTATGAAACTTTCAAGTAGTAGTACAGGTATAACCTTCACCTTGTAGGATCTACTGATGGGTTTTAATAGCGAACCATCCCCTCTTTATATCACTCTGTGAATCAATATGAACATTGTAGCTGGTGTCCTTGTTGACCTGATGTCTCAGGTGAATATTATAACTAAGGAGATCATGTTAATTAACTTCATACATAAAGATGGGAATGGCACACCTATGAGAACCATGTGTACACATAACTAACTTTCTATACCTCCCCTTCGTAGAATTGTTTTTTTGGTCATTGTTGGACCTAAATTCGTAAACTTTCTATTTAACATAATCCTGGGGTCCGAACTCTTTAGAATGAAGCTAGGTATCCCTTGGTTGGTAGCTATGAATGCAGTTCCCTTAGTTATGCATAAATGTTTGAAATTTAATCATTCGGGTTTCATGCTTGTGGTTTATGACACTGGTTATAATCCGTCAGTTGCATGTGATAGTTATTCCTTAGACCACTTTTGGCCCACACCCATTGGTCTTCTCCTTCCTAGGAAGAAAGGACCTCTTGTAACAGACATATCAAAAGTACAAGAAAGAGTGCTTAACACCAAGAGTGACCCTCCATCGCCTTATTCTATCTCACATAGGGATTGTCTAAACTCTGATAGTGATGCCACCAAGGCACGTAGAAGGGATGGAGAGATTTTCTCTTGCGATCCCTCTTCTTCCTCTTTTGTTGTCTAGTGCGACACTTCCTCTTTTCTTGTTGTGGTGCCATCAGATTTTGTTCTATGGTTGCGAGAGAATCCTATGGTGCCCGCTTGGTGAAAACCCAAGCACCCCATGTTTGAGCTTCTTGTTCTTCCCATAAAGCCTAGACCCATTTGATATGGTAGGAGAACTTGGGTCCCCATGGGGAATCCTCTATTTCTCGGCTTCTACAACCTCCCACTACTTCTACTCCCAAAGCAATAAACAGGAAGAGGCCCGCTACCAAGACATTAGAGCAGTCTCTCCCTGTTGTTTCCCAACCTACTCCTCCACCCCTATTTCTGAGCAAGACCCTTTTCTCCCTTTGCAGCTCTTTGCTTCTAGCTCGAAGAGTCACAGAAACTACCTTGTGCATGAGCGAAAGCAGTAGTGAAAGGATCTGGTGGCTGAGCAGGCCGCTTTGCAGAAGAAGGAAGAGGAGACGATCACGCCTACTTTAGATCCTCTTGCTATGTCCTCCATCCTCCCCTCTAATTTTGTTCATTCTAGTTCGGTCTCATCTTTTGCTCCCATTGTGAATGTGAGTGTGCCTGACCCTAAAAAGGTGCAGGTGTTTATCACTCCTTTGGTTGAACCGCCCTTGTTGATGTCCCTTCTATACATCATGTCATTCCCTAAACCCATGGATATGCTAAATAATTCGATGGTATTTTCCATGGTTTTCTCCTCCTCTTACTCTATGCCTCTTGCCTCATATGTGGGGAGTTCACATCTTCGGATGAAGCAGAAGGTAGAGGTTGGCCCTTTCAACAATGGAGGGCATAACAGGAGCCCACCTTCCCCGAAGGGTGATCCTATGCTAGCTTGTTTTGTCTTAGTGATGGAACAAGTCCTGGCTCCTCCTGAGTTTGTCACCGCTCTCGAGTCACTCGGTGAGCCAGACAGTGAATCTTAGGTTCAACCCTCTCTGTCCATTGAGGTATAGCATAACACTCCTATAAAGTGCATGTTTAACTCTCTGGATGAAGTTGTGACCTTGTTAGTGATCTTTGCAAAGGTTCTAACCATAGCTCCACAAGATCCTAGTGGAGAAGACCTTGTGGAGCCTTCTTCCTTAGCCCTTGTTGTAGGAGGTTCAAAAGCTCCCCCCCATAATATTCCACCACTATAGGCTCATTCTCCTTCCCCTTATAATGATCTATATTGGGAAGCGGATGACCTCTTGGCCAATGAGTGTTAGGGGGATGCCTCTTATTTATCTATAGATTAAATGTGTGTTGTAATGTATTCCCTCATGATTGTGATATGTGTTCCTAAATGACCCTTGTCACCCTTGTTGGTGCTTGGATAAAGGAGTGATTTTGTGTTGTGAACCTTCTTCTATCTATATTATCATTCTTCCATGTTTCTATTTGATTTTTTGAAAATTGGGGACGATGCAAAGTGTTGGGAGCATTTAGACTTCCCTTCCATGTTGACCCAATTTTTTATTTTTACTTTGTTTTTCGTGAATTCTTCCTAATCTGGTGGGGATTGATGATATTTTTCCTTGTACCATGGTTAGCTATTATTTATATAAGCATGAGTAGATCTGACCGCACGAAACTAGATCCCCCTATGTCGTCTATTTGTGATTATTTCTCTTTCACTCTTTTCTTATCTTTCTCTCTTCTTTGCTTGAGTTGTCCCTCATACTTGTGACAACACCATCTCTATGAAACTTCAATTCTAAAAAAAAAATATTTGTTTTCGACGAATCTTTTCTCGAGATTATTTACAAACTTTTTCAAAAATCACATTCTCGACTTGGAACCCTAATGAAATGTGTTTCCTTCATCATGGGTTCATAAAGAAAGAACTTGAGAACTTTCCTTTGAGGTGGGACCAACTTTGACCTTCCCCTCATGAGGGGGAATTTTCTTCCTTTCAAATTCCTTGATGAAGTGAACATCTTTTGAAAGGATTCCTTGGCTTGGATGAATTGATTTGAGAAAAAAATATCTCTTTTTCACTTTCAAACAGTGTGTCCCTTGAGTGGACCCCTCTTCACGTCGGGTTCCTGAGGGACTCCTTTGAAAGCCTTCCAATTTGTTGATGGCCTACATGATTGTCCACTTGATTTCTTGTGCGACTGCTTTATTTTTAGACATATTTTATCTATAGGTAAATATTTCATTTTGTAGGTGCACCTGTAAAGCCACTTTCCAATCTGACTCTATGGAGTCTCCTTCTTTGGGTTTCCTTCATGAGAGAGAACTTGAGGGATGCCTCCTTGCAGGTTTGGGGGCCTATAAGGTGCTTACTTCTCTGGCTTTCCTCCATGTGAAAGATCTTGGGGGATGCATCCTTGTAGGTCTACGTGCCTATAAGGCGATTACATCTTTGGGTTTCCTCCATGTGAGAGATTTTTGGGGATGCCTCCTTACAGGTTTGCAAGTCTGTAAGACACATACATCTCTAGGCTTCCTCCATGCGAGAGATCTTGGGTTTTCCTTCTTGCAATTCTGTGAGCCTATAAGGCACTTACTTCACGGGGCTTCCTTCATGTGAGAGATCTTGGGGATTGCCTCCTTCTAGGTTTTTTGACCTGTGAGATGCTTTCATCCTATGGGATTTGTCCATCATTAGTCTGAGGGCCTTCAATGTACTTTGTGTAGCTTCATGGTTCTGCGGGGATATGGAGTCTTTTGTGCGAAACTCCTCAGGGAGAGTATCTGTGGACTCCTTTTCCCATCCTACACTCTCCAGCTTGCCAAATCATGATCTTCTTCCTCAATGGTTCAAGCATAAATTTCTAACCCTACTAACTTTTTTATCTACTTTACCGAAGTGCTCATCAGTACTCATGCTCGCTAAAGTGGGGGAAAAATGTATAGGAGAAAATTTTCACCCCTTATGAAAATTCCCCTTTCACATACCTTCACCTTAGAAAATAAAATCCGAAGGTGAAATTCCACATCATCCAACTGCTTTCCATCCACATAGCATCTGTCATTTGTTTCGGTGAGAGAATATTTGTCAAGGACAAATGTGCAGCGCATGGACATCTACATGATGTGCTACCATTCTTGATGGATTCCATGGTCTAGAGCTAGCAAAGGTGTTACAGGTATGTGTAGGATCATCATGGAAAAAATAGGCCCTTAAGTGGCAAAAAATTCAAAAAAATCAGAGTTAGGCAATTTGACGTAAAAATTTGAATAAGTTATCTATATTATTTCAAAAATATGTAAGAATATAATTTGTAGAAAATTGAATGTAGTTTTTAAACTACTAGGTTTTTTTTATAAATCTATTTGGTGGAAATTTGAAATTTCAATGCGATAGTACTTAAATTTCAGGGAAAAATAAAGAAGTAGGTGTCTGACCACCTAACCACAATAAAATGATAATATTTTTTATAAGATTTTAGATATAAGTAGAGGACTCATGTACGATGTGATGCATATTTTTTATAATTTTTTTCAAGTAAATAATTAATTATGAGTTTTTATTACAACTTAAAAAAAAAAAAACTTGTATGTCTACCACCTTAACTTTGTCAAAACTTCATGAAATTCATTTCTTTTTTTTAATCCTATAGTATAAGCATAGAATGTGACACATGTTTTGGATTCAAAAATATGGTACATTTTGAAAGCTATAGATTTTTTTCAATCAACCTATCAATTAGGACTTTAGTTGTAATTCAAATAGAAAATAAATAATAATAATTTATTAAATTCAAAGTAAAGCATAATTTATATTTGTGGAAAGCTGAGAATATCCTCTAAAAACCTTTTTCATTTCATCAATTTTGGGTAAAAAAATTCATCAGCCACATACCCTACAAAAATCCATCATATCGCCACTTTTTGGCCCATCATGATCCTGCACATACCCTTACACACCCGATTGGGGTCGAATTTTAATGTCCTTCTTCAACCAATCGACCCCAAAAATGGCAAATTATTCCTCATTCTTCCTTAAAATTCATTCATTCTCACTCCATTTCATCTCTTGGAAATTCAATCTCACTCTTTAGCATCTCATTCACTCTCAAGAAACATTCTAGCATCACACTTTTGAGCATTGCAATAGTAACAACACTCTATCAACTCCACATTGCAAGTGTGAGGCAAGCCATAAAAGTGTGGGATTAGAGTCTTGCGAGACCTCCCTTCATCACAATTGCAGTTGTGATGACTTTGCCAAGTCCATATCTCCTCCATTGGCTAGCGAGCTTTTGGGTGGAGGTGGTAACATTTCACTCCTCTCCTTTGTGATTTGATAGAAGTAGCATAATGTTGTTTATAGTGCTCTTTTCTATTTTTTTTTCCTTTATCGCATATTCTACTTCCTTGCTTATTGGTTGTTCATGGAGGTGGAAACACCAAAATGGGGGTTTGACTGAGGTAGGCCCCTATACAACCCCAAAAATTTTCCCTCTTTCTTGTGTGTAGGAGTACGTACAAATGGAGCTAGCTGGTGAACTATTGCTTCTATGAGATTATCTTGGTCGCCCTAGTTCTTATTTACTTTCTTTTTCATTTTAGTATCTAATTCCTATACTTTCTCATTTTATTTTTACCATCTAGATTAGCTAGCTAGGCTGTAAGTAGGTCTTTTAGTAGTTTTTGTTGCACTTGCTATTTTCTAGCCATATGGATGCTAGTGTACCATAGAGATTCCAAGATTTCGTTCTATTATCCCAAAACTACACTACCATCCTTAAACAAAGAGATGTTTGAGGTGTAGCATTGACTCCAAAAACCAACTAACCTAGCCCAAACCTAAGTTCAGGGTCTATAGAGTGGTAGAAGTATGTTATAGTGCTCATCATTCTTGATCCTAACCGAAGTCATCTTTTAGAGTGAGGTAAGTTAGGGCAACCCTTTGCTCTTGGCTCTCTATGACCTAGAGCCTTGACATGGTTGGTCCCCCTCTCTTACACAATGAAAGTTTGCTACCCTCTCTGATAGTAGTTTGCCTAAAAATATTATAATAATTATTAAATATGAAAAATAAATATAATATTAAAAATTATAAATATATAATTAACTATTTAAATACATTATATTTATTAGTTATATATGTTTTTGATTAACAATAAGCAAGTTTCGAAGGGAACCTAAAACCTTGAAAAAAAAGAGATAGTGGCAGTAAAGATGAAACAATAGACTACCCACCTAGACCCAACAAAAAACAAGCTAATTAATAGACTATCAAAAGATCATTAGTAGACTAAGACAACCAACACAAAAGATAGAGAGACACACCAAACAACCATTAGAGAAGTTCTTTAAGCATCTTTGCCACATCCAAATCCTTAGACCCCAGCCTATTATGCATCTCCATGATTTCCTCAACATCATGAGTAGGGACCATTTTACCTTTCTTGGTTTTACTCCGAGTATGCACACTTGGTCCAACATCCAAGTCTGTAGCATACACATCCATTGCAGTACCCTCCCCACATTCCTTAGTCACATGATCTTCAAATAGTCCTCTCCTAGTCATTTCCTTCGCCTTATGATTGAGGAATATCATACATTTAGTTGAGGCCTCCAACTTCTCTCTGCTAATGTTTATAATCGCCTCCAAATCTTTTCAAAGCTTCCTATTATGTCTTTCCAATAGAGCCAACCTCATACCATAATCACTTTTCAAATTAGCAAGCTCATCCATAACACAACCAACACTGGAATTTAAAGACATAGTCATCCCAAAGATAGATTCCTTCTCCTTGAGACTGTGAAGTGTGGAAATGTTGCAATGAGCGATGGTTTCATGCTTGTTGTGGAGGTCCTGCACATCTTTCACAAGCCACATAAGTAGATTAAATTAGATATCAACCCCTTCTTTTACCAAACCAGAAGCCTACAAGAAATCCATAGCCCCCCAAAATAAACCCCTCCCTTGATGGGAACTAGTTGGAGGATCCTCCTCTTGCAAAACCTTAGGGAAAAGGTTAGCATTTCCCCTATATTTGGACACAAACACCTACACAAAGTCATCCAGATTGACCACTGAATTCCTCTTACCAACCATAGGGGACCCACCAACACCAAAAGCATCACCCTGGATATTCTCCTCCACCTCCTAAAATTTCTCACCCACATCCTTTGTAGGGCCTTGGCCTTCTTACCACTAGAAAGACCCTCCTAAGTAACATCCAGAAAGGCCTCCTTCAGCTTACGTTTGGCATGCAGGAGGAGATATTTTTCCTTGGAAGTTGAGGGCTTCACACCACCAATAGGAGTGTAATCCAAGTTAGTATCATAGCCATTGGACCAACCCTCTGACTCTAAAACTTCTTCAATCCGACATTTCCCACTAACTTTCCCCTTCTTCTTAGAAACAAGGGACAGAGGAGCTCTAACAATACAATTTTCTTTGATAAACTCAATAATGAACAACATCAAACCTTCATGCAAAAATGGGTTCCTAGGGTTCTTCCTAAAATTCAAAATCCCTTCTTCCAAATACATCAACAAGTAAAATGGGAAGGAAACATGCTTACCATGTTGAAAGTGATTCAACAACACAAAATGGTGACCATATAGTGTCGTATATCTCCCATCCAGAGTGAAGTGTTGCATCACCGTCACCACAACCTCCTACCAGATAGGTTTTATCTTAGCTTTTTCGTAGCCCCTACAGTCCAATCTAACCATTTTATCCCTTTCTCTATCACAGAGAAATTTTTTGTCTAGTCGTCTACAAAATGCTCTTATCCCTATAAAATTTTCTTGCTTCTATCGACGTACCCGTAACTTCAACAATAAAATATCCATTAATTGTAGTATCCCTACCAAACATACTCATTACACGACCATGCCATGCGTCGATAAATTCCTTAGACACACTGGCTTTAAAACCAATTAGTCTCTCCATGAAGGGAGTGACACCACCTCTCTGTAAAATCTTCTAGATGCCATCATTGGCTCTAATATCCTCACAAGATAGAGGCTTCGTTCGACACCTATCCCCACCCATCATTGAATCACCTACAGAAAGAAACCATATATGAAGTAAGCCAGTAGAAAGAGCAAGAAAAATCCCCAAAAATTGTGTGATGCTATCAAGGGTTGTACCAATAGAAATAATGAGGAGGATGCTTAACCAACTCAGCTAAGGAAGGCCACAAATTCCAATGAGCGTTAGCTATGTGAGAAGTCTAATCAAACATAAAACTTCATGATACTCACGCATACCAAAAGCCAAAGAGGTGGGAAACACCAAAAAAATAACGTTGATCATTAAGAATAAGGGTCCTTAAATCAATAGGCAGAATGTCATCCACATCCCATGACCTTTCCGATGTCACTCCATAATTACTCAACCAATCAATGACAATATTCACCTCTCTATAGGCATGAGATACATAAATATCATCAAAATCACCACTTAAGGACATGGCATCCAATATAAGATTATTAATAGACCAAGATGGGGGAGATCCCATCTTAAGGCAATTAACAATGTTTAAAGAGTCCCCTTCAATCCATAGTTTAGAGATCCCCAAGTCTCTACCCAACTTGATTCTATGATAGGCTGCATAGTTATATATGTTATAATTAAAATAAATCTTAAAATCTAAGTTTAATATTTTTTTTTAAAGCTACATTCTAATCTTTTCTTTTCCTAGTTTAAAGCTAATATTACATAAGAATGCACCTATTTTTTCTTTAATTACATATTATATTTTTTAATATTTTAAAAAATATTACAATTGGGATCATTTCAATCATCTTGCATCCTTCTCTAAAAATTTCAAATTTTCAAAATCAAGTCATCCACTTCATATAGGGAGCAGCTTTAACATAATAAGATTATATTAGCTATCTAGTTAGTAACTTTGTATCCTTACTCAACATGATTTAATTTTACACCATCAAACTTATCCATTAATATGTTTCTCTTTCCTGATATAACCAAAAATCCTATAATAAGTGATCATTATATTATTTAGATTTGTTGAGAATGAGATTCAAATCATATTTTATGATATATTTATTAAGAACTAATAACTAAATTCCTAACTTGAGCCTCAAGATGAGACCTTTAACTCCAAATATATTAGTCAAATTAATGACTATAAAGTGAGAACCTAGTGACATAACCATACAATCACGACTTATAATGAGCACACTAGCCCTAGAGAAACCAAGGTTTCTTTTTTATGCTCCATCAAAATTAATTTTGGCCCACTCACTCTTTAATGGGTACCAATGATCAATGAAAATTATTTTCTAGCCCTTAGGAAGAGAGTGGTATGATGTCTAATTTTGGGACAAATACTCAAGATAGAAATTTCAAATATTTTAACCTATAAGAATTTATAAATATTAATAGAAAGAATGTATTGAGCACATGCCTTCACTATCTCCTCCTAGATTGTATCTCTAGTCTTATCTTTAACATTGGAAATCTTATTATTTCTTTAAATCCACACTTTCTCAAGAATAAATCATGGATTCATGTTCAACAAATTTTAAGGATATTAAGTTTAATAAGATATTTATAAGAATTCAAATTACCATTAAAGAGGTTTTAAAATGCTCACTTTAAATAGATTAAAGTTGTGAAAAAATCTATTCTATATATTTCTCAAACAAAAGTAGTGCAAACTTAAGTGATGAATATTCATCATGAGTAAAACATAAAAAACACTAACTAGGATCATAAAAGCCCATTTTGGGAATTATCTCATGTAAGAATCCAAAAATGATAATAAATCCAAAGGAAATCATCAATAGCCAAAACTATGAGTGTCAATTAGTATCCCAAACAAATGAGGAGGAACTCCTAATAAGAAGAATCTTACCACATCCTCAACAAAATAGACTCATGTTCCATCTTGATATCACTTAAAAATATTATCATCCATATTCCCCATATGTGTAAATGTTTAAAGGAGGGCCAAAAATTGAATCCTAGATCTTCTAGAATATTAGGGAACTTAGGAATCAATTTTATATTTTTTGACCACCCCCTTTCCTAAGAGTCCTCTTCCCAATAGCGAAGCTAACCATAATTCCCCCCCTCACAAAAAAAGATATTCATACAATAGTGAAGTTATTGGAATTATTTGATAGTTTTTCAAAGATGATTTTACCGTATATAAATAAAATGATTCTACCATTCTAAATAATTATGGAAATAATTTGACTAATTATACACTTGACCTCTTTTATTCATTCCCAAATAACACACCTATAAGAGACATCATCTCTATAAAGAAATCATAGAGAATTGTTAGATGATAGATATTTTTCCTTGACAATGTTGATCTAAGAGGCTAATTTCCTAAATATTAATATGCTAACAAAATTTTCTAGGAGATCATGGTTGAAGAGAAAATTATCCTTAAGACTAAAGTTACCCCTATTCATATCTTTATAAATGTTTAATAAAAAAAAAGTAGATTTTTTAAATAAATCCCAGTGGCTCCCTAGAGGAAGTTCTACATGGAACTTGATCGCCTTATAAAATTATGCTTCTAAGAGAAAGAATAGTAGAATATGTGTGTGTGTGAGTGTGTGTAATGCCACTTTTAAGATAACAACCCTACCTATAAAGGATGAAAATATCCCTATCCACCCATCAAAAATTTGATTCAATATTCCAAGTCAATATTTTGAAGTGGTTTATTGTTTCTCTATAGAAACTTAAGGAAACACAAGTAAGTATTAATAAAACTTGCTTAATCTAAAGATATCAATATCCAAAGAAAATAATGTTCACTGATATTTATATTAAAAAAGAGATAATAGTTTTATCTCTACCAAAAAAGTTGGTCTAAAACATGTCTATATAAATACTAAGAAAGTACCAAAGAGCTCCATCTTCTCTAATAGGATTAGCATACAATAGAATATCATCAACACATTGTTGATGATTAAGTTGTTTACTTAAGGTGGAAGATTGGATTCCTCTTAGAGATCTTATAAATTTTAGAAATCCAATCTACATATGGAAAAATTATAGCATAATAATAAAAATGTAAGGAAAAATTATATCCCCTTGCCTTGATCCTCATCAAACCATAAAGAAGCCTATTTCTAAAGCATTGACCATGCTCAAGATACTACAAGAAGAGTAGTATATTTTTACCCAAGTTCTCCAATTAGAATTAAACATGAAATTCACCTATACATGGTATAGGAACTTCTATTTGAATCTACCATAGGCCTTAGAGATATCTAATTTCAAGATATCTTCTTTCCTTTTTCTAGCTTCATGACAATACAATTAGTGTTTTTTTTCCTCTCAACAAAACATCCTTGCTCCATTAATATATTAGTAGGGAGGAGACTTCTTAAACTATTGGGAAAAACCTTAGAAAAAATATTTTTGATAGTATTACTTGATGAATGATGTAAGAGAATTTGAGTGCCTGACCAATCTTGTACAACCAAAAAAATAATTTTCTCTATCTAATTTATTTTGTTTAGTTGTGTGTTTGATTTTTGGTCTTGTAGACATGATTTCAAAGCACTTTTCACACATTTTTAGCATATTAAGATTTAAATTATAATAACTATTTGATAGGTGGAATCAAAGGCTTGATTTTTACATGTTTAGTGGCTTATAAATGGGATACTTCTTTAGCAAATTGAAGGAGGCCATTTTGGCATCTTGTAACTCATTAAATTTAAAATTTGCATCAAGATGAAGAGGGAGGTGAATCTGAACACTTGGAAGTGAAGGTAATGGAATGTGTTAGTGAAAGGACATTTCAAAAAAGGATTTGAATTTTTTTCGTAGAAATTGGAAAAGGGGAGTAATGGAAGAAGTGAGATGCCATGAAAACAGGAGTAAAGCAGTGTTTTGGTAGTGACTAGTTTGCTCTCTCCATCTTGTTGTTGCAGACTATGCAAGTATTAACAATGAAAATTAGATTTATCTTTGAATTAATGTGATTTCATGTGATGAAAAATCCTTTGGAATATGCTCTCTATATTTCTGAATCATAATTTCTTGTTTGAATGATTTGGGTTGCATCGACAACTATTTTTATGTTTCCCGAAGATAGTGGTTTAATGTGTGAATTCATGAGTTTTTTATGCTTTTGAATATGAAATTAGAGGGGCATTGTTGGGTGAAAAGTTATTTTCTACTTACCTTCATGTATATGAATATGGAGGCTTTCATTATCCAATTTATCAATAAAAAACACATTCATTTAATGGTTCAAAATAATTTTCATAAGAATTTCTACCAAGAGTTTTCAATGTAGTTTCAGAGTTGTAAGAATTTCATTTATGGGTCTGCTATATCCATCTCTTGTTTTTGGGGTCTTGATCTTTGCACTTGTATCAAATGGTATAAGATCTAGTGCTTTTGATAGTACATACAAAGCATCGAATGTGAGGCAATTTGTCACAAGGTTCTATGGGTGTAGTGTGTGAGTCTATTATTCTCTAATGGAGTTTAAGGTTGGGTAGAAGGTGCATAGAGAGAGGTGTGTCTTCTAGAAAAAAAATTGGGTAGAGGATAGTTGTTGAATGTGAGTGATTTTGTTACAAATATCCTAGTGTGAAGATGAATTCAAAAAAGAGAATGAAGATTGTTTTCAAGAGTCCAGTTGTGTAGATAGCTACAAAGAAGTACTTAAGAAATAAAATTTATGAGATGATAATAGAAGTCCATTTGAGATTGGATAGAATAGAGGCTATGCATAATAGATTTGTTAGAAATGTGATTCATAAAGTTTCTAAGGTTGAGAACAAGAAAGAGGAGAAAATCATACCATGGATCATGAAATCAATAACAATTTTAAAGTCTTTTTTATTTGAAGATTTTTTGTTTGGAGGATTTAGCAAGGACAAGGAAAATGATGAAAAGAAAAATGATACATCAACAAAAAAAGAGGTATCATTTAATTATGTTAGTGAATATTTACATGCAAAAGAGGTAGATAAAGTTGTGGATGATGTTGTAGAAATTGAGAAAATGGATTTTGATAATCATATGTTTGACAAAGGGAACTATGAAGAAGAGGATATCCTCCTATTGAAATAGAAGATAAGGAAATTAGGGCGGGTGCATGAAGTTGGTCGCACTTTTGTGGCCAAATGGAAGAAGGATTTTGAAAAGAGATAACGCGAGCGCGTTATAACATGCTCGCATTATGTGGTTTTAAAAGCAAAAAAAAAAGTGAAAACTGTATCATTTTCTATTTACTATTTCTCAGCTCTGCCTGTGGCCAAAAACCCTCACTTTCACGCTCGTGTTCTAGGAGGAAGGATTTCTACGAATTTCATCAAAAAAAGTTGGTTTTTCTTTGCAAATATGGCGCCACAACAACAAAGAGGTGTGGGAGGTAAGTATTGTTTGCTATTTATTTTGAATTTCTTAGTTTGAAATTGATTTTGTTTGTTTTAGGTTAAATTTGATTTTTTTTTTAAATTTGTAGGAAATCCTGCAAATCCTCAAGAAGAAGAGGAGACAAATCCTCAATAGAAAAATCCTCAACAAAATCAACCTCCCCCACCAATTACTCAATACCCTCCTGGCACTCAAGAAAATTTCATGAGTGAAATTGAGAACAACAGAAAACAACTAGAGGATCTTATTAGTAGGTTGAGTGATCCAAATGCTTCAACCACAAAAAGAATGCTTCTAGTAAATTCATTGAAAGAGATGTTAAAAAATGTAGATGCAATTACCCAACAAATATCTGGATGGCAAGATAGGAGGCGGGTAGCCAGGGCATATTATGCAGACAAATTATCATATAAAAAAGTAAACTATTTAAAAATTACTAAAGGTGATTTGTGCTCTCTATTCACTGACCCTAAAAAAAATTAAAATCTTACCCTCAATTCAAAGAGGTTTCCTATTCATTGGTGCCACCACCAAGAGATTAGGAACCATTTTTATGATAGATGGTATTTGATCTTTGATTACCCACCGTACAATAATTGTGAAGTCTCCCAATATTTTCTTAGGAAACTATACAGTGAGTTTATATTGAACCAAATCAAAAATTATTTTGATATGAGGGAGTTCCAGGGGAGAGGTGGGGGGTCAGCTCAGGATAGGCCCGGTGCACAACCAGATCCTGTGTGGCAAGGGAGACGACCTCTCGCTAGGCCGCCTTGTGAGCACATTATGATGCCTATCATTGCGAAGGAGAGTGTCAACATAGAGACATTGCAGGTGATCACAATTTTGACTTGGAGTGTTATCCATCACACTAGCCCTATTGTACAGTGCCATCCAGGGGAGTCTTTAGGTGGTGGCCTTCGAACCCATGTGTGTCAATCTTGCAGGGCAACTTGTTCGTATGACCCTACCGCCACTCAGGAGGGTGCTACGCAGGATCCATATGCTACTACGCAGCCTGATCTATATATACGTCTATGGGGATAGAGAGGATGGCTGAAATTTTGCATGATGCATATGGCATTAACACTCAGGTAAAATTCAGCATGTTCATTGAATTTAATTTATTAAATTTTGATTATAGTGAAATGCAAGATTAACTAATTTAGTTTTATTATTTTAATAAAATTGCAGGGTCACAGTGTTGAGACTGGATACACCAGTCCTCCCCCTACTTATTTTTGCAGTACACCTATCAGTGCTAGGGTATGTAACTAGTAAACAATTATAAATTTATTACATGTTAATAGCATTGTTTTATGAATGGTATTTTAATATGTGATTTTGGATGTTGAACAGGGTAATGTTGGAAGTTTCAAGTAAAGACCTCCTAGTGCCAGTAGATTTGATCAAACGTTCACAAAGGTAATATAGAATAAGGATAACTTAACTAATGAATTTTAAGTTTAATAGATTTGTGTAGTTTATATTCATATTGTTGGTTATGTTGCATTACTTCAAATTCGATAACTAATAATCAGAAATATATAGTTTAATATTTGTACTCAAAATTTTGTTCATTAGATCTCATACATTATAAGTCATCACGTGGATCACTATTGTAACTTTTTTGTGATTGAATAATTTTTTGTTTTATTTTCAGATGTTGGTGACAAAAACATTGCCAAGCATTATGAGGGCAATGGATATTGGTGTTTCCTCCACTATACAATCCTCGATGGCTTTGATATGGGAGGTATGAGGCAAATTATTAAATTTTAATTTACATTCTTTGTTATAGATGAACTAGTTCTAGTGAAAAATCAAACCATTATTGATTCATAGTTTAATTCCTATTTGGATGGTTTATATAGGGCTTGAGCATGCCTCAACATTGGTGTGCAAATATTTCCATCGAGGAGAGTGATCGTGAGATGGCCGTAAGTGATTATTTTGTTAAATATATCAATTATTATAATGTAATTTCTATATATTAATGTATTTACTTCTTATTGTAATAGTTAAAACTTCACTAGGAGCTAAACCCTAGGAGAAGTAGTAGGAGCACTCCTCGAGCACAACAGAAATGGGTGACAAACTTATCACCATCGGATCACCAAGCAAAGGGAAAGAAAATTGTATTTTAACCAGAGCATGGAGAGAAATGAATTTTGAGTGCAAAGCCCTTTGTTGTATGCCTACATGGCAATTTTGTACATATTTTGTATTGGATATATTTGACATTGTATGCCTCTATGGCAATTTTGTACATATTTTGTATTGGATATATTTGACATTGTATGCCTCTATGGCATTCTCGTAAGCCTATATGGCTATTTTGGAACTATATTTTATACTTATATCGACATATATTGATGTATGCATACATGGCTATTTTATTTTAATACAAATATTTTTTATCGATGGTGTCCATATTTGCATTATAAATTCATGGTTCAATAAATATGAGTTACGTGTATTCAAGTGTATACTTTACAAATTATGCACATATAATTTTTGACTTACGTGTGAACATTGAAAAGTGTGAAAATTTCTGTGTGGAAGTCAAACGTAAGCCAATTTTGAAATTCTCAGTTCTTGCATACTAGATCTTATGGACTTATTCCTTCCTAGCACATATTGTGAATATTTCTCATTTGGTGCAGAAGATAGATTCCTCATTTTTGAACCACTCATAGCAAAGAGATTCACAATAGGACTTTAGCATTGGAACACTACTCCATACTTCTCTTGTCTAGACCATAAAGGATTGAAAATTCTTAATTTGATGCAATGATAGACCTGAGATGAGAATTTATATAACCATGCCTATTTTGAAACTTCACATCTAACACTACATCAACAAGAACTTAAGAAGTGTTGCATAAGAGTGTTAGGTTTGATAGGCCTTCTCTTCCCTAAGGGAGGAGAGCCTACATCTTGAATTTTGAACAAAATTTTAAGAAGCAAAAATTTTACCTAAAAGCTTCAAACTGAATGGAAATATTTGGCTAGAATCTATCTTGAAAGGCCATGTCGTTCAAACTCTAAAGGGAGATTCTCCTAAAAATAAAAACTACCCTTTTACCCAAAGGAAAGTGCAACAAGTTGCGCTGATTTATCTTATTTCTTTCTCACAGTTCCTGGTCAATCATTCATGGCTCAGGATAGTTCTGTTCCAAGGCAAGGACACCCAAAAAATCATTGAGATTCTTCTATGATATGCAAGAAAAATGTTTTGGCTCTTTCACAATGTAAATAATTATGTAACATTATTTTCTTGTTTGCCTTCCACATAGAAAAATGTTCACACTTTTTAGATTGATCAATGATCAATAATGGTTGATTGTAAACACTTGCCATTTTTATGTTTGAAATTTAATTTATAATTTTGTATCATGACATTCGAGTATCACTAATATTTTAATATTTGACTATGAAAGTGGTGGTGTATTTTTGCTATGTTATTTGACTATTAATATGGTGGTGTATTCTGAACTTAATTACTGCTGTAAATATGTATATATTTCTAATTTTTTTATGTTTTTGTATTACTGAACCCAAAATGAACCCAACCCCAAAAAAAAAATTTCCCTAACCAGCAAACCGGGTTGTTGAATCCGAACCCAAAACCGAACCGATAACTTAGTAAAAAATAGATTTTTGTAGTTTATATTCATAATGTTGATTACATTGCATTGCACATCTTTCAAACTCAAAGCGTTGCTTCACATTGCATAAATAATAACTAGATCGATGGATGACAAAATTTCAATTACAATGTAAAGTTTTTACAAAGTCAACCTAAAGTAG
>VDFB02270651.1:520040463-520078874 GCA_007258455.2 Sequoia sempervirens | reverse complement strand
GATGCTATTAGCTAACTTTTTATTTGCAGCGATTTTAAAAATACTAAAAAAAAATTCACCCTGTTCAAGTCGTACAAGAGTTGCTATGTTATGTTTTTCTGACAAAAACAACACCAATTTGTGTACATCCCTCTGTTGAACCCCTTAATCTCAACCATTTTGAAAATAAATTAGTATTTTAGAAAATGGACTCATAGCACTTCGATCCTTGTTTTTGTTCCATCTCAAAAAAATTGAGTGTAACTATCCTCAATTTCACATCCAAGGTCAACATTTCTTGATTTCAAAAAAAAAGTGGCCACTTAAGCCCCCTTTTTGGGAACCATCTTGGTGCACTTACCCATTAAAAAAATTATTTCAGGGAGAAATGATAGAAGAATATGATGAAAAGAAAGAGGTTATAGTTGATACATGCCTCTTTGAAGGAGAAAAGATGTATCAACAAGGAAGGAGATGAAAATAAGAGTAATTAATTATTTATAAAAATTTGTCGATATTGTTACTAAAGCTATTTTTTGTGAGAATGAAATGGTAAAAGTATATGAAGAAAGAGAAGTGGAAGAGTGTGCAAAAATAACAAGTTACAAGCTAAAATACAAGGTGTTGAGAATAATAAATTGGAACTTGATGAACCATTGTATAGTAAGGTGAATTTCATGAAAGGAAGAAAGAAAGTAAAGATAAAGGAAGAGAGAGATAGGAAGGTACAAAGTATGGTGAAGAAGAATAAAGAGAGAGAGAATAAGGAAGAAAGGTGGATTAAGAACAAACATAGGATCTTCAAATGTTCATGAGTTCTGATTCATGAAACATTTCACTTACCTTAGATGTTTGATGTAGGAGCATTCTAATGCATGGGAAATCTTGCATGATAAAAAAAATGATTTTATCTATCTAATTTATTATTTTAGTTGTGTGTTTGATTTTTGGTCTTTTAGGCATGATTTTAGAGCACTTTTCACAATTTTCCAACATATGAAGATTTAAATTCTAATACCTATTAGATAAGTGGCATAAAAGGCTTTATTTTTATGTGTTTGGTGGCTCATAAATGGGATATTTCTTCACCAAATTAGAGGAGAAAGAATTAACACACCCAAGTTGAAGGGGGGAATTTTTGGCATCTTGTAACTCCTCATTCAATTTAAAATTTGTATCAAAATTAAGAGGGAAGACAATATAGACACCTGGAAGTGGGGGTAGTGTAATGAGTTAGTGAAAGGCCATTTTAGAAAAGAATTTGAGTTTATTGCTTGGAAAATGGAAGAGGGGAGTAATGGAAGAAGTGAGATGCCAAGAAAAGAAGAGTAAAGGATTATATGTGGATGGATTTGGAAGAAATTGACAACACCCAAGTTTGAGGATCTAGGAAAATGAAGTCAAAAAATAAGATTAAGACAATGAAATGAAGAACAACCTAAAGAAAGAATTCCTTGGTAACTGATAAAGGATTTT
This sequence comes from Sequoia sempervirens, assembly GCA_007258455.2. NCBI lineage: Eukaryota > Viridiplantae > Streptophyta > Pinopsida > Cupressales > Cupressaceae > Sequoia > Sequoia sempervirens. The sequence continues at coordinate 520,077,419 of VDFB02270651.1, read as the reverse complement.
TAAAGATTTGAAGATACATTTTCTATTTTTATATCTGAATTGAAGACTCTTAAATATGGATTACAGTCGTTTTGTTCCCAATCTTTCCTATAGCAGTGTTTTGGCTATGACTAGTTTGCTCTCTGTAGCTTGTTGCAGACTATGCAAGTATTAATAATTAAAATCAGATTTATCTTTTAATTAATGTGATTTCATGTGATGATCAATCCTTTGGACTATGCTCTATGTATTTGGTTTGCATCAACAAATATTTTTATGTCGCTTGAACCTAGCTCTTGAATGTGGGAATTTATGGGTTTTCTAAATTTTTGATTATGAAATTAGAGTGTTTTGTTGGGTGAAAGTGATTTTTTACTTACCTTCATGTAGAGGAATATTGGGGATTTCATTATGTAATTTTTAGTAGAAAAGGAATTCATTTGATGGTTCAAAATATTTTTTAGGAAAAGGTCTGCCATGAGTTTTGAGTGTAGTTTAAGAGTTGTAAGAATTTAATTTTTGGGGTTGCTATATCCATCTCTTACTTTTTGAGTCTTGGTATTTGCACTCGCATCAATGAAATTGGTCTAATCTCTTTAATCATGGTCACATCCTTCTTTTTTGGGAACGAGGGCCAAGAAAATAGAAATGAGTATCTTCAAAATGAATCTATAGTTTTGGAATTTCTAGATAACTTCCCCTATTTCATCTACCATAGGATACAAAAATCTTGGAAAAGGAGGTACAACCTAAGATCCCAATCTGCAGCCATACCAAAGAGAGTCATCCAAACTTTATTTTTATATTTTTTCCATGAGTTTATCATTCCCAATTTTACTTATCAAGAAAGGAACCTAGTAAATTTAGTTCTTGCATGTCATAATTTTTTGAAAACTTCTAGAGACTAAGAGGGAAGGGGGGGTGAATCAATCTACACCAAAACTTATCCCCTTTGATAACTTGAAACTTTCATCACAACTTAAACTCATTTAGCAGATAAAGATAAAAAATTTAAGAAGAGTAGTGATAGAGAGAATTATAGGAATTAGAATCTTTACAACCTTCAGTAGACTTAACCAAAGAAAAATATAGCAGTAAACAAATCAACTAAAAAGAGAAGGAAGTAGAGAACACACACATGGACAAGGAGACACCAAATTTATGTGGAGAAACAAATGAGGGAAAACCCACAGTGAGAGTAAACTCACAATATAAGGATCATTGCCAAAATGACTTGTCGAAAGGCTCACTACCTAGGGTAAGATATAAATGGGACTTGTAGCACTGAAGTACCAACCAACTCTAGGAGAAAGATATAGGGACTTGATGAGATTTACTATCTTAGAGTAGGATACAATATGATTTGAAGTGAATTACAAAGAATTCTAACATAACTCTTTGTTGACTAAGGCATTCAAGCACAATCAATCTATGTAACAAAGTGGTGTATTTGTGGCATATCTTGGTGCATTTGCACCACAAAATGGTACAATTGCATTTTGAACCCTAATATTGACTCTTAAATTTAAAATCTTGCATTTGCTACCCCTATGCCATATTTTCTATCCATTAGCATAATTGTGCCACAAAATTATGCAACTATGCCATATAGTGGCACAATTGTGCCACAATGTGGTGTAACTATCCCATAGAATTACACAATTGTGCTATAGAATTGCACAATTGTGCCACATAATGGTGTAATTGTGCCACAAAATGGTGCAATTTTGGCTTAAAGTGGTGAAATTGCTTTAGAAAATTATTTTATTAATTCTACATTGAAAACTTAACTATCATTCATTGTTGCTCAGAATTGTGCAACTATTCCCTCTTGTGTCACAATCTCTCTATCATTAGGCCTTTTTTTGCTTCAAAATCTTCTAGTCTTACCAAAAAAACCTATAGAGATAGTTTTGATTAGCATAATAGAGGAAAACATAAGATTTGAACATTTCACATTGAATCTTCATTCACATCCTTTAATCACACATCGACTTGGACTTAGGATGAGTTTCTCATCATCCGCATAAGAATCCACACATTCGAATCAAACTCATTATAGCTATCTATATCTTTGATATCCCCCATTATCCCTAGTTTGGTGTTTTTCATGGAATTTTTCCTTCTCCAAGTTGAAGAATTAGACTATCCTATCAGTGGGTAGCTTAATGGGACCTACAAAACAAACCACTAGAACATTAACATGATTAGAAAATTTCAGCCCATCAACACTCCTTGAAATAGCCATCTCACAACAAACCTATCACTCAAAGAACCAAATTTATGATCCATAAATAGCATAAATGTTGATGGAGTGAAGAACCCCCATTGACAAACTTGCCTCCCAACCTCTATAGGAGAGAAAAGATCTATATAGAGACAAAGGTAGTAGCACTTCCCAAATAGTAAAGCCTTTAAAACAATAGACCCTATTTTTTAACAAGTCCAGCATATCCAAACTCCCCACCTTTATAGGGGATTCAAAGAGCAAAAAGAATATTGAGAAGCAATAGCTATAATATAACACTAATGCACCTGGGACACAAGCACAAACTTCACCTCAATAGGAGAGAGCTCTCCTCTATAGGAGAAGATGATATGAGAACCATTACCATGAGAGCCACCATTCTCATATACACTCAGGATCCACCTCAAAAAGAACCAATAGAAGAAAAAAAACTTCCCACCAGAAGTACATCATCCAAATCCACCTCAATAAGAGAAATATCCACCTCAAAAGTAGACCCCAACTACAAAACCCAATAGAAAGCCAACAATCTAGTAGAAAGGGTTGTCACCACATCCTTTTGGAGCACAAGCTTCTGCTGCGTGAAAGAAGCCATTGGAAGCACCCCAACTAAAAGAAGAAAAAATAGACTCCCTTGAGACATATGAAAGTATATTTGGAGCTGAATCGTTGTTTTTTGGTTCCTATGGACTTCTCTAGCTCTTCTAGGGTTTTTCACCTAAAAGGAGAGAGATAGGGCCCAAAAATGCTAAGGGTTCATTCAAATTTTGTTATATAAGATGTTGTCTAAGCTAAATGAAGTAAAATAAATGCAATTAAGAGATCTATATGATTGAATTTAAATGAAAAACTAAGATTTAAACTATGCTGGAAAACCCATTGCAATATGTAAACAATGAACTAAAAGATGAAATAATGTAAAATAGAAAGAAATGGGATGAAATAGAGTACACCTAGGAAAGAATTGAGAAATTTGGAATGTTGTGAATGCTATCTGTAGTTACTAAAATTCCATAGTGGGACTCATTCGTCCAAGGTGGCAAATTAGTCCTGCTATTGGTGAAAAAGTGTCAAAAGCAAGTTGCTGACTATTGGGATCTGAAATTTGACAAAATTTAGATTTTCAGTCTTAAGGTGGGACTCATTCGCCACTGGTGGTGAATCAGTCCTCTCCCAAAATTATGAGAAATTAGGAGACAACTCTACAATACCAGATCTGAGAATATTTGCTTATTGGGTTGTTGAAGTCAATTATGTAGGAAACAGACAGAAAACCTTCTCCAAGCTTGAAATAGAGTTGATTTGACTTGAAGCACCTAGTTGACTTGTTGACAAATATTCAATCACCTAAATTCTTGTTAAATATTCATACCTAGGTCTGCAAACACACATGCAAGAGGGGAAAAATGGTTGAGGGTTAGGAAATAGGGGTTTTCCTTGGTCAAACTCCACTTTTGGTAATCAAGCCCTTAATGAAATAACAAAATGCAAGAGAAAGATAAACTAACAACATGCAAATGCTATCAACTTACTAAACCCTTGATGATGCAAATCTGAAGTAATGTTAATGTGCTTCAAAGTGCTTGAATAATGTTTGATAAGATGTTGTAATATACTTGAATTCTTGATATTGCTAGAATATGATGTGTGGATGTTGAAGGATGTAAAATGAGGTGAGAATCACTTATTTATACAATCTTGTGCCTTAGTAACTTGTTCATACCTCATCACAGACGAGAATCAAGTGTTTTTGAATAAAAACCTAAAAGAAAATTTTAAATTTTTTGAATTTGGAGCCAAGGGGGGACTTATTCGCCACCCATGGCGAATGGGTCCCACCTAGGACCTAAAAATGGGTGTTGGGAATTATCTTGTATTTAATTTTTTTGATAAAGGAAAAAATGGGTTTTACAAGGACCCAAAACCACAAAAGTTTACATAGTAAATAAAGATACAGAAAAATAGTCCACAAGAAACAAAAACAGTGCCCAATAGAAAAAACCAAGAGGAGACCGAACCCATCAGCCAAAAGCCAGTAGAGGCCAGTCAAAAAAACCAACATAGAAACACCCAAAGCTAACTTAAAGACTTTAAAGTATCAGGAACATTACCTTCAAGGTTGCTCATATCCTATATGCCCTTTTTTAAAGCTTGAGTCTCCTTAGGCATCAAATCATCCTTTCTCTTTAGGTGAACTCTAGTCCTCTTCGAGATGCCAACATCCTCAATCCTGCTTTTTTCCTTATGCACAACTAGATCCACCACTAGCGAACCCCTATGGAGATTTTCCATTCTCTCACGCATAGTGGTCATGATAGTGGCATTGTGTTTAGCAATTATGTGGTTCTGCTCCATGATAGTTTTCATAGTGTCCCTGATTTTGCTCATTTCTCCCTCTAGAACCTTCATCTTATACTCATAATCCTTCTTCATCTTGTTTGTTATCTCAATGTTTCATTGAAGGCTCTCGACCATCAACCTAATATTCTCCTCAGTGCACACAACCTCAACAGTATTATGAGTAGCGCCAATAGCTTTTAGTTCTTCCATTTTATTGGTGACAACCCTATTTTTTAAGCTAAGGTCCTTTATCTCATGAAAAACCCATCTCATAATCCTAAAATAATCCATGGCCCCATTTCTAGCAATAGCTAAAATGTCATCAGGATACTCTCGGTCGGGCTTAAAATGGTGGTCTTCAAGGTTAAGATTACTAGGGAATCTAGGTCTATCTTCTCTATCTGTGGGAAGGTAAGAAGTGTAGGACTCCTCATTGGATTTGGGGGCTTCACTTTTATCCTCCTAGGAGTCCTTGGAATAGGATACCAACTTGTTAATAGGGGTATCCTTCTTCTTCAAATATTTTTGTGTAGAGCTGACAGGGGTTTTCATAGTGTCCACTTTTTTAGCCACAATATTTCTCAACAGGGTTTTCTTACCCAAATTCTTAGGGGAAGGAGGGTCTTCCTCTTTCCAATCAGAATCCTAGCTATCTTTTTCCTCAGACATGCTAACATCAGTATCATAGTCCTCAGAGGCCGAAGCCGAGATAGGATTAGACAAAGTTGACATGTTTTTAAAATGTTCATAGATAAGCCGAATGAGGCCGGTATGCAAGATAGAGTATTTCCTAGGACTCTTTTAATGATATTCCATAGAATTAATCAAGGAGAAACACAAATAGTGAGGGAAAGAAACACTAACCTTATGGTGAAAATGATTGAGGGAAAAATGGTAGCCGTAGACTCTAGTAAATCTGTCATCCAACATGATTTATTCTATTATAATTCTGAGAACTTTTCTCCATAACTCCAAGTGATAGAATCAACATCAAAATAACTGCTGTAAATTTTGATCAACTTGTTCTTTTCCTTATCTTTTTTGGGAAAATTAATGATAGCCTCATCAGAATTTTTTTTGTCATGGAAGAACTCCATCCCTTCCATCGAAAGACTAGTGACCTCCCCAATGAGATTCTCATCCACACTAACCTTCCTGCCAAAGAGAATAATTTCTCCATTCCTCCAATATTCAACAAAATATGGAGTGGCTTTTGGGTCTAGGTCGTGAAGCTTCTAAATGAATGGGAGAAGCCCACCACGCTCTATTTGCCTCCAAACCTTCAGGTTTTTCTTATGCATATCATAACTGGTCGACTCAACTCTTTTTCTACTTCCCCCCATTATATCATTCACCTTACTAGCATTGCTAGTAAAGCTAATACCCTGAATAAAAATGCAGCAGCTGAACCAAAGCACCCACAAAATGTGTTGGTTCTTACATCTAGTAGAGTTGTTTGTCAGGCTTACATTAAAAAATGTACTTAATTAAATCATATGAGGGCATAAAGGGACCAAATATAGGATAAGAAATGGATAAATAGTGAAATTATTTCTAGAAAATCATGAAATCTTGTTACAAGACTTTACAACACTTTAAAATAGGAGGGTATGTGCAGGATCATGATGGCCAAAAAGTGGCAATATGATGGGTATGTGGCTGCCGACTTTTTTTTTACCCAAAATTGATGAAACAAAAAGGGTTTTTAAAGGATATTCCCATATTTCCACCAATATAAATTATTCTTTACTTTGAATTTAATAAGTAATTATTATTCATTTTCTATTCAAGTTATGACTAAAGTCCTAATTGATAAGCTGATTGAAAAAACTCTTTAGCTTTCAAATAGTATCACACTTTTTGAATCCAAAACATGTGTCACATTCTATGCTTCACATGCTATAGGATTAAAGAAAGAAAAATTGAATTTCATGAAGTTTTGACCAAGTTAAGGTGGACCGACATACAAGTTTTTTATATTTTTTAAAAGTTGTAATAAAAAAATCAGAATTAATTATTTACTTGAAAAAAATTACAAAAAAGTATGCATCACATCGGACATGAGTCCTCTACTTGTATCTAAAATATTATAAAAAAATATTGTCATTTTATTGTGGTTAGGGTGGTCAGACAAACACCTACTTCTTATTTTTCCCTGAAATTTAAGTACTCTTGCATTGAAATTTCAAATTTTCACCAAATAATTTTTTTTTTAAACAAACCTAGTAGTTTAGAAAATACATTCAATTTGCTATAGATTCTATTCTTACATATTTTTGAAATAATATAGATAACTATAATTCAAATTTTTACGTCAAGTTGCCTAACTCTGATTTTTCTAAATTTTTTGCCACTTTAGGGCCTTTTTTTCCATGATTATCCTGGACATACCCATGACTTCTTTAATCATGAAAAGGTTATTTTTAGGTAAATTGTAATGAATAGAGTCTAGAAAAGTGTAGAAATGTTTTACAACACTTCACAACACTTCACAAGATGTCATTATTTAAATTTTAGTACCTAAATATGCATGTTCAAGTCATGTTACATCATAAAATCAGAGCAAAATAGATCAAACACCATGAAACAAGACCTAAAAGGCCATGAAAATGATAAGGGGCTATTTTTCTTTGACATATTTAGCCCCCACTTTAGTGAGACGATGAACTTGCTTCAAACTCACACTATAGTAGCCATGAACATTGAGAGGAGGGTTCAAATGCACTTACGTTAGCAAGATGGAATGACAACGATCAAGAGGGATGATCAAGCCCCCATGGAAAACTAAGCATAAGAAAAAAGGAACACATAAGTGTTGAGAATCAGATGAAGCTTCAATCGTCAGTCCAACTAGTTGTGGATTAGATCTAGGCTAAAAGAGAATGTATACTCACTCTGGGGTGACAAAACTCATGTCGGTCCACTTGGTGAAAAGGCCCAAATATACTCACTCTCAAGCCATGAAAATTTTGATTGTATGTGGGGTGAGAAATCCCAAAAGGTAAGATACATACGCTAGTTGGTATGCACTCACAAATGCAAGGGTGGCTGTGGGGAAATGTCATGCCACTAGGTGGGATTACTGCTCAACCATATCAAAGTTATACCTCTTGATAACTTTAACAAGGTGCCACAAGGAGAAAAAGAATGTTCTTGAACAAAAAGCAAGGGTCCCACAAACATGCAAGTTGCATTATGTAAGGTGGAAAAAAGTGCAAAATGTAATGTAAAATGCAAAAGACGTTCAAAGGAGTCTTCTTAAGTTCATGCAAGGTCAGTCACTTAGGGAACATTGTGCGTAATGTCTCCAAGAGAGAACCAATCAAAGAATAGTATATTCACTACTTAGGGGATGCAATGCATTGCATCAAGCCACCAAGAGGAATGCAATATGTTAAGATGGATCACACTTATGAAGGACATTACACCCAATGTCATCCAAAAAGTGACAAATGTTTCATATATAAATGAAAAGGATACAATAGGAACCAAGAATGCAAATGAATTATGGTAATGTATTCCCCCCACTTTAAAGGAATTGCTACACATTGTTCTATGAGCAATTACTTTAAAGTAGAAAAGGAAAGAAAATGCAAGACATGAGAGCCAACTAAGAAAGCCCTATTCCAAGTAATACGTTTTGAAGTTAGGTTGCATCATGAAAGAAAAAGAAAGGGAGTCGGCTCCCATAAAAGAGCACACCAAACACATAAGGGATCTATGGATTTGGGATCAATATGTTCGTTCCTGCAATGTTTTTATGAAAGAGCTTGAAACTGTCATCATTCACCAAAGCACATAGAACTAGAAGAATGACATAAAGAGAGTGAAAACAAAAGAAAAAGAAAGTCCATTTTGGGTCAACATGGAAGAGAAATTGCGGTCTCAATGCTTTGCATTGTCCCTAAAAGGAAAAAACAAGTGAAAAGAAAACAAAGATGAAAAAGGTGAAAGAAAATGAAAAAGCTTTTGGGTCAACATGAAGGAGACATTGTGATCTCAATGCCTTGCATCATTCCCAAAAGGAAAACAAAAAACCAAAAAGAGAAAAATACAAGGACCTTTTGGGTCAATATGGAAGAGACATAGGGCATCTCCATGCTTTGTGTCATCCCCAAGAGGAAAACACAAAACAAAAAGACAAAAAGATAAAGCATGACAAATAGAAGAATAGAGCTAGACAAATAGAATAAGTGTACAAAGAGAGGGAACATCAAACACATGTTACGGGGGAACACGATACAAAAATGAAAGAAAAAGGAACAAGTAATATAAATTTAAGTCAAGCATTAACTAAGTTATTGGTTTCTCAACCTTAAATGAATAATTGGAAAAGGAATAAAATTGTTAAGAGACAAAGGAAAGTGCATTACAAGGACAAGGCTAACAACTACTTGTGTCCACAAGAGAAAAACAAGCATGAGCCAAGGGTGTTGATGTAAAGGATCATGCAATAGTGAGAATGAATGAACATGCAACTATGGAATGATGAAGGGATTTGGGTGTTTTTAAGGGATGATAGGAAAGCAGTCAGTATCAGTGAAGTGATACTTGTCTAGTATTTCATTAAATGTTTGACATTCTTTAGTTCAATGTCCCAGAACACGATGATATTTGCAATATAGTATGTGAGAATATTTAGGACAAATAACTAACCTATTCATAGGTGGTAAAAGTATAAGACCTTTGTTTAAAAGTAGTTGAAGTCTCCTTTCACATCCAGGGGGAGGATGTGTAGGAAACTTTAGTTTCTTCAATTTGTAAGGTCATTTTCATTTGCTAGGTCATTTTCATTTGCTAGATTCCCCTTGTTCATGAATAGAAGGAGGAAGTGGAACAATAGGGATCTTGACATCCATGTCATTAGAAGGGAATAATGGTTGTTCACATGGAAGGAGAATGCTCAAGTAAGGAGGAGCATCAAAGATCACTATACCATCATCTTAAAGTCTCCTAGGTTGAAAAGGATGTCTATCAGGATGAGAAAGATCTTGATATCATAGTCCTATTGTGTTTTCTTCTATTGGTTTTTGTTCAAGAAGTTGATGAATTTCATGTCCATGTGTTGTGTCACAACCTTGTTTACTTAAAATAGTAAAGCCTTTACCATATGTTTCTTCAAGGTTTATGGGAGTGTTGGTGACTTTCTGATTGTAAGATGGTTGCGAGCATGTTTTTTTAGAGGAACTAGGTCCACTTGATGGAGGAACCTTAGGTCCTTCATTGATTTTAGGATGCAAATATGCAAAATGATTAGGAGGTGAAACAACAGGAAGATCATGTGACTTCATAGAGGGATAAAAGGTTGCATTGGCTTCTAAGTTATCAAGGCAATCATTGTAGAACTTGTTCATGCTAACATCATATTCTCAAATGATGCCTACTTCATGAGGAGGACAATCATGAGGAGTTGAAGGAGCATGAGGAAGTTCAAGGTCATTAGGGTCATAGCCAAAGGCACAATTGGACATGTCTACCAATGATTTAATGAATTCCAAAACTTATTGAAAGAGAATGCCATGATGCAAATAAACTAAGATGCAAGAAATTATTAAAAACAAAGATTCTAGAAATTAAAATAGAATGCAAGAACAAAAAATTGTAATGTAGGAAAATGATAGAAAAATGCCAGAAATGTTGTTTTAAAAAAAATTCATATCCTTGAGCTCTCTATCCTGATGATGGATCATGGAGTGTGATCCAAAATGTTGATTCAAAAAAGCTTACACACAATCGAATCCAGAAATTATAACTACTGATATTATTATGGATTGTGGAAATATAATAACTTTGGTTTAAGTGTAGAGGGACTGATTCGCCCAGGATGGCGAATGAGTCCCAGTATGATATTTTTTTGTTTTTTTCAGAAATTTTAAAATGATTCTTATGATTTTTAGAGTGCAATTTTTTTTTTTTCAATGATATGTGATGAAAAAATGAAACCTAAACAAAGCTTTCACTAATGCAATATGAGAAGTCCTAAAATGCAAAAACAAAACAATGTCCTAATTTAATGTTGATGTAAGAGTAATATAGGATGCAATATGCAAATGAAATCAGAAATGCAAAGTGTTCAAAATTAATTTTCATCAAAATGAATTGTTGATTTTTGGTTCCTATGGACTTCTCTAGCTCTTCTAGGGTGTTTCACCTAAAAGGAGAAAGATAGGGCCCAAACATGCTAAGGGTCCATTCAAATTATGTTATATAAAATGTTGTCTAAGATAAATGTCAAAGTAAACTAAATTAAATTAAGAGATCTATATGATTGAATTTAAATGCAAAACTAAGATTTAAACTATGCTGGAAAACCCATTGTGATATGCAAACAATGAACTAAAAGATGAAATAATGTAGAACAAAAAGAAATGGGATGAAACAAAGTGCACCTAGGCAAGAATTGAGAAATTTGGAATGTTGAGAATGCTGTTTGAAGTTACTGAAATTCCACAGTGGGATTCATTTACCCAGGGTGGTGAATTAGTCCTGCTACTGGTGAAAAAGTGTCAGAAACATGTTTTTGACTGTCGGGGTCCAAAATTTGAAAAAAAAGATTTTCAATCTTAAGGTGGGACTTGTTCGCCACTAGTGGTGAATCAGTCCTCTCACAAAATTTTGAGAAATCAAGAGACAACTCTACAACACCAGATTTGAGAATATCTGCTTGTCAGGTTGTCAAAGTCAATTTTGTAGGAAATAGACAAAAAACCTTCTCCAAGCTTGAAATAGAGTCGATTTGACTTGAAGCACCTAGTTGAATTGTTGACTAATCTTCAATCACCTAAATGATTGTTAAATCTACATACCTAGGTCTGCAAACACACATACAAGAGGGGAAAAATGGTTGAGGGTTAGAAAATAGGGGTTTGCCTTGGTCAAACCCCACTTTTGTTAATCAAACCCCTAATGAAATAACGAAATGCAAGAGAGATTTAAACTAACAACATGCAAATTCTATCAACTTACCAAACCCTTGATTATGCAAATCTAAAGCTATGTCAATGGATGCTTCAAAGTGCTTGAATAATGTTGGATAAGATGTTGTAAGATGCTTGAATGCTTGATATTTCTTGAATATGATGTGTGGATGTTGGAGGATGTAAAATGAGGTGAAAATCACTTATTTATACAATCTTGTGCCTTAGTAACCCGTTCATACCTCATCATATGTAGGATGACATCAAGTATTTTTGAATAAAAACCCAAAAGAAAATTTTAAATTTTTTGAATTTGGAACCAAGTGGAACTCACTCGCCACCCATGGTGAATGGGTCCCACCTAGGGCCTGAAAATGGGTCTCAAGAATTATCTTGTATTTAATGTTGTTTGTTGGGTTTACATTAAAAAAATGCACTTAATTAAAGCATACGAGGGCATAAAGGGACCAAATAAAGAATAAGAAAGGGATAAATAGTGAGATTATACCTAGAAAAGTGTGAAATCTTGTTACAAGACTTTACAACACTTCAGAATAGGACTTGTTTAATGATGAAAAGGTGATTTTTAGGTAAATTGTAATGAATAGAGTCTAGAAAAGTGTAGAAACGTTTTACAACACTTCACAACACCTTCATAAGATGTCATTACTTAAATTTTAGTACCTAAATATGCATGTTCAAACCATGTCACATCATAAAATTAGAGCAAAATATATCAAACACCATGAAACAAGACCTAAAAGGCCATGCAAATGATAAGGGGCCATTTTTCTATGACATAGGAACAAATCAACTAGGAGAAAGAAGACTATAACATAAGTAGAAAAAACCTCCAAAGAGTTAACAACTCCAAACTACATCTCTCTCAACCCAAAAGAGGTTGAAAGCCACACAAAACTTACATTTTTGGGTCTTAAATAGAGAATTTAATAGCTTAGATAACCACCTAGCCCATGAAACAAATTTTGGATACAACCAACTAGGCTTAACCATCACACACTAAGCTTTGACCTCTTAGGTGGATGATGTGGGTGCATTCCTTCCTCCAAAGTCTATTCCATCTATTCCTATTCAAATGGTTAGTCACCGTTACCAGTTGAATTCAGATATTGTTCCCACGTCATTTGGTGGATGTGATAGCATAAAAAAAGCAGATGGAGAAAACCATTCCTATTTTCCTCACACCTATCATGGAATACCTCGTTGCTAAACTATTTTCACAAACCAGACCAACTTGATTCTAGTCAGATATCACACGTGAAAATGCTCTGGTATACATGTATGCAAAATATGGAAGCATAGACAAGGTACGTGAACTATTGGACTGAATTTCTTAAAGAAATGTGGTCTCATGGTATACTATGATTTCATGATATGCATAAAATGAATTTGGTAAAAAATATTTTGAAATGTTCAACCAAATGTGATAGGCAGGTGTAATGCCAAACTCCACAACCTTTGCTAGCATCCTCCCATCCTGTGCAAAAATGGGAGCTTTGGAACAAGGTATGAACATCCATCACGGTATAAGCCATAGGGGGATTTTTTCAGATCTTGTAGCTACAAATTCCCTACAAAAATTGTAAGAATGGACAAGGTACATGAACTAAACTGTTTGACAAAAGGCCATGATTTCAAGATTTTCAAAATGTGAAAGCATAGAAAAGGCACGTGAATTTTTTGAGAGAATGCCTCAAAGAAGTGTGTTCTCATGAAACACTTGATTGCAGGATATTAACAAAATGGATTTGTTGTAAAGGATTTGGAATCCCAACCTTTTCCAAAATGGGAGCTTTGGAATAGGGTATAATCAGGTGAAATTCCAAAGTTTTGTCACACATTAGAGTGTATTGATTATATATTTTATATTTCCTACACATTTCATGGATATGGAGTTGTTGAAATTTAAGGAAGAGGTGGTGGTAAATGAGGAAGAAAATTATTAGTGATGGTGTTAAGAATATTTATTCAATTTCTTTAAGATTTATATCTATAGACAATGAAGAATCAAAGTTATTCATTGTAAGTTGTTAATTCTTCATGATTCTGGTGTAGATGTAGGGAAGGTGTACAACTTTCATGATAATTTATAGTGTTGTCTAGAGGTCTCTAGCAACTTCACAATTCTAATCTTTTGTTCAAATAAGATCCGTAGTGATTAACATAGGAAGGATCTATTTCATGAAGTAGGTTCTCATCACCACATCCTATATTTGGTAGTGTCTTAACAGATGTAAAGTAGAATGCTAATACAATAGAGGTTGGATACCTAGTGGATTGTAATGTGATAGATAATTCAAGATTTTTGCATTAGGGAGTTTTGATTTCCTTGCTATTTATGATGTTGTTGGTTATCGTTGTGGTGTTTGTAGGGAGTGGAATTTATGATTTTATATATATTTTCACTTTTTTTGGATTATATGTTTGTAATGGTAATTTAATCTTCATTTTTTTTGTATAGGTACTTTATATAACTGACTATTATGGTAATTTATTCTCGTTTGGATGTTATATTTATATTATTCCTTTCTTGGGAGAAGGTCTTAATAAAATCTTCAAGTAATTAATCAAGAGAAAGATAACACTAAGGAAATAAATTCAATTCTAGCCCCTATTTATTATTACAAAATTTGAGATAAATGACCAATTAGGGAGAATTAAGACATCACATTCTATCATGCAATATAGGATACATTAATAACATTAAACAATGACTAAACCAAGTTTTGGATCTTGAATAGACATTCTAAGTAGGAGGTCCATACCCTAACTAGTACACCTGATTATAACACATCATTTATGTGACCTAACTAGTTCCAACTCAAAAAAATCACATTAAAATTTTATTAGTAGGAACTAAAAACTATTGGGAAAAATTCTAAGTACAATATCGGACATTGTCAATGATGCAATCTAGTTAGATTCATATTTTATAAGATAGATTTGATAATAATATTTTTGTCCAAAATAGATTCAACCAACGAGTCTATTTAAAATAGATCTTGTAAGCACCTAATCTGCAACATCGTTTAAACCTCAACACACACATTAGCATGGTTAGTTATTTAAAGTAAAAAAAAGCATAACATCCCTATGAAATACTTCAACATGCCTCATAATGCACTCAAAACAACAAAGAATTAAATAAACTAATTGAAAGCATACAAGAAAGCATGATGCATATCCTATCTCATAGTGGATTGGTGCTTCTTTGATGTGGAAGGAATCCCTTTCCCAATACTTGATAAGCTCAAATGATGGAGATGTGTGATTCTTGACTATAGTGCAAATACTCAAGTTGTGGATGATCAAATGCAAAGGATGAGATCTCTATTTATAAGAGAGAATGATGGAGAGACATGCAAAATGGGTGAATGTGGGACTAAAGATCCACCAATGACAAGATGCCACTTGTGAACATGTGAGTGGATGGAGGATGTGCAAGTTTTGGTCAATGTGACAATAAATGACATTAGGTGGCCTTTTCAAATTTCAAATTTGGCTTGTTGGAGGGAGAAGAAGGGGTCTTACATGCCTAGTGGGGGACATGTAAGAGGAGAATTAATGCTATGTTGGAAGGGACAAGTCAACTTGATTTGAATTCAAATTTGAGAGAATATGCTCTATTATTCCATGTTGATGGAAAATGAGGATTTAATAAATGAATTAATTGATTTATTTGTGCAAGTGGGAAAAGCTAGAGGATGGGACTTGCATTAAGATTAGATTTAATCATGATTTAGTTAACTTAAATGAAGATTAGGTGATTTGATCTTTTTGCAAGTTAGATTTATGGATTAAACTAATTAAAAAAAAAGATGGAAAATGATAAAGATTTAGTTAAATAAATATTTTAATTTATTTAGCTAAGGGGAATAATGATAGTGTTTATTTAATTTAAATGGAGAACCTTAGAGATAAATCAAATAAACTTGATTTATTTGATGAATGGACGAATATGACCTAATTAAATGCATGATGAAAATTTTGTGTGTACATTTTTCCCCTCTTTGAAGCAATGTACTTGTTGCGTTGGTTCAAAGAATAAACTTGCCATGGTCAAAATTCAAAAAAAATATGATTTTTTTAGATGCCCCAGTGGAAAGAAGTACACTAGTACATTGACCCCTTGAGAGATCGAGTGAAAAGATTCGATTTGAGGGTTGATCTCATGACAAAGAGGTTCAAGATGGGTGTATGGATGGTTATGATGATGATGCAAATGAGACAAATGAGATGGATGATGTGATATGCTATTCAATTATGAGATTCATGTATGCTAATGATTTGTGGATGCAGGATGGATGCATTGGTGATGATGATTAACTATTCTAGTATGATGTTATTGTGGAAAAGAAGAAATTAGGTGATGACAAGAATATTCAACAAGCCAACTTTATGATGAACCTTAAATACAAACTTTCATGAACATTGAAGAAAACAATCACATTATTAGATCAAAAATGAAAGGTTAGAATAAGAATTCCCTATAAAATTCATTTACATTATTAAAGAACAAGGAAAAAATATGAAATAATTGAGCAAATACAAACAAAGATAACTATTCCTATTCTAAAACAAAGCAAACACTTGCTCTTATGGGGGGATTGGCGCTATTTTGATATGGAAAATAGCCCTTTCCCAACCCCTTTTTGATAAGCTCAATGATGAAACTACGTTTAAGATGCTATGGATTCCAATGGCAATGATGAATTTGTACATAAGATTGTGGATAATTAATACAATAGAGGAGGCCTTTATTTATAACCAAGAAGGATCGAAGAATGCCAAACATGGAGGATGTGGGACTAAAGATCCACCAATGA
This sequence comes from Sequoia sempervirens, assembly GCA_007258455.2. Classification (NCBI taxonomy): domain Eukaryota; kingdom Viridiplantae; phylum Streptophyta; class Pinopsida; order Cupressales; family Cupressaceae; genus Sequoia; species Sequoia sempervirens. The sequence continues at coordinate 520,061,088 of VDFB02270651.1, read as the reverse complement.
CAAGATGCCACTTGTCAACATGTGAGAGGTTGAGGAATGAGCACATTTTGGTCAATGTGCCAAAGAGGGGAAGATTTGAAATTTGAATTTGATGAAAAGATGAGTTAAATGATAAGTTTGACTTGTGCAAGAGACATGTAAGAGCTCTTAAATGCTTTGTTGGATGCAAATGTCAATTTGGGATGATCTTCACCAAAAATTGAAGTTTCTTATTTCTCTCTAGAATCAACAGCATTAGGAAGTGGTCAAAATTTTGACTCTAATGCAACTCGAACGGAATCAATCAGAGCTACGATGCTCGAGATACAATCAGTCAAACCTTCAGCCAACTCAAAGACCCAGGTTAGGAAAAAGGGTCAAAATTCAAAATTGTCAAAGATGGTCAAAGTGGATATCAACATGAAGATTTCATTGAGAGCTTCACAATGCCACTTGTCTCACGAAAAATAGAGACTGTATGAAAAAGTTACAAACAGTCAAAGTCTATAGTTGACCGATGACATCAGTATACCTGGTCAGTAAGTTGGACTAGTATGGTGTCGACACATGGAATTGCTGCAAAATTCCATATAGCCCCATTATATTAATTTTATTAAAAAAATAATAAAATAAAATAAAAATAAATATATATATATATAAGCCTACCACTCCTCCCATTTAAAGCCTTAATTTAAGGCTTACATGAGATAAAATAGGTGGGGCCATAATTTACTCCTATTTAAATGGGATAAAATCCCTTAAAAAAATATATGTGAAAGGATGATAAACTTAACACATTCCCTAATATTAAGGAGTTATATTATAATCTTTTAATCAGATTTTAATCTCCTATTAATAAGGATATCCATCCTTACAAAATATTAGCCCATTTATATGTTATAACTAAAAGGGCTAAAAATAATGATATCAGAGAAATATTAAAAAACATTTTGTGAGAAAAAATTATAAGGGCCATCCGAAAAATATTTTGAAGGGGTTAATTATTTAAACATGAAAGATTTTATTGTAACGGGGGGAATTATTTGTAAAAATGGGAGATAAACATGATTTTGTAAAATCATTTGGTTACACACCAAAATGGGTAAATTTGGTGTATAAAAGGGGTTGGTGTAGGATGGAATTAGCTAAGTATTTTTCTAGCTAAGGAATTTTGGAAGTGGTTTTGAGGTGATTTTTGTAATTGGAGTGGTGAGATTGTTGAGAGCATTTTTGAGAGTTGAGTGTTGTCTTCGTAGTCAGGGAAATGTTGGCATCCCATTGTGCTTGAAGGAGAAATTTTGTAACAATTGTATTCCAAACTTTTGGAGATTAATTGGATTGGTCTTACTCCATTGGAGTGGACCTAGATACGTAGCTCATATTGAGTGAACTTCGTTATCAACCTGCGTGTGATCCTTCTATCTCATGTCTTATTATTCTACTCTCTTCTGTCTAATTTTCTCTCTAGTTGAAATTCAGTATTTGAATGTCTAATTACTTATTTTGTAATTTCAATGGTTAAACAACATAGTCACAAAATCCTGTTGTGATTGGGAAGAAATTGTAATTAGGATTAATTTGCAAGTTATTATGTAAACCTCTAATTACAGATCAAGTTTTGGTATCAGAGAATTTGGTGACTAGTATTGCAGATTTGTTGTGAATGCTAACAAGATCCAGGATTTAGAAGGGAAAAGGGAAGCTTGAGGAATATAATCCTGAGATCAGGAAACGAAGAACTTTTCCAAAAATGTTTGTGGTTGGAATGGAGGTACCCGAAGAACTTAGTGAGCAGGAGTTTAAAAGAGCCTTTTAGCAAATGAGAGTTGTGTTGGAGATGCTTCTCAAAGAAAGGGAAGAATGCATGAAACTTGAAGAAGATAATGCATTGAAGCAAGAGGATCATGGAGACTATAAATGCAAGAAGAAGAAACCAGGAGGTGGTGTTGAACCCCCAAAATCTCCTATGTCTACTCCCCCTTCTCCTCCTTCATCTCCTTCTTCTACACATTCTCTTTCTACTAATCCTTTTAAGGGTGTAAATAATCCTAAGATTAAATTGGATGTTAAATTTGAACTACCTAAGTATTGTGGTGAATTAAATGCTTAAAAACTAGATGATTGGATTCAACAAGTAGAAGTTTATTGTAGAGTCCAAAGCCTCTTTGATGATGCTTCTAGGATCTAGTTAGCCATTCTTCGGTTGGGAGATTCATCTCTCACCTAGTGGGAGAGTAGGTCTAGAGCAGAAATTTCATAGCATGGTAGAGTCAATTTGTCTTGGTCATAATTTCTTAGTGATCTTAAAAAGTAGTTTTATCCCCTAGGCCATATGCAACAGTTAATGATGAACTGGAAAACTTTTAGGCAAGGGAAAGGAAAGTCTATTCAAGATTACACCCACAAGTTTCATAAAAGGGCTATTGCATTGAATGTACCTTTGTACACCCAGGATACTTTGTTAAAGTACATAGGAGGTCTTCACTCATATCTCAGACATTCTATTTTGGTCTTGAACCCTAGTAATTTGGATGAAGTTTGTGTCCAAGCTACACATTTAGAGTCAAGAGGAAAGGGTTCTTTTATTGATAAGTTTGATAATGATAACTCTGTAAAGAAATCATCTAAGGTTGCAGAGACATGGAAAGGAAATAAGAAAACTATAGTCAAGAAGGATGACAAGCTTTCTTGCTCTCATTGTGACAAGAAGGGTCATGATGAAGATCATTGTTGGAAGTTGCATCCAAAATTGAAGCCTAAGTGGGCTCATAAACAGAATCAGAAACAAAAAGGTAAGGAGAAAGACACAAATGTTGTTATGGATCTTGGTTCTAATTCTGATGATGAAACTATGATAATAGCTATGGGTTTGAAAGGTAAAGCTCCTATTGCTAGTGTTTTCTTTGATAGTTGTGCTTCTACACCTAAAGTTAATGAAGTCTATGATGATAAAAAAATGAATGAACTTTTTCACATAAGGGTTATTGCTAAGAATGTTTGATGCACTCATAGATAGTGGTTCTCAAGTTAACTTGATTTCTGAAAGTGTTGTCAAGAACTTGGGATTGAAAACTACACTACATAAGAAACCTTATCCACTAGGCTAGATTTGCGAGAATGATAAATTGCAAGTAACAAGACAATGCACATTGAAATTTGCAATCACTAGTAAGTTTGTGGATGAAGTATAGTTTGATGTGGTTCCACTAGATATCTGTGGGATAGTGTTGGGTAGCCCTTATCTATATGATCAAAAAGCTATTTTCTACAAGGAAAAGAATCATTATCATTTGTTTAAAGATGGCATTTAGTATATTGTACATTCTCATAGGATTAAGACTGGTCATTCTTTTGCAAACACAGGGAAATTAAAGAGGGTAATTAATGCAAGTAAAGATTTAACTCTTATGTCTGTTAGTACAGGTGGTTCTAGACATGAACATGGAGTAGCTAACCAGGGTCAGATGTTGCAGGATGCACCCACAGTACAACATAAGGGAATGGTGATTGAAATCATTGATGGTCCCTTGGGTAAAACTGTTTCTGTTGTGGGATATCGATATGTTGTTGGTTTATTCTCTTTCATATCTACATTATTGTATAGCTTGATGCTAGTCAATGCTTGTTGGCTAGTGGTTACGACAGACGATGTAGTTGTTATGGAAGTGATAGAATAATGTTTTTGTTCAACAATATTGTTGCATTGTTAATTATGGTTCTGAGCCAGGTATACAAATGTACAGATGATACAATACAAGTGGGGAGGCCAATTTCTCACTTAATTTCTGAATAGATGTCAATTTCGGAGGTCCAAAAGTTCTCTAGTGGGGAGGACCGATCCGAAGGATCTTCACCAAAAGTTAAAGTTTCTCATTTCACTCCAGAATCAACATCCTTAGGAAGTGGCCAAAATTTTGACTCCAACGCAAATCAAACGGAGTCAATCGGAGCTACGGTGCTCGAGATACAATCAGTCAAACCTTCAGTCAACTCAAAGACCCAAGTCAGGAAAAAGGGTCAAAATTCAAATTTTTCAAAGATGTTCAAAGTGGATATCAACACGAAGAGTTCATCGAGAGCTTCACAATGCCACTTGTCTCACGAAAAATTGGAGATCGTATGAAAAAGTTACAAATGGTCAAAGTCTACGGTTGAACGATGGCATCAACATACCTAGTCAACAAGTTGGACCAGTATGATGTCGACACATGGCATCGCTAAAAAAATTCCATATAGCTCCATTATCTTCATTTTATTAAAAAAATTATATATATATATATATAAGCCTACCACTCCTCCCATTTAAAAGCCTTAATTCAAGGATTAAACATGAGATAAAATAGGTGGGGCCTTAATTTACTCCTATTTAAATGGGATAAAAAGCCTTAAGAAATATATGTGAAAGGATGATAAACGTAAAACATTCCCTAATATTAAGGAGTTATATTGTAATCTTTTAATAAGATTTTAATCTCCTATTAATAAGGATATCCATCCTTACAAAATATTAACTCATTTATATGTTATAACTAAAAGGGCTAAAAATAATGATCTCAGAGAAATATTAAAAAAAAAATTGTGAGCCCAAATTATAAGGGCCATCCGAGTTAATTATTTAAACATGAAAGCTTTTATTGTAACGGGGGGATTTATTTGTAAAAATGGGAGATAAACATGATTTTGTAAAATCATTTGGTTACACACCAAAATGGGTAAACTTGGTGTATAAAAGGGGTTGGTGTAGGATGGAATTAACTAAGTTATTTTCTAGCTAAATAATTTTAGAAGTGGTTTTGAGGTGATTTTTGTAATTGGAGTGGTGAGATTGTTGAGAGCATTTTTGAGAGTTGAGTGTTATCTTCGTACGTCAGGGAAATCTTGGCATCCTATTGTGCTTGAAGGATAACTTTTGTAACAATTGTATTCCAAAATTTTGGAGATTAATTGGATCGGTCTCACTCCATTGGAGTGGACCCAGAGACGTAGTCATGATTGTGGCGAACATCGTTATCAGATTGTTTGCACTTTCTCTCTTCTTCTCTCTCACATTCTAGTTATCACCTTGATTTTTAAAGCATAATTTCAATAATGTACACTTGGTTTTGAGTTTCCATTAAGTTGTCTAAGTTAAGCATTCAATTATGCAATTAGTCTAGATCCTAAATCAGATCAAGGGATTGGTGCTATTTTGATATGAAAAATAGCCCTTTCCCAACCCCTTTTTGATAAGCTCAATGATGAAACTACTTTTAAGATGCTATGGATTCAAATGACAATGATGAATTTGTGCATAAGATTGTGGAGAATTAATACAATAGAGGAGGCCTCTATTTATAACCAAGAAGCATAGAAGAATGCCAAACATAGAGGATGTGGGATTACAGATCCACCAGTGACAAGATGTCACTTGTCAACATGTGAGAGGTTGAGGAATGAACACATTTTGGTCAATGTGCCAAAGGGGGAGATTTGAAATTTGAATTTGATGAAAAGATGAGTTAAATGCTAAGTTTGACTTGTGCAAGAGACATGTAAGAGCTCTTAAATGCTTTGTTGGATGTACATGTCAATTTGGGGGGAGATTTCAAACTTGGAGAATATTCCTCAAAGATGCCAAGTTGAAAATAAATAAAGATTTTAATAAATCACTTAAATGCATTTTCATGTGCAAGTGGAAAAAGCTAGAGAAATTTGGAGATTAGGATTAAATTAATCAAGGTTTAATTAATTTAATGAGGGATTAGGTGATTTTGATTTTTGACTTAGATTTTAGGATTAAAATAAATCAAAATGAGAAGAAAATGATTTTAGATTTAATTAAATAAAGATTTGATTTATTTAATCAAAGAGGATGATGTTAGTGTTAAATCAAATAAAAATGAATTTATTTAATTTAAAGAGACAAATATGATTTAATTAGATGCATGATGCCAATTTTGCATGTCTACACAACTAATTCTTTTTTTAATCATTTCGCAAAAAAAAATGTAGGATATTATATATATTTTTTCTTGTCTAATAGATTTTTAATTTACAATACCTACAAAATATTGAATTTACCTCAATTTCTATCAACTAATTTTAGTTCCCTATATAGTAGATTCTAATAGAATTAAATTTCATAAGGGTTTGGATAAATATCTCCTTATACATATTCTAGCATAAACCCTAGAATCTACCTACATAATTAGATTTTAGGATTAAAATAAATCAAAAGGAGAATCTAAAATGATTTTAGATTTAATTAAATAAAGATTTGATTTATTTAATCAAAGAGGATGATGTTAGTTTTAAATCAAATAAAGATGAATTTATTTAATTTAAATGGATGACTTTAGGAGATTAATTAAATAAACTTTAGATGCGAAATCTATAAAATACTTCAACTTTCACACGCACATTAGCATGGTTAGTTATTTAAAGTAAAAAAAAAGCATAACATCCCTATGAGATACCTCAACATCCCTCATACTGCAATCAAAACAACAAAGGATTAAATAAACTAATTGAAAGCATACAAGAAAGTATGATGCATATCCTATCTCATAGTGGATTGGTGCTTCTTTGATGTGGAAAGAAGCCCTTTCCCAATCCTTGATAAGCTCAAATGATGGAGATGTGTGATTCTTGACTATAGTGCAAATACTCAAGTTGTGGATGATCAAATGCAAAGGATGAGCTCTCTATTATGGGAAGCTATTTTTTAAATCCATTTTTCATATGAAGTTGTTTTATTTAGGATTTCATTAACTCTACAATACCAGCACAACCTACCTTTGAATCAATAGTAAATGTGAATCCAAGTTTTTTCCCTTTCCTCACCTCATTTGGATGATTGTTGGAACATTACAATTTAAGGTCTCTTACTATTTCAATTTTCATCGCACTCTTCTTCTCTACATTCTATCAAAAGGGGTGATATGGAAAGATATAGAAGGATTCACATACTTCCACAAAAATTATAAGCACTCATTCTAGGTCTAGTTAATTTCACCTTGCTGGCATATATTTTCTCTATGGACAAGCCCCATGTTGGAAAGGGCCTTCAAAGCTATTTTAGGTGATGATCTTCAAGCTGGTACCAAGATACTTTACTACTTTGGTATCATATCTAATTTCCTCTCTAAATATATGGATTTGGTGTAAGATATAGACTTCCTAGATATAATTTCTTATTGGTTCATTCAATATTTTTTGCTACCATCAACTATCTATAGTTAAATTGTCATTGCCTATGATGATATAATAGATGAGCTTCAACTGGGGGATTTATTCCCCCATGAAATGCTAAATAATTTTCATTGGATTCTTATGTTTTCAATACTATGTGGACTAGTCTAACTAGCAATTTTGTAGTAGTTTTCATGCATGCCCTACACTCTCATAGTGGCTAGCACGGGGAGTCTTTGTCAACTAAGGTCTTAGATATTTTAATTCCACTTAGATTCTTATTTTGGCATGCTACTCCCTGCTACTTCTCCTTTCTCCAAATCCACTTTGAAATCAATTTCTCCTTAACTAACTATTAATGCTTTGACTTCTTCCTCAACTCTCTCTCGCTCTCTCTCTCAATCTTGGATATTCCTATTTTTAATTTTATTAATATATTTACTATCAATGGTCTCTCACATTTTATCTAAACAAATACTATTTAAAAAAAAATAAAAAATATGATGCCCAAGATAAGAGAATACTTCTTGAGATGATATAATTTTTTTAACTTTTTCAATAATTAAAGAAAAGTGTCAATTTTTGAAAAATAAACTAATTCTTTTTATTTATAATTTAAATAAAAAATAAAATGCATTAAGAATTCTACATTTAATAATTTTATATTTTCAAAATTTAAAATATATATGCCACTTTCATGTGCTTCAAGTTACAAAGCTAGACCATAGACTAGTGATATTCATTTCCTTTATCATGTTGCTCCATGGTACTTAAATTTCATTAATATTAAATGAAGTTTTAGTTAATATAATTTTAGTTCCTTAAATGATAACAATGGAGGTGTTATACTTTTTTTTAGCTTACTATTTCATAAATTATAAAAAATTCCCTTACTTGTAGAAAGGGATTATTACAATTGAATACTTGATTGAAAAAATAAATTTATTGGTCAAATTAGGGATAATAAATCCCTAATGCATGCTAATTTCATGTAATTAGGTTTGTGGGGCCTAATAATCCTTAATTACGCAATACATGGAACTATTTAATAAACTGGTTCAGTCAAGCATAAAAAGGGATAATTAAAACATAATGTGTGCTACTTTGATATAATTGGATTTAAAATGATTGAGGACCTATTTGTTATGAAATATCTCATAGTAATCCCTATAACCAATTATATATTATTTCTCTAAGCTAATGAAAAATTACTCTATAAACTTATGAATAATAGTGATAAACTATAGTGATTAACGACATGGGAGTGAATTGGAGTAGCATAAAATGAAATGATTTTGAGGTTTTGGTTAATCATTATTCACATAATCACCATGACTCTAATCAAAATTTTTATTAAGAAATAGACTAGCAGTGGTTAGGAAAAATCCCAAGATAAGGTGCAGAAAAGGGCAAGAAGAATCTTTATAATTTGCATGAATCCAAAGGAATTAGACTTAATGACAAATAGCAAAGAAAAGAATTTCCATATTTTTTTAATAATCACATGTCTGCAAAATATTTATTTAATAAATTTTCATGAGAATAGTTCTTCATCTATACTAAGGAATCTTTCATCATTCAAGAAAGGAAATCAACATTGAGAAGCGGAAGTGAGCATAGGGGAAATTAATAATAATGTTATTTTAGAAATCAAGACCCCCATCCAATAATTTGTGTGTAGAGAAATAAATTCATCTCTTAATTGGGTTGCTCAAATTAGAAATTTTATTGCCTCCTATCTTGCAAAAGGGAAAATGGAAAATTAGATTGAAAATCAATGAGGGGATTTTTACACACTTAAATTCCTCTCAAGAGGATTGTTTCTAGTATAATGCCCTAATAAAATGAAAAGGGATAATGCCCTTAATGGAGGACAAAGGATGCTATATGGTGTTGCCCTCTTTTTGAAAAATGGCCAATTTTTTGATTCAATAAATCTTAAAATCCAAGAAATGTCAATATTTAGAATTTACAATAATCTTGAAGAATAGTGGTACTACACAATATTGGAATAGATTGGCAACTTGCGTGAAAATTTTGAAATATTCGATGAACTAATTATGTAGGTAGATTCTAGGGTTTATGCTAGAATATGTATAAGGAGATATTTATCCAAACCCTTATGAAATTTAATTATACTAGAATCTAATATATAGGGAACTAAAATTAGTTGATAGAAACTAAGGTAAAATCTATTAGACAAGAAAAAATATATATAATATCCCACATTTTTTTTGAAAAATGATTAAGAAAAGAATTAATTGTGTAGACATGCAAAATTGGCATCATGCATTTAATTAAATCATATTCGTCTCTTTTGTGCTACCACAATAGTGGTTTACAATTTCTGGGAGATCCTATTTTTTATTGAAATCACATATTTTTAGAAAATATAATGATTTAAGCCTTGAAATGTTCCATTTAAAGGATTCCAATTGAAGAGGGTTTGATCAAACCACCTTAGACCAAGCCCCCTTGGATAGAACCCTGCTAATTTTAAACCATACCTATAATGAAGTCTCCTTCACACCTATCAAAAAGCTGATAAAAAACCACTTTTTATTTAACTTTTGGGGGATCAAATGAATTCATTTAATTTTTATTTCTTTTAAGTATGTATTCCTTACTATAAACTTCCAAAAAAGTATAATTTTAATAAAATTTAATTTGATTATTATATTTATTTTTTATTTCTTGTGAATGTAGGTGTTTCATTAAAAATCAAGCTATCTGTTTTGTGCATGTGGAAAAATAGCATATTATCAAAAAAAAAAATTGAAAAATATGAGTGCACCAGATATTGAAGTCCTTGATCCAACAAAAAAATAAAAATTGAATTTCAATACATACAAAAAATGTTACGCATTATACGGTCGCGCTATGTCTAAATTGTAATTGGTTTGAATTTGAAACTTGATTAGAGAAAAAATATTCAATAAAAAACTATCTAACCAAGTGGAAGCACTAGATATCAGAGTTGCAAATCTAAATTTGAAATAATTAGTTTTTTATCCTTCATGGAAAAAAAGTTATGCATTATACGGTGAGCGTCACTTTTTAAAAATGTTGTTTTTTGAACAAAACTAGTTTTTGAGGGAGATGGAAAAAGAAGTGCAATCTAATTCCAAAAATTTTGAAAAAAATATATTTAGAATCTACAGAAAAAATTTCATGAAACTCTATTTTGCATCATCTTCAAATTCTTCACAGTTTAGCTGCTATAGATGCCTGAAAGTGAAGATTTAGTTAAAAAAATTATTTTAGTGTCCAGTTTGGCCAAAAATTGTAAACCACTATTGTGGGATCACCATTGAATAAAAATAAATCAATTTTATTTAATTACTCTCCTAAATTCATCCATTTAAATTTAAAAATAAATTCATCTTTATTTGATTTAACACTAACATCATCCTCTTTGATTAAATAAATCAAATCTTTATTTAATTAAATCTAAAATCATTTTCTTCTCATTTGATTTATTTTAATCCTAAAATATAAAGCAAAAAGGTCAAATCACCTAATCTTCATTTAAGTTAACTAAATCAGGATTAAATCTAATCTTAATGCAAGTCCCATCCTTTAGCTTTTCCCACTTGCACAAATACTCCATTGCCACTTTTTGGCATACCATGATCCTGCACATGCCCCCATATAAATGCATTTCAATAATGAATAGAGTACCTTGCTATTTTCTAATATAACTATGTCCTGATAAAAAATAGAAGCTCAATGTATTTCAATCAAGAGAATAATGTAAACAAATCCGGGTATATCTTGTATACAATGCTTCAAATATTAGTTTGATTAATCTACATAATCAACATATATATAACAACAATTCGTAGATAATCAATGAGATTTGCGCAATATAGACAAATAGATTTATCTAGAACTTTGAAAAACTAAGAATTTCAAGAGTACCACCCTCCTTCTAGCGCCATTTTGTAAGCACCTAATCTACAACATCATTTAAACCTCAACACACACATTATCATGGTTAGTTATTTCAAGTAAAACAAACATAACATCCCTATGAAATACCTCAACATGCCTCATAATGCAATCAAAACAACAAAGGATTAAATAAACTAATTGAAAGAATACAAGAAATCATGATGCATATCCTATCTCATAGTGGATTGGTGCTTCTTTGATGTGCAAAGAATCCCTTTCCCAATCCTTGATAAGCTCAAATGATGGAGATGTGTGATTCTTGACTATAGTGCAAATACTCAAGTTGTGGATGATGAAATACAAAGGATGAGCTCTCTATTTATAAGAGAGAATGATGGAGAGACATGCAAAAAGGATGAATGTGGGTCTAAAGATCCACCAATGACAAGATGCCACTTGTGAACATGTGAGTGGATGGAGGATGTGCAAGTTTTTGTCAATGTGTCAATAAATGACATTAGGTGGCCTTTTCAAATTTCAAATTTGGCTTGTTGAAGGGAGAAGGAGGTGTCTTAAATGCCTAGTGGGGGACATGTAAGAGGATAATTAATGCTATGTTGGAAGGGACAAGTCAGCTTGCTTTGAATTCAAATTTGAGAGAATATTCTCTATTATTCCATGTTGATGGAAAATGAGGATTTAATAAATGAATTAATTGATTAAAAATAACGTGTTTTATCAATTCAAAAACGCAAAAATGCCGAGTTGACTTTATGTGGCTTGGGTGTCAGTACACACTACCGAAGCAAAACCCAAAACTAGATTTCCAAATCAGATGTCTGATTCAAATCGGATATCTGATTTGTGACAACATATATATTCAATATCGGCTCGATTAAAACTCATTCTCATTTCACACAACTGGTTAACCGCGGCGGGCGCACAGTCAAAAGTTTATTTCGCAAATCAGATATTTGATTTGGTGCAAATCCATCTTCAAAAGGTTAGATTATTGATTTTTCTTTGCTCTAATCAAAATTTCAATTAGATTTGTGTAATTTTAGTTGATTTTTTTCAAAATAGGGTTTTTGATAGATTTTTTATGAAAAAATTGAGTTTAGTATGGATTTTGATGAAAATTGAATGTTTGTAATGGATTTTGATGAAAATTGAATGTTTGTAATGGATTTTGATTTAAAAATAGTGTTTTTTATGTATTTGGAATAAAAATTAGAGAATTTTATTGCCAAAAAGTGGCAATGGAGAAAAAATAATGTGTTTCATCGATTCAAAAACGCAAAAATGCCTAGTTGACTTTATGTGGCTTGGGTGTTAGTACACACTACCGAAGCAAAACCCAAACCTAGATTTCCAAATCAGATGTCTGATTCAAATTAGATATCTAATTAGTGACAACATATATATTCAATATCGGCCTCATTAAAACTCATTCTCATTTCACACAACTGGTTAACCGCGGTGGGCGCACAGTCAAAAGTTTATTTCACAAATCAGATATCTGATTTGGTGCAAATCCATCTTCAAAAGGTTAGATTATTGATTTTTCTTTGCTCTAATCAAATTTTCAATTAGATTTGTGTAATTTTAGTCGATTTTTTTCAAAATAGGGTTTTTGATAGATTTTTTATGAAAAAATTGAGTTTAGTATGGATTTTGATGAAAATTCAATGTTTGCAATGGATTTTGATGAAAATTGAATGTTTGTAATGGATTTTGATTTAAAAATAGTGTTTTTTATGTATTTGGATTAAAAATTAAAGAATTTTATAGATTTTTGTTAAAAACTAGGGTTTTTGTTGGATTTTTTAAAAAACTAGGGTATTTTTATAATATTTTCATTTATATTGTCTAATTTTAATTAGATTAATTTGTTTTTAATTTTAATCAGGAATTATGGCTGCTCCACCACCTCCACCACCTCTATAGCCATCAATTCAAGAATTAATTTCTAAAAAATTCCAACAATTAAGGGGCATTTCTGAAGTTTATACAAGAGTCCCTCGATTATCTGAGATGTCAAACACAATGAAAGAAATAATTAAAAACATAGAAATCCTCTCCTCGCAACATAATGCCTTTCATTCGTGGCGAGAAGACATGAGAGAATATTATGCATGTGGATTGTCCTATGATGATGTGAAAGATCTCAAAATAACCAAAGCCCAAATAGCCTCTTTATTTATTAACCCCCACATTGGTTTTCCGGTTAATGTTAATAAAACAAAACTTTCTATAAAATGGTGCACTCATAGAGACATTGTAGAAAACTTTTGGGATCGTTGGTGTATGGTTTTTTTGAAACCACCGAACAACAATTGTGATGTACCATTTTACTTTATAAAAAAATCATATGATAAGTTTGTGTTAGGGCATCATGTCAATTACTTTGACATTAAACCCTTCCAGGGCGTTGGTGGAGGTATGCCCCAGGATAGACCAGGGGCAGTTAGAGTAATACCCCGCGCATATGTTCCCCTTCCTCCCCTTCCTTCGACACCTTCAGTATACCATCCAGATATTATGCAGGATGTGGCCACACAGACTATCCATGATATTCACTCTTTGAGTGGTCTTTTGGTCTCGCATGCTTCTGTAGTAGCTCAGCCACATTCTAGTGATGTTGGTGATGGCTCGAGTGTTGCTGCATCATCCTCGTCAGGTCCACATATTTGTGTACCACATACTTGCTCCATGTATTGCCAGATATGCTTGGGTCCTCTTGTATAGCCTGCCGAGCATCCCTTAGACACTTTTGATTATGACTTCCATGATGTGGACATTATAGATCAGACACAGGGGAGTGGAGCACACCATACAGAGTCCTCTCCTGCTAGAGAGGGGGACATTGGAATAGTGACACAGGTAAAATTTAAGTTGTGAATGCATAACTTGCATTTGTTTTTAAATGAATATTAATAAGAGATAGTATAATGTACTAATATTTATTTGCATGGTCTATTTAATAGTTGATGTCTGAGGAGGAGCTAACACATGTGACGGATAGCACCCTGAGGGCAATTTCATTTGGCCTCGACACGCACACAGTATATATTTTTGCGCTCACTCATTTACATTTATTTATTATATACTTTCTTGTCATTTCAATTGTCATTAATGAAATTATATAATAACTTATATGTTTATCTTATTTTCCTCTTGTAGGAAATACCTTGTGCAAGCGAGGTGCAGCCTTGTCCAGATTATGGAAGTGCACTGTTGGATAAGGGGAAGGTAATTGAACTCAAATTTGATTGAATTAAGAATTTTAAGATCTTTTATTGATTATACATACATCAACATAGATTGGTAGTTTCATATGTACTTCTCATTTTTATGTGTAGGGAATTATGAGCTATACGTCCTTGTTGACAAGTGACACAATGCCCGAAGCAGTACGTATTAGAACACTTGAAGGAGTAGGTGTTGAAGCACCTCAAGGAGGAGGTGTTGAAACACCTAAAGAAGTATGTGTTCATTTTATTTTGTGTTTGGTATTTATATGTTCCTATTACTGAAAATTGTATGCTAACTTGGATCACTTTTATGTTTTTGTTCACTTATATAGATTGAAATTACAAAAGATGGTTTGGTCGGTTCTTTGAGAGGGGCATATTCTAGGACTCCTGACCCTTTGAAGAGACGGATATTTCAGGTAATCAAGATTACAATTTTAGAGTTCAATTATAATTTAATGTATATTGGTTTTGATGTTAATTATTCAATTTTAAATTATATAGTATAACTAATCTCAATTTTGGTTTGAATTTTTCTTGTGCAGCTACCTTTAGAGGCAACGAGTGCTTCAAAGAGGCTCCATTTTGATGATCCAGCAGTAGTTTAGGATGAGATAGACATTTTGGCATGTAAATATTGAATAGATACCAAGATGGCATATGCCACATTGTAAAATTTTGTTTGAGTTGGCATTGATGCCATTTTTGTATATGGACATACACTTGATTATTGGATAATTTGATATATAGAAGTTGACAATCAAAATTTAATTGCCTCCTCATGTGTATAACTAAACTCTTTAAAATTTTAATCAAGTGAGCAATGGTTAAATATCTTGATGTACAATAGCATAAAAAGAATGGTTATATTATGTAGTTTATTAAATTGCTGATTACATTGCATTGCACATCTTTCAAACTCAAAGCATACTTCACATTGCTTAAGTAACAACTAGATGTTGATAGATGAAAAAATTTCAATTACAATATAGTTTTTACAAAGTCAACCAAAGCAGTTATGCAATTACTTCACAATACATAACTAATAATTAAAAATTTATTCATATTATTAATTACATTGCATTGCACATCTTTCAAACTCAAAGCATTACTTCACATTGCATAAGTAACAACTAGATGCTGATAGATGAAAAGATTTCAATTACAGGCCTGCTGCCCCCTCATTCCACACACTATGCAACCATTTACTTGCAAGGGGCCGAACAATGGAGAAAACATGTAAAAATTATATATATATATATATATATATATATATATATATATATATATATATATATATATATATATATATATATATATATATATATATATATATATATATATATATATGTGGCCTAGAAGCATGAATTAGTACCAATATTAATGCATCACCATTGATTACCTTGAAGTAGAGATTTGAATCAGCATCATTCTTCAAGAAGCCCAAACTAGACAGTCTTGATCAATCCTTTCACCATGCAGAGCCTGCAAGACCATACAAGGCCTTCTTCCACACACATGTGACTCCTTCCCATGAACCTCAAAACCATCAGGTTGCTCGACGTAAACTTCTTCCTCAATCACGCCATTGAGAAAAGTTGTCTTCACATCCATTTGATGAATCTTCCATCCTCTTGATGTAGCAAGGGCAATGATAGTTCTGATAGAAGTGTAACGAGCAACAGGAGCAAATGTTTCTTCATAATCAAGTCCCTCTTTCTGAGAAAACCATTGTTGATCAGCCAAGTGTTGGTGTCAGTGGGTACATTGCTTGGCAATGCTGAGCAAAACAAATATTCATTCTTCTATGGAGAAACATCATCTACATCTACAATGGAGGCTTGATGCTTAGGTCTATCTGAACAATGTTTGGAAAAGTGACCAAACTTATCACACCTAAAGCATTGAATTTTTTCAATTCACAATGAAGGTCTGGACAATGAAGCTCTTTTATTTGGGTTGCAGATCAAACAAACTAAAAAAGGAGACAAGGAGCCAGAAGTTCTAATCTACTTCCTAAGAATTCAAGAGATGGTATTGACTTGGTGAAACAAAACCAAACTTTGTTTCACCATGTAGGAATCACGCTAACTACGCAAAGCCATTGCAATCTTCAAGGAAATGTGCTTATGGTTTTCATATCATGAATAAATACCTTCCAATCAAACAATATTTATCCAGACAGAAGTTAAGAATCCACAGAGTAAGCTCAGGCTAACTTTAGGAAAATTTTATTCCAAGTGTAATCTTATTCTAATCTATCTCCAATCTATGGTGGAAAAGTTATGCAACCATGCACACTATTTGACAATAAAAGTGGTTCAAATAAAATCATGCATAAGAGCTTCTATTATCAGAAATAGTCTATCACAACAATTCTATACACTGTCTCCACCCTTTACAAATGAGGGGCGAGCTCAATTTCACTTTAAGGCTGGTAGACTTCCTCTTTTCTCTTGCCATTTCAGACTTAACATGCTAAGTGAACTTCACTCATTCACTTTCCATGTTCATATTCTTCTAAGTGCGGGCACTCATTATCTTCTTGAAGCGGATTTGGCAAGATTCCATCGTTTATGCCATGTCACTCTTTGGTAAGCGTGGACCTTGTCAAGTTTCATGGCCAAGACATGTGTCGGACTTCAATCATGTTTGACACATCCCTTTCTTAACATGGGTGGGCTTTGCTGAGTGTTTGTGCCAAGAAACAAGGGTGGACTTTCCTTTATGTATTGCTAGCGGACTTTGCTATATTGTATGCCACTTTTGTATGGCTGGGTGGGCTTAGTCTTAGCAAGTGCCATGTTTTACTCTTGAAGCAGAATCTACTCTCCTCTTTGCTAGAGGACTTCCTTCTCTCTTTTCCAAGCTCTGTCATGTGTTGGAATGGCTGGAAGAGATCAACGAAGCTGCTAACATCAACAGAATTGTGGTAGCTTGATATATAGAGTCTATTGATGCCAGGGTTCAATTTGTATGATATTGAGAGTGGTAGCTTAATATAGGTCCACAATGCCTTTGTGTAATATCATAGAACAAGGCTCATAGACCGACCTCCAGTCAAAATGTCTCTCAAATGCACAAAAAATAATGAAATTACTTCAAACCAAGTTTGTGAAGAAGTTAACTCTGTTGCCCACTAGTTTCCCTTAAGAGTCGAATGTGCTAAAAGGCAGATATATTTGAAGGGCTATTTCTCGGAGACCATGGGGCATACAGACTCTCCGTTGGAGGCTACGAGATCGTGTTGGGACCATCTACGTAAACCTCTCTCGGTTTTTTCTATCTCAGAGGAATTTTCCTATGGTGATGACTTTTCAGTGGAGGGAAAAGTTGGCAGATGCAAGCAGTGTAAAGTTGCAAAGTGGTGCAACTTTCATTCTGCAACTCGTACGACCAAACAGACTATTCCAACACGTCCGTATGGGTACGTTTACGTTAGGAATGGTCCTCTTTTGCACCCAAATATGCCGAATCACTCCAAGCTACATTGGACCGGCGATTTCCCTTAAGAGTCCAAAATGCTAAAAGGCAGTAATATTTGAAGGGCTATTTCTCAGAGACCGTGGGGCATACAGACACTCTGTCAGAGGCTACAGGATTGTGTTGGGACCATATACATAAACCTCTCTCAATTTTTTCTATCTCGGAGGTATTTTTCTGTGGTGATGACTTTTCAGTGAGGGAAAAGTTGCCAGATGCAAGCAGTGTAAAGTTGCAAAGTGGTGCAACTTTCATTTTGCAACTTGTACGACCAAAAATATTGTTCCAACATGTCCGTATGGGTACGTTTACGCTAGGGATGGTCCTCTTTTTCACCCAAATACGCCGAATCACTCTGAGCTACATTGGACCAGCCGGTGATTTCCCTTAAGAGTCCAAAATGCTAAAAGGCAGCAATATTTGAAGGGCTATTTCTCAGAGACCATGGGGCATACAAACACTTCATCAGAGGCTACGAGATCATGTTGGGACCATATACATAAACCTCTCTCAGTTTTTTCTATCTCAGAGGAATTTTCCTGTGGTGATGACTTTTTCAGTGGAGGGAAAAGTTGCCAGATGCAAACAGTGTAAAGTTGTAAAGTGGTGCAACTTTCATTCCGCAACTTGTACGACCAAACGGACTGTTCCAACACGTCTGTATGGGTACGTTTACGCTAGGGATGGTCCTCTTTTGCACCCAAATACGCCGAATCACTCCGAGCTACATTGGACAGGCGATTTCCCTTAAGAGTCCAAAATGCTAAAAGGCAACAATATTTGAAGGGCTATTTCTCGGAGACCGTGGGGCATACAGACATTTCGGAGGCTATGGGATCATGTTGGGACCATATACATAAACCTCTCTCTTTTTTTGCTATCTCGGAGGCATTTTCCTGTGGTGATGACTTTTTAGTGGAGGGAAAAGTTGCCAGATGCAAGCAGTGTAAAGTTGCAAAGTGGTGCAACTTTCATTCCGCAACTCGTACGACCAAATGGACTATTCCAACACATCTGTATGGGTACGTTTACATTAGGGATGGTCCTCTTTTGCACCCATATATGCCGAATCACTTCGAGCTACATTGGACCAACGATTTCCCTTAAGAGTTCAAAATGCTAAAAGGTAGAAATATTTGAAGGGCTATTTTTCGGAGACTGTGGGGCATACAAACACTCCGTCAGAGGATACTGGATCGTGTTGGGACCATCTATGTAAACCTCTCTTGGTTTTTGCTATCTCAGAGACGTTTTCCTGTGGTGATGACTTTTCAGTGGAGGGAAAAGTTGCCAGATGCAAGCAATGTAAAGTTGCAAAGTGGTGCAACTTTCATTCCACAACTCATACGACCAAATGGACTGCTCCAACACGTCCATATGGGTGCATTTATGCCAGGGATGATCCTCTTGTAATTGTAAGTGCTAAAAGGTTGGATCAAGCTTGTGCAGGTTATAACAACGTCATCTTTAATTGTAATTGTCATCTTAAATAGTATTACAATATAATAATAATAAAACCATGTTCTAAAAAACTACCATCAAGGTGATAGGTTAAGTATGATAAAGAATCTAGTTTTATTCCTTATGTTGAGATCAACTCTTTTCAGTATGTTTATGCCACATGCTATTATCATTCACACCTACAAACCTTATTATTGTGCAATCACAAGAGTTAAAGAGGTTTGAATAACATTATATCTTGCAATTTAAACTTCTTTCCCTCTAACTTTAGGAAGCCTTGGTAAATTTAATACCTTGACTAGATGACTAAGATACATATTATAACCTAATTTTTAATGATTTGTGTTTTCTAATACATTTAGATAGAATCAAGGGATATTCTATTATCAAATTATATGAAGTGGAGAGAATATCTTATAGTTGATATATTTTTTGGAATCTATAATATAATATGTGTTATTTAGCATTATACACATTAAATTTTCTTAAAGGGTTTGATGAAGAAATTAGTCCCATGTTTTATTGTTCTTTTAAAAGGACTACATATTTACATTCTTAATTTGGAGAAGACATTAGATATAATTTTGTTTTGCAACATACTCTCATATTAAGGGATTAAGATACAATATAAGGAGAACAAATGGATAAAACCTACAAGTTGTTTTATAACCTAAATGGAATTGTAAAAAATATTAGGCTAGGATCTAAAAGGATATTTTGAATGGGAAAAGTCTTTAACTTTACATTACATAAAACACTATTTGTAGAGTATTGTGTACTCAACTATATTTATGGTATGGTTCTCTTTCTATACCTGGTATATGAGAAGAATTTATACAAGTATCTATTTAGGCCTCCAATAGAGGGTCAATACATGTCTAACATGTATGGTGCACTCTTCATGTGGACAAGAGCATAGTAGATGTCAAAGTTATATATGAACTTAATGAATGTAATTTATTATATATAAATAGGAGATATTACAAAACCTGGTTCAAACGAGCATACCGGTAGGAAAGAACCAGGAAGAAAACCTCTGGTTGTAGCTCAATTAATTACAATAAGTTACTATAGAATTGTCTCAATACACAGTTATGCCCTTCATACATTGTTTCACATTTCAAAATTGAAATTTTACAAAAAAATTCTATTGGAGGCATTCAGGGCACAGTCTTCGACAAGAGTAGTATGTTCAAGTTAGGACTAACAAGCACACAGTACAAACCATCAAGCTAGCATTTGGGTTAAAATACATACAATAGAAAAGACGCTTAGAATAACCAATCTATATTCTTGTAATTTGTTGCATACCTCTCTGAAAGGATCAAAGTTGGCTATTATTGTAGTAGGTCCATGGTCAATCATGCCAAAATATCACAAAATT
>VDFB02270651.1:519815851-520040363 GCA_007258455.2 Sequoia sempervirens | reverse complement strand
TCCTCTACAAACATCTAAAATCTCATAAAAAATATTATCATTTTATTATGGTTAGGGTGGTTAGACAGACATCTACTTTATTTTTTTCCTGAAATTTAAGTAATACTGCATTGAAATTTCAATTTTCACCAAATAGATTTTGTTTTTAAAAAAATAAACCTAGTAGTTTAGAAACTACATTCAATTTCCCACATAATCTATTCTTACATGTTTTTGAAATAATATAGATAACTTATTCAAATTTTTACGTCAAGTTTCCTAACTCTAATTTTTATGAATTTTCATTGCCACTTAAGGGCCTGTTTGGCCCATCATGATCCTGCACATACCCATGGGAACGCTTTTAGTGAAATGCATGTATAGATCAGCCTCATCTTTGCTTCCCCATTTTGTGTACATGTCTTCCAAAGCATTTCTAACTATAGCATCTAACAAAATCACTCCATGTTTTATGCTTTTCATGAATGTCCATACCACATTTCAAGTCGCTAATGCTAGGTGCAAATAGTAAAGACGCTGGTAAAGGTTATAAGATTCAGTGTTACACATGCCATTCTATTTTGTACATATCTTCCATCTATTGTGTTTCATTTTTTCCATATGCTAACCTTGTTGTCTCAAGTGATATCAAAAAATAAATAAAATAGAGGACTCTACCTTGTTGTCACTTCCCTGATACCCATCACTGCGCTGGCTATTGGCATCATATTTACATCTTACCTTTCTATGCATGATATCCACAATGCTCTTTGCCAAAATATGAGAAGTATTCTTGAGTTGTGCTAGCTTTGAGAAGGTCCTTCTAGACAACCCAAAGTCTGCCTCATAATTTGATCTAAAACTGTGACTTTTACCCCTGAATGATTACAAATTGCAAGGTTTGTGCATCTGGTCTGCACAAGTGACAATTTAAATCATCTTAATCTTGTTCCTCATCCCAAGGAAGAAGCAAAAGCAAAAGGAAATTCTAACTGATTAGTTCCTACCTGAAAAAAGCCGCCACATCCCTATCCTTGCCTCAAGAAAATATCGCAGGAAATGTGAGCTCCGGTTGTGGAAGTGAAGAAGATAAAATAAAAATAGAAATAGATGGCAGTTTAGCATTTGACATTGAAATGAATGGAAACTTGAAAGTTGAAATTTCCCTCTTGTTTGGGCTTAGTGCGCCTATTTTTGAATTCTAATTTCTCTTCCCCACCAAAACTCATTTAACCAAAAGCTATTGTTTCCATTTAAAATTTTTTATCTTCTTCTAATGGTTGTGACCCCGCGTGGGATAGCATTGGAATTGGGTGTCATAAATTCAGGTTTTTATTTTATTTTTCTTGCATATTTCAATTTGACATTTATAGAAGGATAAAATATTGGGAATAAAAAGTCCTTTTTTATTATAATTTTTAATGTTTTATCATGATTTTAAAATTTTGACTTTTAATACTTTAAACATTGTTTGTATTTTTTTACAAACTTTACATAACACAAGAGACTTTGTACTATTTATAGGGAAGGATTTTCGTCTGCACGAGGAACTCACAATGTTAAAGCATTGGAAGTAATCTCTGAAGAATCTTGGAGTTAAAAAGAAAATCAGGCATTGAAACTTGAAGTTGACAAAGCATTTTTAAATGCTTTAAAGGGCTTCCCTTCTGTGCTTTAGTTTTCTGTTTTAAATCAACTCACATCTTCTTGGGGATCTAAAAAGAACATTTCAATTTTTGCAACAAAAAGGGCTTAAAAAAAACTTTAGCACAAATGAACTAGAGTTAGTTTTCGGATTTAAACAATTGAACAAGGAAAATTTCATATCTCTCTTTGGTGCTTTAAAATGAATCAAAATCATTGCTTTGTGGACTTAAAATGAACAATTGTTTCTTTTAAATTTGTAATTTCTTACTCGAACTAACACCATTGAAAAGACGTATGCACTTCTCTTGTGCCTCATAGCGATCTTGAGAATCAAAAGGATTTTTGGTGGTCTTGGGTTGGGATAAAGTAATTTCCCACACACTTCACTTTGGGAACTAACATTGAACAAAACATCTTGCGAGTGTGAGTAAACCTATTGCATGTGTTCTCCCTTTGTTTCTAAATGAAGGTTGATCGAACTATGAATATGTTTACTCGCTATTGTTTATCTTAGAGGGCATGCCTTGGGAAAAATGTACTCACCCAAGGAAACGACCCAACCAGTAACACTCTAAAGCCAGAAATATTTCTAGTTGGATATAAAAGTTGGTACTAGAACAAAGGCCAATATCACATGGCTGGCTCAAATAAGAAGGGCAGTAATGGTCTCTCACATCAATGGGTCAACTCCTACGAATAGAAAGTCTGAACTAAAACCCTTTTTGTAGAAAGGCCAAAATCCCTATCTATTTGTTGGTTCAAGAATGACCGTTCTGAAGCCACCCCACACTTTTATGATTTTTAGTAGAAATGGAAAGTATGCCATGGGAGTTTCATGGGTACTAATACTTGGCTGCCCCAAGAAGTGAGTGTCATGGAGGGGAGCCATTGGGGTCAAGCATCTAACCATTCGCTAAAAATAAGCATAGCTGGACTTGTCCAAGTGGGGACTCAACAAATATAGTCTTTCATAGCCATAGGATTGTGCTTGTTCTTGGTTACAAAACACATTGATTGATCAAAAAAATTGGAAAACAAACATTTAACATGAGCATCAAATCTTAAACCCTTTAGGAGAAGCAAATATCCTTGAACAAATTCATGTGCTATTGCTTGTCCTTGGGATTCCTATCCTTAGAGGGTTCTAAGCATTTGGATTTCATCTCAATTTTCTCCTACTAAGGCCAACATTAGGAAAGCTTTGCCCTGATTTCCTCAATTTCCACATAATGCACTTTGTGGGATGAAAGAAAATTAGGAAATTGGACATTCAGCTTGAAAACTAATCAAGAATTGTTTGTGGTAAAAAGAGTCCATTAAGCAATGATTAAATTAATTGGACCCCACACATGTGCTTGTGTATCTTTTGATCATATGGTTTTCATGCAAACATTGGTCTTTTGGTTTTGAACTACTCTTAGAGAAAAGAATTTTCTTCAATATCTTGGTCTAGTAAACAAGTTCTTAGGTTCATTTTTGATCAAATCAATCACTTCATCCATCGAAAACATCTATCAAAACTCATCCCACCAAACAACTTTAGAACTTTGAAAACATCATTATCTAGAATTGGGTACATCTTTAAACCAAATCAAAATCATTTGTTTAGTTGGGTGTGTTTGGATGAATCCTTCCACACACACTTAGTTAAATTATTATGACCTCTTTGAACAAGTTTATCCTAAAGATCACATCTAGAAAATTTAGGGTTTACAAGTTCATTATCCAATCAAAACCTAAGTCTAGCATTGATCCAAAGTTCCTAAACTTTGAACACCCATATCATTCACCCCTTTCATCCTTCATCTCATCATTGGTTCTAAGCACCTTAGGGGTCACTTTTCCAACAAGGTCAAAACAAAAGAAGAACATGAAATATAAACCTGATCCATACACCATGAGTAAACCAATTCAACCAAACTATCAAAACCTTACAATGCCAATTGATTATCAAAACTCACATTTATACAATCCAAACCTCAATGGTACAACAAATGTGAGTATGCCCAATTCAAAGTTTGGAACACCTTTCCCAATGGTAGATTTAAATCCAAGTCCAAACCTACAAATCTATCAACCAAACACTCAATGCATGAGTCTTCCACAAAACAACATCATCCCACCAAATCCATACATGCCAAGTACAAGTTTTCCAAACATGAAGATTTCAAATCCACACTTGGAAAACTTTGGGATGGATATGTTTGCAAATCATACGAATGTTGTCCAAAGTCCAAACAATATGTTAACAACTCCATGTATTGGTCCAAGTCAAGGTAACACCATGCAAAATCAAGGAAATGTATTTTTTGACCACAACAATGTTCAATTTCAACCCATAATGCCAAATTTGAGCATCATCCCAAGTCAGAACATTTTCCAAAATCAATTTGTCCATGATCCCATGTAAACACCACAAGTGTACATTCCAAATCTGCTTGAATGAAAGCCAAATCAACCATATCAAGGGAGTCAAAATCAAAATCAAGATCAAAATTTGCTATATCAACTTGCTTCACTTGCCAAACTAATTAACTTATTGAGCCAAGAGACATCTTCGCTCCAAAATCAATACACTCTTCCTTTCGTTAAACCATGTCATCAAAGCATTGAGTTGTGTCCACAACTGCATCAAGAATAATATCTGCAATGTCAAGAAATCGGATATCAAGATCAACAACAACAATAACAAACCCAATCACCACGTCTCAAAGATCAATCACCACATCTCAAAGGTCAATCACCACATTCCTAAAATCAATCACCACAAGGTCAATTTAAAGTACAAGTCTCACAGGGTAATAAGTGGAAATACACACCACTAGGGAGACCAATCGAATCAGTCCTACAACAATTGGTACAAGAAAATCTCATCAAGCTCCCGTCTATGGGAACTATCAAGAACCCCTAGTTAAACCACCAGGGTATAACGAGGAGCACCATTGTGATTTTCAAAAAACAAAGGGACACACAACATCAAATTGTATTCAACTCAAAAATATCATCCAATACCTTATTGATCAAAAGATAATCGCTATTGGGGACAGTGATCAAGATTCAACCAATACTGATAACTATTACAATCTCTCAGCCACAACTATTGAGAACAATGATCAAGATCAATCAATCAATGAGAATATTGAAGATGTTTCTACCTCATTTGAAGGTCAAAGCAACATATATCAAGAGTCACTTTTTTATCATGATCAAAATCCACCAACTATACCCAACAATGATCCAATTCACAAAATGTCAACATCACTTGACCCTATGGTTGAGGACATTGACAATCTCTCTACCACAATTGTTGAAAGCAATGTTCAAGACATCTCCATTAATGATCATGTTGAAGATGTTTCTACCCCATCTGATGATCAACTCACCATACATCAAGAGCCACATTTTAGTGATCTATTTCAAGGTGTTAGAATTATTTGATCCTATTGACATAATCCATGACCCATCGACTAATGATCATGTTGAAAATGTCTCTACATCGCCTTATGAGTTAGACGACATATCTCAAGAATTTATCCCGAAGCATGATCAACATCTTTCACCAAGGTCTAGAAATGGTCCTTTCCAAGACATGTTGACACCCTTTGACCTCATGGTTACAGATGTTGAAAGAATCCTCAACTCCACACTTGATCTAAGTCCACTCAAATATCAAGAGGATATTGAACCACTTACCATGACTAATGACGATATCCAAGAACCCTTTTAAAGAAATTCATCCTTTGAAACTGACCCATGTCAAGAACTTGATCCAAAGCATGTCAAAAGCAATTGGGTGATCCCACAATAGTGGTTTACAATTTTTGGCCAAACTAGACACTGAAATTATTTTTTTAAACTAAATCTTCACATTCGGGCACCTATAGCGGCTAAACCGTGAAGAATTTGAAGATGATGCAAACTAGAGTCTCATCACATTTTGTCTATAGATTCTAAAAATATTTTTTTCAAAATTTTTGGAATCAGATTCTACTTCTTTTTCCATCTCCCATGAAAACTTTTTTCAAAAAATAGCATTTTTAAAAAGTGGCTTAATTATAATACATAACATTTTTTCCATGAAGGATAAAATTCTAATTCTTTCAAATTTAGATTCATAACTCGATATCTAGTGCTTCCACTTGGTTAGATATTTTTTATTAAATATTCTTTCTTTAATCAATTTTCAAAGTCAAACCAATTACAATTCGGATATAGCACAACCGTGATAATGCATAACTTTTTTTGTATATATCAAAATTCAAATTTTTTTTTATTGGATCAAGGACTTCAATATTTGGTGCACTCATATTTTTAATTTTTTTTTGATAATATGCTATTTTTCCACATGTGCGAACAAAGACCTTCATTTTCGATGAAAATCCTATGTTTAATAAAACTAAAATATCAAATACATAATAAAACCAAAACATATTAAAATTATATTTGTTGGATAGCTCGTTCTGAGGACTAACTGATTCCAATTCGGTTTGTGAATATTCCTTCATTTTCATCCTCAAACCAAGCTCCAAAGTGCCAAAATTCATGTTTTCTTTTTCTCTTAGTGGGGATGGGGAATAAAGGGGGTTCGAACGAACCCATAGGGGTTCAAGTGAACCACTAGGGGTTTGCTTGAACCAGGGTTCATTCAAACCCTAGTTCATTTGAACCCCCCTTCCATAAGGGGTTTTGATGGATTTTTTGGCGGGAAAGTATTAAGAGGGTTCGACTGAACCTAGGTTCTACCGAACCCCTAATTGGTTCGGTCAAACCAATAAAATCAAGTTTTTTTCATGCATTCATTTTTTGTGAGTTTTCCTTCCTCACTTCAATTGTAAACCACTATTGTGGCTTCACCCAATTCTAAAATCATTCAAGATCAAGAATTTGTATCTCCAAGATACTAGAATGATCTAATGGACACTCTACTATCTATACAAGATTTCAAAAATGATGATCATATCCACATAGCACATACTCCTCCATCTACCCATGAGATTCTTTCTATGGATGGAAACATAGATTATCTTCATTCAGAACATGATTCATTTACTCCTGACATTACTATATAAAAAGAGTAGGTTATTGATTCCTACAATCAAATTGAATTGTCAACATAAGGATTAGATATATCCCAAATTCAGACTGAGGACATCATGTATGAAGATATCCAACATTATCCACTCAAGGAAATAGGTCAGACAGAACAAGATATTCCAGAGTCAACAAAGCAGTAAAGTGAAATAATGTCATATGTAGTGGTTATTTATCAGAGCATGCTTACTGAACAAGACATCTCAAAACAAGCAGAATCAAGGAACAAAGGTGCCACTACCACCATATTGGGGTTAACTATGTCTCAGGAAAACATCAACATAGGGAGCAGAAAGAATCTTTATGATGAAATCAATGCTAATACTACAACTAGGCATGCCATGAATCTTCATCCACCCCTCACCCCATCCATGAATTGGGACCAACATCAAAAGAAAGATTTGAATCAAAGCATGAAGAATGTTATCAAAGCAAAAGAAGCTAAGAAGTATAAATGAAAAATCAAATACAAGTGGATACCAAAAAGTGCAAAGAAAGACAATCTCTATCAAACTCCATTAGTCAAAGAAACTATGGGGAAAAATAAAAAGGGAAGAGTATCCATCAAAGATGTCCAAAAAGGAAAAGGCAGGCTTCTAAAGTGACATATAAAGTATATCAAGCAGTTGGCCCTAATTCCAAGCACACTTTCATATCTACTCATCATTGTTCATCTTCCCAAGTTTGGAGAGTCAAAGGTTCTAAACTATCAACCAATCCATATTTTATCCCTAAACACACTCCATCCACGCCTCCACTCATGATATCCAATTCTCACATTGACCATGTACTAGCAACGACCCTTCATCATAATAATTTAGAAGGCACTCTATTGTGATGCGTACACAAAGACAAAGTTAGCTCCAATATCAACAAAGAAGATCAGGAATCTCAAAATTTGCATTCAACTGAAAATATCTTGGCAAAGCAGCTTCTTTAGGCAGGATATCGATGGCACATTATGACAGAAGCATCTACATCAACACCACCAGATGGTTCAACATGAGCTTAAAATATTTCAGAATAATAATAATAATAATAATAATAAATAAATAAATATGAAAAATCCAAAAAAAAAATCAGAAAAAGGATTGAAAATAGTAAAGAAAAAATCATCCTCTAGTGAAAACCGAATGGGTGGCGCTTTGGGAGGTACCATGATGAAAACTTGGAAAATAGGTGTCATGTGTAGAATTTGAGCATCTACGTGCACCAGTCCAGGTGGAAGCATCTCATCCCATCCATAATAAATCTAGCATTCCACCCATCTTATCCATAATAAATCCATTCATTCCTGAACCATTTATCCAATACATTTTCATCCAGCTACCATCCATCTTCCTACATTATCTTGATCTTGACAAAGTTTGGTGCACACTTTACGCTTGCTTATGGTAAACATCTTGACATGGGTCATTTTCATTGATCCTATCCTATCCAACATTATCAAAGCCATGAAACATTATCTAGATGAGAATCCTCTATCTGAACCTGTTATCTTATCACAAGATAATCCTTGGCATCCTTTGCATTCTTACCATATCCATCCATCCACACACCTATCCAAGCATCCAACCATGACATTCCATACATTGCTAGAAACTAGGGGCATATATTTACATCTTGCTTCAGAATAAATCTTGATCTATATCTTCCAACTTATGTGGTGATCCGAACATTGGAAAACATGAAATCAAATTGGTGAAAGAATTTGTGAGACAAAAATCCAAATCACTAGCCCATGGCATATTTTGACGAGAAGACATTCCTTATGAAGCTTCATCTTTCATCGAAAATCAATCCAAATAATCACTATCAGTCACATCGAATCATCCAAAACATATTTTGTTTCAAACCAAGCTTCAAAATCCTGATCGATCAAATCCAATCAATCCATCATCATCTTGGGAGATCCTTCCCAATCCTCGTGTTACTTAACACTATCCTTACATTTTTGTGCATCCTCAACATTGTGATCATCATCAATCCTGATCAATCAAAATCCAATTAATCTCTCATCATCTTGGGATATCTATCATAATCCTTGTGTTGCTTAACACTATCCTTGCATTGTTGTGCATCCTCAACAATGTTATCATCATCAATCCATCGACCCGATCAATCAACCTTAGCTTGGTCTTCAACAAAATTCCAAATAGAGCACTGATAGATCATCGTATATCCTTATCCAAACCGTCAAAATCATGCAAAAATACAAAAACATCAGAAAATTAGAAAATCCAAAAACACCCAAATTATATCAAAATCCAAAAATAGGTCAAAAGTGAGAAAATGTCAAAAACATTGTATCTGAACTACGTCGTCTTTGAGCTTAAACGTAGGCAAGGCTAATCTTTGATCAGCCCCCAAGACACAAAATCCAAAAACATTCATAAAATTTCAAAAAATCCCAAAAACATTTGTAAAACATCTTGTAAATACCAAAAATAGCCTCAAAACATTTCAAAAATATCAAAAACATCTAAATATTTGAAAAAAATCCATCCATCCCATTTCGCTTTCACCCGTAATAATCTCATCCATAATAAGCAAATTGTCACACTCACCCTTTGACAAAACAAACAGAAACAATCACAACAATCAACAAAAACAAACTTCAAATGCAAAATCAAAATCGAAACAACAAACTTTTAAATGCAAAATCAAACTCTTGATCATTCACAAACATGTTAATCAACCTTATATCAATAGCCTATCAAACAACTTATCAACCATCATCATCCTATACAATGCATGTCCTAAGATATATTGTTCTGACAATGGGAATCATTTTGGATATCACTTTGGATTCTTATCCTATCAAAACACATCACTTTGGCTGGAGGTATGAAGAACATTTCCTTGTTTGTGTACTTGATCTTTTCTTTTGATTTATCTTATTGCGCTCATTCTAATGATGTCTCAATGATGTCTAATCAAAATGATTTAGACAGATTGAAATGGGGAAATGATCATTATCTTTTGTCTGCTGTAATATAACTTAGTGAATACTTGCTTTGTTAGGTGCATCTTAGCAAGGTTTTTGTATGTCAAGTGTGAACAAGAATACTCCTATCTATTTTTTGAGTCAAAGTCCATCGCACCGGTTACAACGCCATCCTAGTTCTTTATACCTTGATGCATCATATCTATGTGTGTTATCAAACATAAGGTAAGTAGCTCTTTTAAAATCCCAATTCCTAATAATCAAATCATTATCTATCATCATCATCATCATCATCTCTAATAAATTCTTGTCAGATCATGGACTTGTTGGATCCTCTTGTCATCATCATATTTCTTCTTTCTTCTCTATGTGCTAACATAACATCACCAACGCATCCATCTTGCATCCACAAACCATTAGTATACATACATCTCATAATAGTAGCATATCACATCATCCATCTCACATGCATTGCATCATTAGTTAAGATGTTTAGAATAATATATATTTGTTATTCTCAGCATCTTAAGACCATCTCATTTGCATCATCATCACAACCATCCATATGTCCATTTTGAACCTCTTTGTCATGAGATCGACCCTCAAAATTGAATCTTTCACCCGATCTCTCAAGGGGGCAATGTATCAATATACTTCTTTCCGCTAGGGCATCTGAAAAGATTAAAAAAAATTTTGAATTGTGATTGTGGCAAGTTTATTCTTTGAACCAATGTAGCAAGTACATTGCTTCAAAGAGGGGCAAAATGTAGACATGCAAAATTGGCATCATGCATTTAATTAAATCATATTTGTCTCTTTAATTAAATAAATCAAGTTTTTTTAATTAATCTCCTAAATTCATCCATTTAAATTAAATAAATTCATTTTTATTTGATTTAACACTAACATCATCCTCTTTGATTAAATAAATCAAATATTTATTTAATTAAATCTAAACTCATTTTCTTCTCATTTTGATTTATTTTAATCCTAAAATCTAAGTCAAAAGTCAAAATCACCCAATCCCTCATTAAATTAATTAAACCTTGATTAATTTAATTCTAATCTCCAAATTTCTCTAGCTTTTGCCACTTGCACATGAAAATGCAATTAAATGATTTATTAAAATCTTTATTTATTTTCAATTTGGCATCTTTGAGGAATATTCTCCAAGTTTGAAATCTCCCCCCAAATTGACATGTACATCCAACAAAGCATTTAAGAGCTCTTACATGTCTCTTACATGTCTCTTGCACAAGTCAAACTTAGCATTTAACACATCTTTTCATCAAATTCAAATTTCAAATCTCCCCCTATTTGACACATTGACCAAAATGTGCTCATTCCTCAACCTCTCACATATTGACAAGTGGCATCTTGTCATTGGTGGATCTTTATTCCCACATCCTCCATGTTTGGCATTCTTCTATCCTTCTTGGTTATAAATAGAGGCCTCCTCTATTGTACTAATTCTCCACAATATTATGCACAAATTCATCATTGTCATTTGAATCCATAGCATCTTAAAAGTAGTTTCATCATTGACCTTATCAAAAAGGGGTTGGGAAAGGACTATTTTCCATATCAAAATAGCACCTCCCCCCATAAGATCAAGTGTTTGCTTGGTTTTAGAATAGGAATAGTTATCTTTGTTTGTATTTGCTTAATTATTTCATCTTTTTTCCTTGTTCTTTAACAATGTAAATGTATTTTATGGGGAATTCTTATTCTAACCTTGCATTTTTTATCTAATAATGTGATTGTTTGCTTTGTTCATGCAAGTTTGGATTTAGGTTTCACAAGTTGAGCCTAAGGAATCCTCAAATAAAAAATCCACACAACAATAAATATTAAAGGAAATGAGGAGATTATAAATACCCTACCAAAATTAGTTGGTCCATTTCCATCAAGATGACTCGCTCTGCTAGTTTGGTGGAAAAATTAAGGAAATTCCTCTTGAACTAGAAATATGGTCATTAGAAAACAAGTCCAATGGCTTAGAGTCATCTAAGGAAGACCTATAGATACAACATGAGGAAGCCAAAATATTGATCTTGAAATTTTCATCAATATCATAATATGAGACACAAAAAGGCCAAAGCTAACTACAAGGCCAAAATAAGAAAGGGTTGTAAGATAGTTCAAGAGTCATAATTGAAGGGATCAAATCTAGTTCCCACTTTACACAAAAAAATTATAAACAAAGATCAAAGTAGGGAGAAGTACCCCAACCAATATAATGACAATCCTAACTTGAAGCCTTATGGGCCTCAATGCCCTTAGCAAAAGTAATGCGGGAGCATCCCTAAGCAATGTGGTAATCTTGCATCATTGTGAAAAAGTGGATTTCTTTTAGTTTAGTTTAATTGTTTGTTTGTTAGTCATAGTTAGTAGTATATGATAAAGAAAGCTACCACATTTCATCAAAACTTCAAATTGTCCTTTATAGTTTTCAGAATAGTTTGAGTTATTATGTTTTAGTATCATATTAAAATTTGAGAAGAATGTAAAGAGAAAAGGATGGTAAACTAGTCTAAGAGCATCTATCAAGTGGACATATGAGCATAGTTGGGATTATTTTCATGTGTGGCAAGTTATTTAGAGTTTGTGACAATAGAAGTATATATGTAAGGATTTATTAAATCCTTGAGGACATGTTTTGAGCACTAGATTAACGTTTCTCCATTATTTAACCCTTTGAATTTTTAAATATATTATTTATAGTTGATGACACTTTGCCTGTGGTATTGAGCTTTGCACTATGTTGTGGCTAACATTGATCATTGGAAAACTTGTGGATGTTATATATACTATAATTTGGATTGAATTTTGTAAGCAAAGAGGTAATGGAACAAAATAAGAGGTAGAATGGAAGAAGAATGAAAATATAAGGTTTGGGATGGAGATTGTGAGTATCTAGAACAAGGAGTAGTGAGTATGGATGATTTGGTGATGTTCAACATACGAGCATATTAGATGAGGTGTATTGTGATAGTGCATTGTATGGTGTGCATGTATGATGAGAGGGATAACACATACAACATACAAAAAAGATGTCTAAAGATACAAGTTGATGCCCCTAAGGGTAAGTGAGTGATAATTCTATAGAAACACAAGGGTGTGTGTTGAAGAGGAGTGATATGCATTGATTCCAAGGGTATGCCACATTGTTGGATAGCCAAACAACATTGTAAATGCAAAAGAGGTACTATAGATAAGGGAATGTGAGGATAAAAGTCTCACCCAAAGCATAATGCAAACAAATAGGAGAATAAGGAGTTTTATTGAGGAACATGCAACAATAAAGAATGTAATAGAAGAGTATGTAACAACCAAAAAGGAGGCTAACAAATGTGAGGAATAAAGAAGATTGTGACTGAAAATAGGACAAAGGACATTACTATAGAAAATGATTGATGAAATTGAATGTCAAATAGTTCTAGAGAAATTAGTATGTAGGATGGATTGCTTGAGGTATCCCTAAAGATGTGGAAAAAATGAGTTGATGAAGTAACATGTTGGAATTCCAAGGTAGGGGTAGATTGTATTGGAAAATGAGGGACTCATTTTTTATCAACTCCAAGTGTGTGATGTAGGATCATCCCTAGAGTATGTGGTAATCTTGCACCATTCTAGAAAAGTGGTTTAGTTTAGTTATTTTTTTCTCTATTAGTTTGTAGTTAGTGGTCCATGATGAAAAAATTTGTTGCATTTTACCATAATTTGAAATTGGCTTTACAAGTTTTGGGATTAGTTTTTGTTATTTTTGAGTTTCATGTTAATGTCTAACAATAATTAGATGAGCAAAAGATAGTAAATTAGTTCAAGAGTGTCTACTAGGTTGATGGTTGTTAGCAATTAGGATTGTTTTCATGTGTGGAAAGTTATTTGAGTTTACATTAACAAAGAATCTTTGTAATTGAACCGTCGAGGATGAATGTTGAGCACCATGAGGAGGTTTATCCACTGTTTAACTATTTAAATTTATAATTTTATTATTTATAGTTGATGACATGTTACATGTTGTATTGGGGTTTGGTCCATCTTCTGGCTAACACATGTCATTAAAAAAACTTGCAAATGTTATATTATGGTTGTGGATTTAAGGAATGTACACATAGAGGTAAGGGAAGAAGCAAAGAGTTAGAACAAAAGCAGAATAAGAGTATGAGGTCTCAGATGGAGATTATGAGTAGAGAACAAGCATTATGAAAACCAGTGTAATCCAAAGAGACATAGATGATCACAATTTTTAAATATCACAAACCCCATAGACATAATGCACATCCACAAAATAATTATTTCATTAATTTCAACCTAAACATATATCTCGTATACATGTCTATCAGAGCAGTTGCAACTACCTCTGAAAAATTCTATGTCTTTTATGCTTTGATGGACGTCCATACCCTGTTCCAAAGCTCCCATTCTGGCTTTACACATGTCATTTGCATTTGGTTGGAAGTTTCTAAAGCCTTTTCAACAAATCCATTTTGTTAATATCCTGCAATCAGGTGTTCCATGAGAACACACTTCTTTGACGCATTTTCTCAAACAGTTCACGTGCCTTGTTTATGCTTTCACATTTTGCGTATGTTGCAATCATGGCCTTCTATCAAACAATTCAATTCACGTGCCTTGTCCATTCTTACAATTTTTGTAGGGCAGTTGCAGCTACAAGTTCTGACAAAATCCCCCTATCGCTTATACTGTGATGGTTGTTCATACCCTGTTCCAAAGCTCCCATTTTCACACAGGCTGGGAGGATGCTGGCAAAGGTTGCGGAGTCTGGCGTTACAACTGCCTATCACATTTGGTTGAACATTTCAAAATCATTTTTAACAAACGCATTTTGTGCATATCCTGCAATCATAGTATTCCATGAGACCACATTTCTTTGAGGCATTCAGTCAAACAGTTCACGTACCTTGCCTATGCTTCCACATTTTCCATACATGTATACCAGAAAATTTCCATGCGTAACATCTGACTATAATTGGGGGGCTGGTTCGTGAAAATAGTTCAGCAGCGAGGTATTCCATGACAGGTGCGAGGCAGACAGGAATGGTTTTTGTCATCCGCTTTCTTTTATGCCATCAGATCCACCGAACTACGTGGGAACAATATTTGAATTCAACCGGTAACGGTGACTAACCATTTGAACGGGAACGGACGGAACAGACTTCGGAGGCAGGCCTAGAATTTGATGGTCTATTTGACCGTTTTTTCAATTTTAGACCGTATATTACAGCTATAAAATTTATTAGACCGTATAGTTTGACTTGCTATATTTTTATTAAACCGTAAAAAATTATTATAAGCAAAATATAATATAGTATTTTAACTTATAATAGATATCATTTTATAATTTTTATTATAACAAGATAAATTAAATTAGAATAGAATATAACTTTTTTGAATATTTTCTAAAACGAATTTAGAATATTTTCAAAAAATATATATATTAATTTAGAATATTTTCAAAATAGAATATAATTATTTTTAACTTTTAAATATATTTAACAAGATTTGTTTTTAACATGAACTTAGAAACTTTTGTTAATTGTTAATTATAACAGTAGATTTTTATATTTATTACTAATTTTTCAAGATATTGCATTTATAAAAAAATTTATATAAAAATTCATAAATTAAACAATTTTTTGACAGGTATTTAAATGACCAAACCGTCATAAAATTTTCATATGACAAGTAGGGGTGACCGTCAAATTCCAGGCCTGTTCGGAGGAAGGAATGGGCCCACACCATCCCCTTAAGCGGTCAAAGCCTACTGTGTGATGGTTAAGCTCAGCCGATACAACCCAGACAACAGAAGAAGCTCAAAAGGAGCAAAAAATAAAGAATCCTGCAAGCGAAAAACAATCCCCATCAATAGGATAAGGAGTGGATGAGGGGAGACAGCTTTAATAGCCAAGAAAAGAAACATCCCACCCCAAACTCTGAAACAGATCCCCAAACGAGGAGATACAACTTAACAAGCATTTGCTAGGGGAACACCAAAAGCCATGGCTGGCCCAAAATACTAACACCAACACCCGAGGTGCAAAACCAAACTTCACAGCCACCCAGAAAGACAACTGAGAAAGCCAAATGGGATACGCCAAAGCCAGGACCGACGTCAAGAACCAAAAGCCAACAACCCACAAAAAGAGGGAAAACAGGCCACTACAGAGAAATAGAGGACTCAAACACAAACAAGTCCTCACCACCACACAGAAAAGGTAACTCCGCGGGAAATGCCACGAAAGCTAACCCATGAAACGCCAAAAGCTGCAAGGTCATGGTCACTGCTACCCCAAATTTAGTAGAAGACTCAAACACAACAACAATCATGAATAAACCCAAACACACTTTTGACCTAGCAAGATGGAAACCGACACCAAAAGCTAGCAGGAAGTGACTAGCTAAAGAGTGGCTAAGAAGATGTTTCTGCAAGTCGCACAACTCAGAGGATAAAATAACACATGACATAAAAGGTGCAGAGAATGGAGAGAACTCAAATGACGAAGAAAGCGCCATATAGACAACAGTAGCCGCAAGAGGGAAGGGCAAATAACCATCACCACTTCCCTCGACAAGCACCCAAAGAAAGCCAAAAGACAATAGCCTCCGCAGGCCATAAACTGGTAATGGCACCAAAACATGAGTCCAAACATCCGCAAACCAATCCACAGAAGCAAAAGAAGCCCTCACAAGACAAGGGGTCAGCCAGGATAACACCACACATGATCCCGACACAGTAGGTTGAAGCCACCAAACCTCCAGCAGCCAAGAGACATCATCATCGTACTCTGAATCTGACCCACCATCCAGAGCTTCACCAAAGAAATTCAAAATCCCATGCCCACTCATGCGCTCCATTGTTGATATGTTGATTATATTGTATATTGGTAATTGCTGCACAATAAAACTGGTCACTATTTCAGATGGATATAAAATCAACCTTTCTTAATGGTTACATATATGAGAAAATCTATTTGGAACAATTCATATGCTCTGAAATTCTATACAGAGAACAGTTGATTTACAGGTTAAAGAAAGTTCTCTAGTGGTTGAAGTAAATCCTTGTGCCTAGTATGCAAAAATTGATATTTATTTTTTGAAGGATCTAGCAAAAGATTGTCAAAGTCAACCTTGTATGTCCAACATATTGATAATGAATATAGGAAAATTCATCGTCAACAATTCACCATCAGCGACTCACTGTCAACAATTCATTGCTAGCAATTCATCATCATGGCATATTCATTTTGTATATAGTTCACTGCTAGCAATTCATCGCCATGGTATATTCACCATGTATACATTTTTCAATATTTAAGTGGCCAAGAGCACCTAAAAAATAAAAAGTACAAGATTGTACTGAATGCATAAAAAAAGTATGTTTGATGAATATACCATGGTGATGAATTGTTGGCAGTGAATTGTATATGCAATGAGAGGGTGGAGAGTAGGCCTTCTTTTGTTGCGTTCATAATTTTTTAAAGTGATTTCATAAATCCTCACCAAATAAAATCATAATTGAAAATAAGATTTTTATATTAAATATTAGGATTATTTAATATGGTGAGGACCAGTTCAATAGTAGTGTTATAGGAGATAAATCATAGTTTAATATTTGTAGACTAAAGTTAACTTAAAATTTGAATCTTAGTCTCTTCGTATTATTTAATTAATTGAAAATACTATTTTCTCCTATTTATTAGTTCTCTAAGGAAATTTTGTTAATCTATGGAAAGAGAAAATTTTGTTAATCTATGGGAAAACTAAATTTGACTGGATTACCTAACTTGTATGGTCTTAGTAATGTATCATATGACAACATTCAAATATTAATATTTACCAACAGTTTAATTAAAATAAATTATTTATAGTAATTTACTAATAGAAGATAAAGCTCAACTCAAATAAAGTCTTAAATCTTCCATTTAATGTAGCTATGAATAAATCTATGTAGTCACTTGTTCCAACATATTAAGCATAAAAAATATAGAGGTTATATTTAGTAAATTAATTATTCCCAAATCTTTTGATTGACACCAAGTATATTGAACATATAAAATACAAACATAAGCCACCAACAATGACTAGTTAAACTAAAATTATAAACACTATACTTTGTTAAGATAATTTAAATTAGAGTGACTAAAGTTTTTTTTTCATTTCCCTTTTT
This sequence comes from Sequoia sempervirens, assembly GCA_007258455.2. Classification (NCBI taxonomy): domain Eukaryota; kingdom Viridiplantae; phylum Streptophyta; class Pinopsida; order Cupressales; family Cupressaceae; genus Sequoia; species Sequoia sempervirens. Next base: position 520,022,505 of record VDFB02270651.1, on the reverse strand, counting down.
TTAGTAGAAAAATCCAAAGAATTATTTTTATAAAATAATCATTTTTTTAATATTGTATTTTGTTTTTAATTTCGATAGGTAAGGCCTCTATATAATCCTAGTTAATGATGTAGGTGGCCTACTAGAACTTGAGTAGAGAAAAAAATTTATTGTCACATACAAGTACTAAACTTAAATCAATCTACAAAATACTAAAAATCTAGCCACTTCTTGTAAAAAATGTAAAATTCAAAAATGTTGGGTTAATTAGATTTAATTGTAAAACTAAACCTATATAAAAAAAATTAGAGTGATCTTTCATGCAAATATTTTTTTTAGTGGCTAATATTAGCCAATTGGCTAATAGTTGAAATTTGTGAGTCCAAAATTAGATAAAAGTTTGAGCTACGATTGTTGGTGTCAACCACCGAGCCCAAGATCACAACCTACAAATAGATCTTCACAGATGAGAGAAGCAATACAAGGCTATTTCACTAGAGATAAAAATATTGAGATGAAATATGGAATACATATTGTCCATGATTTTTAAAGTCGTGAAAAAATAGATGGGTGAAAAACTACCCTATGGGAAAAACTAATTATCCCTATGTTAAAACTTAACACACTAACACCCCCCCTTAAGTGAAAACTTAGGGAGAATTATTATGCAAAATGAAGATGCAATATGGGTCCCGACTACACAACCATGTTAGGTACCCATTTACAATGCAAAATACAAAAAAAACTTTCACAAACAGAGAAAAGGAGAAAAACCTTATGGGAAAAAATCCCTCTCCAAAAGAGAGAAAAGAAAAATAAGATGCATGGATGGATGACCCATTAACACCTCCAGGACTACATACATCATGTATATACAATCAATGGCCCCCCATAAGAGGGAAAGAGAGAGACTCTCTAGCCCCCTCACAATGTGTAATCGGCTGCAAAAATGGTAAGTTCCTGAAGAAAAAACATTATCCAATGTTGAAAAAAAACTTGTCTCCCTTTTGAAAGAAGCAAAACCAAGTACAAATGCAAGAATGCTTCCCATTTTGGATAGGAATTAGCAAGTGAAATATAAATGTAGGATGATAATGTCTTTGAAATCTGCTCATGTGTCACCAAGAACTTGGAAGATGATGCCATGAACCACTCAGGAATATTCCCAATCACAATAGAAGGTGAAAAACAAGGTACCACAGGAAATTGATTTTGAACATTCTCCAAAGATAGAGATGGAGTGACAACAGTTATACCACAACTATCATCAAATAGGAAAATTAATCCCTCAAATGTGTCCTCCAAGTCCAAAATATGAGATTCCATGAACAATGAATCAATGTCCAACAAATACGAATCCCAATCAAGAAGATAATGATAATCTTGTTGCTTAGGAATGATAGAAGTACTTAATGAATGTGGATCGACTATCTATGACAAATAATCAAGAATCTCTGAATGAACTCAACCTCATCCGAAGTCTCAAAAACCTTCAAAGGATCACAAGCATGGTTTATCTTCTCTGAAGAATTAAGAGACACGTTTGTATTGGAAAGAGGATTATCGAGAGATGGCGGAGTATCAAGATCTCCACATGATTCTCGAATGTAAGTCTAAAGATCATAATGGTACTCAAAGTGAACAAGAGAATCAAAATGGTCATCATCATTTATATGCTAAAAAATAACTCTAAATACTCTAGCCCTATATCCTTTCCAAATCATATACCCAATACGTGTGCCTAGAATAGGAACTTCATTATACAAATATGGCAATAGATTCTGCTCACTAAGATGAGTGAGAATAAAATCACTTAATTTCCTAAAGTTCCCTTTCTCCAAAGAACCCATTATAACTGATAATTCTTCAAAATATTTCAAAGATAGTGCTTTCAAAAACTTCCAGAAAAAATAATTAAACCTGATTTGGTGCAAAAAATGATGGGGTATTATTGCTTGATCTCCATGCCAACACCAAGCAAACTCCACTATCACAAGTCAGCAACATATAGATCACCAATCACCACATGCGAAAGACAACCTCTTCACAACCTGTGAGACTTGCTCACACCAACCAATAGGAGTAAGAAGGCTATTTAAATAGAAAAAAAACACATCACTCCACCAATGTGGGATAAATATTTCCCTTTGAGGAAAAACACAGCCCCAAAACTCACTATCAACAAGGAAATGGTAAGAAAATATGGAAACCCTAAATAAATATTTCAGGGAAGACTTTAGGAAAAACACCAAAACTCTTACACTCGGCCAATAAAAAATTGGGATACTGCAATTCATAAATTGGCCTGCAAGCAAGAATCATGCCTTCTGCCAGGAAAAAATCAATGGTTGCAAAGGAAATCAGCCCTTTGAATGAGACAGATCATGGGTTTCACAGAGATTTTTTTACCTCCACAACGAATAAAATGACAACTACTTCAATTTTTTCCCCCAACAAAGAGAAATCACACGTCACACTACTATCTTCAATATGTTTCAAACTCCAATCTTCCTCATTTATAGGAAATGCAAAAACACAAAAATAATGATCCATTACAATGTCATCTAAGAAGGTTCCAATGCCTCCAGTGATTGAATTAGTTTGTAAAAAGAAAATGCCACTGCAAGTTTTATCAAATAATCATGGTCCAAATAGAAAAATGTTCCCTCAAACTATCCTTCAATAGGAATAAAAATTCCTTCAACAATTACAAATCAAAATGCAATGAACACAGGAAAATAAGGAAACTTTGAAATTTGATAAATTTCAAATGCCAGAAATTTTTTTTTAGCAAATAAATGATCTCAAATTCTAATGAAAACTCTCAAATAGTGGAAGAAGGTGCAAGTTGAAAGTTCTAATACCGTGTTGGTGTTAACCATTGAGCCCAGGATCACAACCTGCAAATAGATCTTCACAGACGAGAGAAGGAAGACAAGGCTATTTCACCAGAGATAAAAATATTGAGATGAGATATAGAATACATAATGTACAATATTTTTAAAGCTGTGAAAAATAGATGTGTGAAAATCTACCCTACAGGAAAAACTAATTATCCCTATGTTAAAGTTTAACACACTAACAATAGCAAGACTTGAATTGCTACAATTTTACAAAATTTTATTATAGACTTTTTAAAATTACCAAATAAATTATTTTATTAAAACATTTAACTCAAAAAATTTCTACGATATTCAATACATGATTAGATCAGATTCGCCTAAATTTTATAAATTATAGTAGAAATATATATTAATTCACCAATAGTATATCATAATTATTAGTTGCTTAAGGACCATATTTCTAGAATTTAATTTCCACAACTTATTTATAATATAATATAATGAACCTTATTGCAAAACACAAGGTAAAATGTACCCATGAGTGTAATGCTCATGGGGCCCACAATTTTGGGTCTCATGAGCATTATAGATTGTGGGTAAATTTACCTTACAAAGTATGAGGGTCATTAGATCAATGATCTAAAAGCAATTTTGAGCTCCATGAGAATTACAGATCATGGGTACATTTTACCTTGCAGAATATAATGAGAATCATTATACTACATTTTAAAATAATGGAGGAAAGTAAATATTATAGTCTACCCCTTCAACAAATCAATATTTTCCACCCTCGAGCCCCTACTTTTCCATGAGAATTATTTTTAGATTGGATAGATTTGTCGTCATAATTAATGCATTTTCCTATTATTTTTCAAGATTCGCTAAAATTTTCTACAAAATTTTAGTTATGTTAAAAAAATTGCCAATAAAATTAATATTATTTTTGAAAAAAATGAAAGATTCACCAATAGAAATTAATATTTTTTTCCTTAAAAAATGAAAGATTCATCAGGATTTTATATCTTTGTTTGAGGGGGGTTTCTTAAAGTTATCACTACTTTCTTTCATCTAGCTTTATTATTATCAAAATCAATAGAAATAAATGAACACTTATGTATAGCATAATGGGAAATGATGATGCAAAGATAAAAACTATATAGATTGATAGTAAACTTATACCTATGCAATTAATGGTCCACCAATCCAAATTGATACATGTCATGAGCTTAAATTATGGTTGGTTTTCTATTTCCAAATAAATAGAGTATTATATATTTCATAATGTAACATTTAGCTATCCTAAATTTAAAATTTAATAGTGTCATTTTCTTAATCTATTTTCTTAAAGCATGGTACACTTCACATTTTAAATAAAATTATAAATCTCTGAAATTTTCCAATAATTATTATGAGATACTTCAAATAAAATAATACTACTAGAAGAAAAAAACTTGGGATCATGTCTATTTCTTATGGAAACAAAATCCTTGTACAAAATTTTCATTACTATAGGATAGTTCATTTTGAGTGATTTGGTTGGTAATTTTATATAGAGCCTAACATTATTTAACTTTGATAGTTCATTTAATTATGTGTTAGACCTATAATATTTTATTGTAAATTAGAAAATATGATTACATGTTTACTTTCTCGGATTCTTGGCTACCTCTACCTTCATTCAACTCTTAATGATTGGCAATAATTAGGTGGCACATCTTTTCCATTAAAGCATGTTCACATAATAAATTTTCTCCTATATTTGATCCATTCCTCTAGTTTATTTCTCCTTTAAGATAATTGTCATTCAAATGTGTATATTCTTAGAGTCTATATATTAGTTTTTTTCCATGTTGTACAAACTTTTGAGTACATGTATTGAAATCTTATTACTCTTATGTTATCTGTATATTGAATTAGGGTGATCTTTCCATTTTGATCTTAGAATGATCTAATTTTAAATAATTAAACTATTAAATCTAATAATATGAAATGACCATATTATAGATAGAGACCTTATTTTTAGGTAGTGAACTTCTATTTCATCAATTTAGTTATCCACATTTTTCATTCCCACCATGTCCTTCCAATATAGTAGATGTTTTTGATCCTTTATTTTTCTTGATCATAGGTGATAGTTTTCATTTCTATTTGAAACATAGATTTTTGGGACCCTAATGCTACTCTTGCACTTCTAGGGTTTTACACCTAAAAGGAGAGAGATAGGACCAAAAATGCTAATGGTTCACTCAAATCAGAATGTATGCAATGTTGATTAATGTAAATGAACTTAAGTAAATGTAATGGAAAAATCTAGATGAATGAAAATGAATGTAAAAGTGCAATTACAACTATGTTTGAAAACACATTGAGATATGCAAACAATGAATTATGAAAGAAATATGCAAAAAAAAAGAAGGGATGAATCTAAGTTCACCTCGAAAAAGTAGGATGATTCTGGAATGTCTTGAATGCTGGTTGTGTTTACTGATTTTTCAGAGTGGGACGCATTCACCCAGGGTGGCGAATTAGTCCTCCTACTAGTGAAAAAATGTCAGGAGTTGGTTTCTATTTTTCAAGATCTAGAATTTGACAAAATTCAGATTTTCAGTCCTAAGGTGGGATTCATTCACCATTGATGGTGAATCAATTCTCTCCCAGAACTCTAGAAAATCAGGAGACAACTCTACAACACTAGATCTAGAGATATATGCTTGTTGGGTTACCGAAGTTATTTCTATAGAAAACAGACAAATAACTCTCTCCAACCTTGAAATTGACTTAAGTTCACTTGAAGCACCTAGTTGACTTGGAAATCAATATTCAACACCTAATAAGCTATCAAATATGCATACAAAGAGTTGCAAACAAACATACAATAGGGGGAAAATGATTAAGGGTTAGTGAATAGGGGTTTGCCTGTTCAAACCCCACTTTTGGTAATTAAACTCTTGAAAAGATAATAAAATGAAAGAGAATAATGAATACACAACATGCAAATGTAAATACTCACCAAACCCTTGATAATGCAAGTCTGAGGTAATGTCAATGCCTGCTTCAAAGTGCTTGAATAGTGCTTGAAAAGATGATGTAAAATGATTGGATACTTAAGATGTGAGATGAAATGCTTGAATGAATGAGGAGAGATTGGAGGAGGTGTAAAATGAGGTGAAAATCACATATTTATACAATTCTTGCACCTTAGTATTCATTCATACCTCATCACAAGCCGACATCAAGTGTCTTTGAATAAAATCCTGAAAGAAAATTTAAAATATTTTGAATTTGGGGCCAAGGGGGACTCATTCGCCACCCATGGCAAATGGGTCTCACTTAGGACCTAAAAAGATGAGTCGGGAAATATGTTGTATTTAATGTTGTTTGTTGGGATAATATGAAAAAATACACTTAATTAAGCATATGAGAGCATAAAGAGACCAAATAAAGCATGAGAAAGGTGTAAATAGTGAAAATATGCCTATAAAAGCGTGAAAGTTTGTTACAATACTTTACAACACTTCAAAATAGGACTTGTTTAGTGATGAAAAGGTGATATTTAGGTGAAATACATTTAATAGAGTCTAGGAGAATGTAGAAATGTCTTACAACACTTCACAACACCTTCACAAGATGTTATTTGAATTTTAATACCTAAATAAGCATGTTCTAGCCATGTTACAAAATAAAATCAAAGCAACATAGTTCCAACGCCATGAAAAAAAATGTAAAAGGCCATGAAAATGACAAGGGACCATTTTTCTATGGCACATTTAGCCCCCACTTTAGTGAGAGGATGAACCTGTTTCAAACTCACACTAAAGTAGCCATGAACATTGAGGGGAGGGTTCAAATGTACTTATGTTAGCAAGATGGAATGAAAAAAATAAAGAGGGACGTTCAAGCCCCCAGGATGAAGATCCTGTGGCAAACTAAACATAAGAACAAAAGAACACAAAAGTGCTTAAAAGAATTAGTTGAAGCTTCGATCATCAATCCAACTAGTTGTGAAAAGAGATCTAGGCTAATTCTTTTGAAAGAGAGAATGTGTACTCACTTTGGGGCCATGAAGCTTTAGGTTGTCCATCAGGTGATAAGGCCTAACTGTATACTCACTCTGGGGCCATGGAACTAGTTGTTCACGGGGTGAGAAAGCCCAAAAGGTAAGATACATATGCTAGTTGGTATGCACTCACAAAAATGAAAGTGGCTATGGGGAAAATTCATGCCGCTGGGTGGGATTTCCGCTCAACCATGTTGAATTTATACTCATTGATAACTTTAACAAGGTGCCACAAAGCAAAAATTCTCATGAACAAAAAGAGAAGGTACCACAGTCATGCAAGCTATGTTATGCAAGGTGGAAAAAATGCAAAATTGTCAAATGCAAAAATGTAAAAGATGTTCAAAGGAGTCTTGTTAAGTTTATGTAAGGCCAGTCACTTAGGGAATATTGTGTCTAGTGTCTCCAAAAGAGGACCAATCAAAGAATAGTATATTCACAACTTAGGGGATGCAGTACATCACATTAGGCCACCAAGGGGAATGTAATATGTTCAGATAGATCACAATTATGAAGGACATCACACCCAATGTCATCCACAAAGAAACAAACACATCAAATAAATGACAAGGGTGCACTAGGAACCAAGAATGCAAATGAATTATGGTAATGTATGCCCCCCACTTTAGAGGAATTTCTACACATCATTCTGTGAGAAATTACTTGAAAGTAGAGAAAAAAAAAAGAAAAAGAAAAAAGAAAACAAGACATGAGAGCCAACTCAGAAATCCCTATTCCAAGTCATATGTTTCGAAGTTAGGTTGCATCATGTCAAGAAAAATGAAAAAAAAAAAGAAAGGGGGTTTCCCCCCAGAATACCAAACACATAAGGGATCTATGGATTTGGGGTCAGTATGCTCATTACTGCAATGGTTTAATGAAAGAGCGCAAAACTATCATTATTCTCCAAAGCACACAGAACTAGAAGAATGACACAAAAAGAGTGAAAAGAAAGGAAAAATAAAGTCCGTTTTGAGTCAACATGGAAGAGACATTATGGTCTCAACACCTTGCATCGTCCTCAAAAGGAAAACACAAGCGAAAGAGAAATGAAAAGGCAAAAGGAAATGAAAAAGCTTTTGGGTCAACATGAAGGAGACATTGCAGTCTCAATGCCTTGCATCATCCCCAAAAGGAAAAACACAAGAAAAGACAAAGTAAAAAGGACAAAAAAATGGCTTGGGTCAACATGGAAGAGACATAGGGTGTCTCAAAGCTTTGCGCCATCCCAAAAGGAAAAAAAAAAAAAAAAGAGAAAAGACAAGGACCTTTTGGGTCAACATGGAAGAGACATAGGACGTCCCTATAATTTGCGTCATCCCCAAACGGAAAACACAAAACAAAAGAAAATGAACAAGCCAAGATGCATGAAAAATAGAAGAATAAAGATACAAATAGAAGAAGTGTACAAAGAGAGAGAAGATCAAACACACGATATGGGGGAAAACGATACACACATGAAAAGAGAAAGAGAAAATTAAAAAGGCTAGTTAGGTGAATGCAATTCAACCATCTAATAGGTCATATGCCTCCCAATCATTTTCAGTGTAATATGAGGGTGATTGATTGTCCAACGGAATAATTTCAAGCATCGAACTAGGGTTTGTACTATGTTCTTCACTTGGTGGAGAGGATTTATCTTTTAAGCTCATTATGGAGGAAAATAAAGATTTTAAATTAAAGTGTATTTCTTCATCTATTTTGGCAACCTTCGCATCGCCATCATCATCATCATCATCAAGATTAATGACAATGGGGGGACAAAGGGTTATTTCTAAAGATGGATGTATCAAAAGTTTTGGTTGTTGGATTGGTTCAGGTTGTTGCAATTGTTGGACTAGACTATCTTGTGGTAGGTCAGGAGAGAGAGGGTGGTCATCTATCACTTCTGTTAAAGGTAAGGATTGATTTTCTTTATCTTCTTCTATGTGAGATTGACAAGCAAGGAGATGACGACAACCTCTACGTTCCCTAGCACTGCAATTTCATTTAACTCTGTTTTGGAGTTGCTGAGAATTGTAAGAGAAGATTGAATCATCATAGGTTCTTCTACTTCTGAAGGGGGGAGAAAAGAAGAAACCGAAGAGGATGGATCAATCACTTTATCTTTAGCTTTATACACTTGTCTAATTCGAGGAGGTTGAGCAGGGTTTGGTTCAGTGGCTCTTGGTAATTTAAATGATAGCTAGGGAGTGTCAAGAGGTGATTGTTCAGGAGGTTGTATGTTTCCTCAATGTCTGACTTAGGTTGAAGCATGGTTTTGTCTATGATAGAATGTGTGGAAGTGGACGGGGATGTGTTATGAAGAGATAATTCAACTATCTTTTTGGCTTTAAACTTTTGATAAACTATGTAAAAGAAGTCCTTGTGAGGGGTGATAGGTTCCATGGGTTTAGGCCAAAAGGATTCTAATGAAAATTTACCTTTGGAAGATAAAGGATTAAATCCACTATGATATATAATGAATACCTCATTTCCATGTGGAAAATTCAAACACTTATGAACAACTAATGGGACCGCTTTCATTAAGTGAAGCCAAGGGAGGCCTTGCTACAAATGAAATTGGTTAGATTGTGGAACAATGGAAAATGTCACATCCAAAGTCTTAGGTCCTATTTCTAAAGGTAGCATGATCAATCGAATCATAAGGCATGCAAAACCATTATGTGTCTTAATCCACGTAGTGGGTTTATTATAATCATCTTGATATAGTTCATGTAATACCAAAAACTTTTATGTGATCATGTTCTCACCACAAGCGGGATCTATTAATATCCCATTAGTGGGCTTGTCGTAGATTCTACCAGCTATGTAGAGAGGACCATCAAGAAGCTTTTGTAGTATGTCTTTAGTAGAAAAAGTAATATTAAGTGATTTAGTTGTTTGGTCCTTATGAGGGATAACGTCTATCATAGCCATAAGGTTATCCATAGGACTAACTTGGGTAATAGTAGGAGTTGTATCATGTTGATCACTATTTGTATCAATAGTCATTACATCAGTCTTTGAAGGTTCACTAGCCTTGACAAACAAGGTAGTATGTTTAGGCATAGGATTGGTGAAAAATTGTAAATTCTAGTTAGGGGGTACAAAAAACTTATTGCCTTGATCATTAACACCCTCAATGGACAAATGGCCTAACTCAATGAGGTCTTGAACTAAATTTTTTATATGCTTGCAACGTTCAGTGTCATGTCCATTTTGGCGATGAAAGTGACAATAAGCGTTAGGCTTGAAATTGGGTGGTAATGGTTGGTTTGGATCAAGTGATTGAATGGGTGACAAAGTAAGCATGCATTTTTGAATTAATTGGTTCATTGTATTACTGAGAGTATCAGGTAAAGGAGTGAATTCTCTCTTTGGATCCCCATAATGATAAGGCATGACTTCCTTACCTGTGACCATTGAATTTTGAACTTGTTGGGTTGGTTGTGGTTGTTGTTGAGGAGGCAAATTAAATTGTAAAAATCCTCTATTTGGTTTGCAAAATTTTTGTGGTTATTTTGGTTTTTATTGGTGTGTTCGGGTTTTTCAACTTGGGTAGAAGTGGATTTTGAATCACGACTTGAAACCAAGTTATGATATTCACACAAGGTTGTGCATAAATGCACAAATGAAGGGAATTTCATCATTGTTAGCTTATCCTGAAGATTTGTGTGCAATTTTTCAATTAACATCTTTTGCAGATGTGCATCAGGAATCTTGACATCTATTTGGGCATACAAGGATTGGTATCGTGAGATAAAATCCGTGAATTTTTCATTTGTGTTTTTTCTACATCGCATGAGGTCAGCCATTGTTTTCTTAGGTGTTATATGAACTTGGAAGTTACTTATGAAAGCATCCACAAGTTCATTGAAGGAGCAGATGGAATCATTAGGCAAGTTGGAAAACTACTCTAATCTAGTATCTTTCAAGGTTCTTAGAAAAATATTGGCTAAAATCCTCTCATCAAGGAAAAAATCACTACATAAAGTTGTGTAAGCATTCACACGTTTGATAGGGTCTCCTTTTCCTCCGTATTTATCAAACCAAGGCATTTCTATCCCTTGTGGCATCGGGGTACGTAAGATTTCTAATGATAAGGGGCTGCTACAAACATGATATGTGGGTGGAGTGGTATGACCTTGACTAATGTTGGAAAGTTGATGTTGCATGGAAGAAACAGTAGTAAGGAGTTGTGTAAGAACAGGATCGAGGTATGTAGTTTGAGATGGAAGAGAAAATGGTGATGGAGTGTAAGGGATGTTAGGGGTGTGAAGGTGGTGGAAGGGACTTACGATGCCATAAGAGAGGTAGGAATGTTAGGTGGAATTGCAAAGGAAGGAGCCATATAACTAACCTGTTGCATAGTTGTAGTGACCTATAGATTGGTACAAGTTGGTATGGATGCTATGGTTGAATGGGGAGGAACTGAAGGTCCTCCTTGGCTTATAGGAATGTTTGTGGATTGGGTATTAGAAGAGGAATGTTTATTGTAAATCTCAACAATTTTCTTCATCACTTGCAAGTCATCATCACTTTCTAGGTGATGAAGGTTCTCAATTGCAGGTGTGGTAGTGGTGGAAATTTTTTCAAGTGACAAGTCTTGTTGTAAATGTGCAAAGTCCTCATGAATATTAATGACCTTTTCTTGTAGGAGAGAATTGTTTTGGTTGTCAACGTTCATTGGATGGAAAGGTGAACGCATGGAAGTAGTATTGTCAGGGCCTTATGCACCATTGTCCATACTAGGAGTACCACAATGAAAGTGGTATTGTGGGATGCCATAGTCTAGAACTTCTTCTCACTAAAGTATTATCAATGGGGCACCAAACACTCATACAAGTACCACAAAGGATGGGTGAATGAAAATGAAAGCTAATCTAAGAGCTCTAAAATGCAAATAACATAGATTCTGCTAACTGTAATAGAGAAAAAACTACAGAAAACAAAAATGTAGGAAAATGCCAAAAAAATGCCAGAAATGCTATTCCAAAAGTGTAGAGGGACTGATTTTCCCAGGGTGACGAATGAGTCCCAGTATGCAAGTTTTTAATGTTTTTCAAAAATTTAAGGATGATTTAAATGCTCTGTAAAATGCAAGTACAGATGCAAAATGCATATTTTTACCTTTTTTAATGAAATGTAATGCAAAAATGAAATCTAAATGAAGTTTCTAATAATGAAAAATGAAAAGTCCTAGAATGCAATAAAAAATCAATTTCCTAATTGAATGCTAATGGAAATGGAAACTAAGATGAATGCAATCAAAAATCCAAAGTGTTCAAAAGTCGGGTTCACCAAAATGAAACATAAATTTTTGGGACCCTAATGCTACTCTTGCACTTCTAGGGTTTTTCACCTAAAAGGAGAATGATAGGGCCAAAAATGCTAATGATTCACTCAAATAAGAATGCATGCAATGTTGTTTAATGTAAATGAACTTAACTAAATGCAATGGACTGATCTAGATGAATGAAAATGAATGTAAAAGTGCAATTACAACTATATTTGAAAACACATTGAGATATGGAAACAATGAACTAAAAAAAAAAAAAAATGCAGAACAAAAGAAGAAGGGATGAATTTGAGTGCACCTAGGAAAAGTAGGATGATTTTGGAATTTATTGAATGTTGGTTGTGTTTACTAATTTTTCACAGTGGGACTCATTCGCCCAGTGTGGCGAATCAGTCCTCCTCTTGGTGAAAAAGTGTCGGAGCTGGTTTTTGTTTGTCAGGATCCAGAATCTGACAAAATTAAGATTTTCAATCCTAAGGTGGGACTGATTCGCCACTGATGGTGAAATTATGGAAAATCAGGAGATTACTCCGCAACACCAGATCTAGAGATGTCTGCTTGTCAGGTTATCGAAGTCAGTTATGTAGAAAATGAACAAATAACTCTCTCTAATCTTGAAATTGACTTAAGTTGACTTGAAACACCTAGTTGACCTGGAAATCAATCTTCAACACCTAATAACCTATCAAATTTGCATACAAAGAGTTGCAAACAAACATACAAATGGGGGAAATGATTAAGGGTTAGTGAATAGGGGTCGACCTTGGTCAAACCCCACTTTTGGTAATTAAACCCTTGAAAAGATAATGAAATGAAAGAAAATGATGAATACACAACATGCAAATGTAAATGCTCACCAAACACTTCATAATGCAAGTTTGAGGTAATGTCAATGGCTGCTTCAAAGTGCTTGAATAGTGCTTGAAAAGATGATGTAAAATGCTTGGCTACTTAAGATGTGAGATGAAATGCTTGAATGAATGAGGAAAGATTGTAGGAGGTGTAAAATGAGGTGAAAATCACATATTTATACAATTATTGTGCCTTATTATCCATTCATACCTCATCAAAGGCCAACATTAAGTGTCTTTGAATAAAATCTTGAAAGAAAATTTAAAATATTTTGAATTTGGGGCCAAGGGGGACTCATTCGCCACCCATGGTGAATGGGTCCCACCAGGACCTAAAAACATGTGTCAAGAAATATGTTGTATTTAATGTTGTTTGTCAGGATAATATGAAAAATACACTTAATTAAGCATATGAGAGCATAAAGAGACCAAATAAAGCATGAAAAATGTGTAAATAGTGAAAATATGCCTAGAAAAACATGAAAGTTTGTTACAAGACTTTACAACACTTCAAAATATGACTTATTTAGTGATGAAAAGGTGATTTTTATGCAAAATACATTGAGTAGAGTCTAGGAGAATGTAGAAATATCTTACAACACTTCACAACACCTTCACAAGATGATGTTCTTTGAATTTTAATACCTAAATAAGCATGTTCAAGCCATGTTACAACATAAAATCAAGGCAACATAGTTCCAACACCATGAAACAAGACCTAAAAGGCCATTAAAATGACAAGGGACCATTTTTCTGGAACACACTATTTTATTGTATTTCCTAAGTGTGGATTACAATTAGATTGATGTCAATTTTATTTTAAATGCCTCTTTGATTCCAGTTCCTAAGCTCCTATAACCCAAGTCAAAACATCTTTTCCTCTTGTTTTGTACATGGAATGCCTTCAAACAAACATAAAATTTCTTAACATTAAGAGAAACAACCAAAACTAAAATGAAATCATTTCAATAATACCAGAACACTAAAATCTAACAATACAAATCCTTAAACATCTATTATACACAATGTTGTAGTGATTAAAATTCTCAAATGGTTTAAATATATTGAATTGCTTTATTGAAATGAACACAAATGTTAACTCAAATCTAGTCATTTGTTTCTTGCATGAGATTTGGAACTCTAAAACATAACCATCATCTACGGTTCCAAATTTAAATTGCTCACACATTGAAAATAGATTACAAGTATTATTGTTTTGATTAGATTAAAACTAGAAGGGCCAATACCCATTACAAAATAGTCATCGAGGCAGACGAGGATCTCAAGAGAAGTGAGAAACTCAAAAAACCTAAAACATAAATTTAACCTTAAACAGTCCGACCAGCAAAAAACAACATAGAAAGCACACAAGTATTATTGTTATTATTATTATTTTATGACATTTTTATAAAAAAAAATTATAGTGTCCATAACAATTTTATATTACATCTAATCTAAAAATTGGTAAATAAGAAATCCAGCTCTTCTAAAAGTGCTCTCACCGTACTTCCGAGTTCAATGGCTCTTTCGATCTTTTCATCCATATCTTGTGCCCACTGCTCTGAGCATCGTAGTATCACATCCCGAGCTTCTAACAGACCGGAAATAATGACATGGCCTACTAACGTGCGTAGCATTTCACTGAACTCGTCCAGGTTGTAATAAGGCCATTCAAGAGCTGTGATAAAGATACTGGACGCTTCTTCATCAAGTCGTTGCAACTGGCCCCTGAGGTTTGTAAGCAATTCGACTACTCTGTCCCGCTCTTCTTCTGTAAGCTCCCGGACTCCTCCTGGTCGATTTTGTTCGGGTGTGCCCGAGCCCTGCCGAAACTTTGTAGTCAGGTTGTCCATATCTGCTTCGCATTTTATAGTTTGCTCGAAGACTTTGAAATTGAATGTACCAAAGCTGCTGAGGGGGCCCACAACTATGTTGTGTGGATATTTCAGAAACTCAAGCAAATCCTTTGTCTCGCTGTATGCTGCCAACGCGTCCTCCATATCTACACCTATCCGTAGATCAGCGATATCACTGCATATTTTGGATACTGTTGTCATCCAACTCTTCTCGATGCACTGCAGACGCTGATTTTGAGCAAATTTAGCGTTTCCCATTATTGAAAACTATCATTGATAGCTATCACTAATTTTACTACCTTCGTCCATGCTACCCCTTATTCCATCAAATGGTTTTTTATTGACTAGCCAGATAATGCCTTCTAAAATTCTCTACTTTGAACTCTATCTCTCTAAATATTGATCTGTATGTCTCATATTCACCATTTGATAAATCAGACTTGTTGAGACGCTGAAAAACCTGATGAAGCAGAACAAGTACAGTACAATGATTGGTAAAATCAAAACACACGAAAGGAGTGGTACAGGGCAGGGGACGGAATTGAGAATACTCCTCAACCTAAAATTTGGATCTAGGATTAAAAATGTCAGCCTAGAGTACCGGTACCGGTACACTCCAGCGGCAACAGGCACGAGTAAGATATGTGCCATATACATGAATATCTCTTTCTTGATTGAAGTTGCACAATAAAGTGCCGCCTTGAACCATCTGCAGACAATAAGAATCCATCCCACTAAAATGAAAGCGCACTGAAGATAAAATGTCAAATTAGCTCCTCCGTTATTACGATAAAGAAGAGATGAACGACATGCCACTTTAGCCGCCATGACGGCAACACAAATTGTGACAATCATTCCCCCACCTGGAATGAACAATGAGCTGCAAATAAAGTACAATGTCTTCCATGCACGAGCTACAATCCATGAGGTCTTCACCTCTTCTTTGCTAAATCTCTCCCACCTTTCTTTACTATGGCAGCGTCTATCCAGCCCCAGGAATGCACTGGGGCATGGATGCTGCATCCATGCATCATCGCATGTCCCTGCAGTCAAACGTACCATGTCTTGTCAAGCACAAAAAGAAATGTGACACGACGGACGTACATGCACTCCAAAGGTAATTTATTAAATTTAAATTCTCCATGTTGGTGGAAAAAGAACGGAAGTATTTATTTAACTTATTTCACCGAAAAACTCTAAGTGGCGTGAAAAATATAGTTTATGTTTTTTTTTAATTTATATATTATTAAATAAAATAAATAATCTATGTTCCTTTTGAAATATTTTTTAAAATAACTTTTAACATTTAAAATAAATAAATTTAAATCAATTTTATATTTATTAATATATTTAAATACATGTAATAAATTAAATTATTAAAAAATGATATTTTTATAATAAATAATATATGTATAAAAGATTTTATTTTCAAAAATTAAATGATATATTTAAAATTAGGTATAAATTAATAATTTATAGTTACATTTAATTTTGTCAATTAATATATTTTGATAGTAGTGTTAAATTTTGAGTAAATAGAATACATAAGGATATTTTATTTTATAATTAGAAATGTTAGTTTTTGATAAAATAAATGGTTAACTTCATTATCGGTATAATAAAAAAGGATGTCTAAAGATAATAATTATAATAAAAATGTTGAATTCAAAAGTCTAAAAATACCACTAAATTACACTTGCATGCTTGCATTTCAAAATAAAACCCTAGTCCATTGTTACAATTTCTTTGAATTTATACATTATTAAATAAAATAAATGATATTTTTTTTAAAATTTTAAAAATAATTTTAAATATTTTAAAAATATAAGTTTTAAAATCAATTTTATATTTGTTAATATGTTTAAATCCAAGTAATAAATTAAATTATTGAAAATTAAATTATTATTTATGCTTATAAAAGTATCAATTTTCAATAATTTAATTTATTGCGTTAAACTATTAACATAATAAATGATTCGCTATAAACTTATATTTTAAAATATCGAATTATTTTAGAATAAAAAAATATCATTTATTTGTTAATAGGTATAAGATTAACAATCGGACTGTAGGTGTTTGAAATGCAAGCATCTGAGATATGACACAGTGAGTATTTTAGACTTTTAATTCAGCATTTTATTATAATTATTGTCCTTTTGTCCTTTGTATTGATGATAATGCAAACATTTGCATTTTATCAAAAGCAGTGGTATAAAATAAAATATCATTATGTTCTGTTTACTCAAATTACCAGCATATCAAAATGATAATGGGGAATTAAATGTGACTATAAATTGATGAATTTATCTTTGGTACAAATATATCATTGATTTTGAAAATAAAATCTTTATTATTTTATTATAAAATATCATTTTTTAAACAATTTGATTTGTTACATAAAATATATTAAAAATGTAAAGGTTGTTGGGGCATTTTTTACGCAATGTTAAAGAGATTATTTTAAAAAAGGCAAACATAGGGTTTTATTTTTGTTAATAATATATAAGGGTAAAAACATATTTTTTCTTTCACTTAAATTTTGGTGAAATAAGTTAAATAAACTTCCTCACCAATATCGGAAATTTAATAAATTGCTGAGTGCATGCTCCGTGGACATTCTTTACGTTAACAGACAGGCTGTAATTACTGACTGCGAGGCTTATCTGGAGATGATGCCGCCTTGCTCATTCCATGCATAGAGGCTGGGCGCTATCACGTAAAATAAGTCTTCCGTTCTTTTTCCACCAACATGGAGAATTTAAATTTAATAAATTACCTTTGGAGTGCATGTACGTCCGTCGTGTCACATTTCTTTCTGTGCTTGACAAGACATGGTACGTTTGACTGCAGGAACATGCGATGATGCATGGATGCAGCATCCATGCCCCACTGCATTCCTGGGGCTGGATAGACGCTGCCGCAGCATCCGCGTCTATCCAGCCCCAGGAATGCACCGGGGCATCATGCATGAACATGGATAGCCGCTGTCAATCATATGTACATTGGTAGCATCTTTTTCAGGCGGGACTTCCGAAACTATGCAGTTTGTATGTTGATTTTTACTAGTGATGGACATTGTTATCTCTATGTTGCATACCTATTAAATTATAGATGACGGCAATGATGCGGAGCTGGCTACGCAGCCTACAAAACTGAATGACCATCCCATGGGCTGTATGTTATGCCCATCCTGCATGGGGACCCCCACGTGTTTGTACAGTCAAACAAAGTACACACTAACTTGCAATCCGGCAGCGGCGTTAGAATCCGTATTTTCTCTATAATAATTATGTGCTGCTGGATAATACCTGTCAATGCACTTGTGTTAAATTGAAATTAAAATTTTCAATTTTCAATTTATTTTTAAGTATATTATTTATAACAATTAAAATTGCTTATTATTGTTTAAGTGTATATATAAAATAAATATTTATATTTTATAAAATTTATATTTATCATTAAATATTATTAAATATTTTATATTTTATAAAATTTATGTTTTGTTTTAATAAAATAAAATTTTAAAAATAATTTTGATTAATTTGATGAGCAACATATTTTACTTTTTATTATTATTTTTATGTAAATGAAAAGAAACTTAGGTAAAATTAATTAGGATTAGGGCTTAAACTTGATGGTCGAATGACAGTAGTTAGAGATTTTTGCCGTAAAATACAATCAAAATTTTAAGAAGATTGTATCAGATGAAAGGAGAGATTTTGGATAGATTGTCAAAATTTATATAGAATTAGAATGATATATATATTTGATTTATATATAATTTTACTTACACTAAGGTATATCATAATGTTTTAAGGGCACCTTTGAATAGATAACCCTCATTAAAAGATTTGTTGGCAAGCAAGGTCGACCGTCAAATTTAAGCCCTGATTAGGATTCAAAGAATACTTACAATTATGAATAGAGTAGAGTGTTTGATAATAAAAAATTAAGAATTAAATTTTTATCATGGATAAATTGACAAGTCCATCTATAACCTCAAGTATGTAATCTTATTAAATATTAAATTTCTAACAAGAAATTGCATCTTATATCTTACAATATTTTTTTATAATACAATGAACACAACACCACATAATGTATAACATAAATTATCTAAGCCATCAAACCCCACTAATATATAGTAAAATCAATGCATTTGAAATTGTTCAATAAGAATAATGCAATACATATTTTAACCACAACAAACATATAAAAGATCTATTATAATCTAATAGTTAGTTCCCCACTAACTTATAAACAAATGCACTTGAAATTGTCCAATAAGAATAATGCAATACATATTTTAACCACAAAAAACATAGACAACATCTATAGTTAGTTGTTTTATCCTTCTTTAAGTGTATTTTTATAAAAAAGGATAGGATGTGAAGAAATTTAGATTGAAATTTTAAAATTTTATATTTAATTATTAAATAATTATAAGAAATATTTAAAATAAATAAATAAAATAAAATTTAAATTGTGTTATTTAATTCTTAGTGAAGGAGAATTTTAGATTGCAAATTTAATTTTTTTATGGTTAATTATTAGAAAATTATAAGAAATATTTGTTAATCTATAAATAAAAGAGTATTTAGATTATGTTATTTAACTCTAAGTTTGTATAAGTTGGTTAATTAATTTAATTGAAAGAAAATTAGGTAAAATTCTTATGTCAAAAGGCTCAACTTAGAATATCATTAATCGTGAATAAAGTGTTTGATCATAAAATGTCAAGGAATTAAATATTCATCACATAGATAAATGGACAAGTGGATCTATAGCCACAAAGTATTTAATCTTATTAATTATTAAATTTCTACATGGGAGCTTGATACCTTACAATATATTTTTATAATAATATGAACACTAAATGACATAATATATAGAGAAAAAAATTCAAGCCATCCAACCACACTAATATAAAGTGAAACTAATGCACTTAAAATTATTTAATAAAAATATTAATATTTATTTCAAAGGAGTCCATAAAAATAATAATAAACATTTATATCCATAAACATAAATCTAAATTTTAATCATAAAAGACAAGGTATTAAAATATATTCCTATAGAAAAGATATGGTACTAGGTAAAAGAAAGATATGAGGGAAAATTTTGGATTACAATTTTAAATTTTTATGGTTAATTGCAACTTACAATATTTTTAATTGTTATATTATTTCAAAGACAAGTATTGGTATTATTATTATCATCACTATTATCATAGCAATTATTTTAAACAAAAGTTAACAATTCAATTATATGATTGTATTTTTTTTAGCTTTAAAGAAGGACTTGAAGTTAACAATTCAATTATATGATTGCATTTTTCTAGTTTGAATACTATTTTTAATATTATGATTGTGAAAATAAAAATAATAGTATTTTGATAATATTGGTAAAACAATATTTGAAGGGGCTCAAAATCCCTTTACATTAACATAAGACCATCAACAAATATTTGTAGTACATGAACCTTCAACAATAATCAAAGGTTATAGATCCGTGATGAATAATTAATTCCTTAAATTTTTATTATTAAACACTCTACTCTATTCATAATTGAAAGTATTCTTTTAATGAGGGTTATCTATTCAAAGGTGCCCTTAAAACATTATGATATACCTTAGTGTAAGTAAAATTATATATAAATCAAATATATATCATTATAATTCTATATAAATTTTGACAATCTATCCAAAATCTCTCCTTTCATCTGATACAATCTTCTTAAAATTTTGATTGTATTTTACGAAAAAAATCTCTAAATATTGTCATACGACCATCAAGTTTAAGCCCTAATCCTCATTAATTTTACCTAAATTTCTTTCCATTTACATAAAAATAATAATAAAAAGTAAAATATGTTGCTAATCAAATTAATCAAAATTATTTTTAAAATTTTATTTTATTAAAACAAGACATAAATTTTATAAAATATTAAATATTTAATAATATTTAATGATAAATATAAATTTTATAAAATATAAATATTTATTTTATATATACACTTAAACAATAATAAACAATTTTAATTATTATAAATAATATACTTAAAAATAAATATTAAATTGAACAATTTTAATTTCAATTTAACACAAGTGCATTGACAGGTATTAGTAGGTAGCACATAATTATGGCACTGTCTACCCAGCCCAGGAATACACCCAGCATGGATGCATGGGCATGGATGCTTCCCATCTCCGTAACCTTTGCAGCGTGAAGGCCGTACAACCGTAGTTTGCAGCTTTTGTCAGACAATTTACCCACGCCTCCATTATCATAAATGATAACTATTTTTTATTTTTTATCATACACATTTTCCCTTAAAGATTCCGCTTAGAAATAATTTTTAAAAGAAAAATATTAAGGAAAATGGAAGTTTTTCAAAAAATTTAAACGAATTAAAATATATTTGATTTGTTATTATAAATAAATTTTATATAAATATATTATATACAAAAAATAAATTATCTATTAAAGTATATTATATAGTATTTTAACTTATTAAAATAAATTTGATTTTTTACTTTAAATAATACATTTATATTTATATAAAATTTTATATTATGTTATACAATATAATATAATATTATTTTAGGTTGTGTGTTATATATATGTATTATATTTTTATACTAACATTTATTAAATAAGTGTACACACAATATTTTTCTTGATAAAATAAGATAGAAAATAAAAATATTTAAATTTAATATAAAATAAAATATTAAAATCCTCTAAAAATTGTTTCTATTAATTTAATTTAAATATTGAGATTTTGATGTATTTAATATAATTTGATATTATTAATTTTGATAAAAAATAAATAAAAAATTAATTTGAAAGATAATAAATCAAGAAATAATGTATTTAAATTCATCTCATAACTAATTAACTCAATAGTACTGATAATGTAAACACTTGAATAAATATAATAATTTAATATTGATATCTCTATAGATAACTATATTATGTTAGTCTTTTGATATTTTAGATATTTTTATTTTGATCTCTAGAAGGTTTTTATTTGAAATATTTTATTAATATTTAATGAAAATTAAATATTTTTATCTTAAAATGTATACTTTAAGTTTAAATAATTTATCTAAATATAAATGTATTGTTAGTTATTGAAAAACTAACTAACATTTTATTCAAATAATTTTTATTGAGAAAAGTTAAAACTTATTTCTATCAAAATTTCTAATATTAATTTATATAATGATATAAATATTTGATATCTTTATATAAATTAATATAAATATTTGAATACTTAATTCCGTAAGTCATTTTGTGCTGAAAAATTTTGAAGTGTTTTTTTTAACTTATATATTATTAAATAGAATAAATAATTGTTATGTTTTATTTATTTTTTGATTTTTTAAAAATAAATTTTAACATTTTAAAAAATAAATAAGTTTTAAAATCAATTTATATTTATTAATATGTTTAGAAGTATGTAATAAATTAAATTATTAAAATTTGATATTTTTATAAGCATAAATTATATATGTATAAAACAATTTAATTTATTTTTCAAATTTAGTGTAGATTAATAAAATGGAAGAAGGAGGTTTTTATGTATCTATTTAATATTAAGGTATTTTTTTAAAATAATTATAAATTTAATACAAGTAAATTATTAATTATCATATATAGATTTTTAGATGTATAATTCTGAAGTTATACATTTTTAATATTCTTAAGATATTTTACATAACAATTGAGATAAATTATAGATGTTTAATTTAATTTAGAAAATTTCATTATGTTAATTTTATTTATATTTGGACATATGTTTCATTTAATAATTTTTTTACAAAATTATTTATGTAAAATATGATATGTATGGCATATTTAACTATGTATAATTTAATTTTATCTATATATTTATCATTCAATCAAGTTGAAACTTCTAAATTAAATTTAACTTATTTTAACTTATATATTTACTTATGTGTGTAGTTTAATTTATTGATATTTATCTTATGTGTAATTTAATTTTTACCTATATATTTATCCCATACAATTTTTCTTATTTTAATTGAAAATAATAACTTTATTTAATTTTTTTTACTAAAATAAATTAATATAATAAAAATTAAAGTTGAAACTTCTAAATTAAATTTAACTTATTTTAACCTATAAATTAGATTACACAAAATTTATAGGTTAAAATAAGATTACACACAATTAATTAACTTATTTTAAAATTTAATTAATTGTGTATAATCTAATTTATAGATTAAAATAAGTAAATAAGTTAATTAATTGTGTGTAATCTGATTTATAGGTTAAAATAAGTAAATAAGTAAATTTATTTGTATTAAATTTATAAATCTTTTTAAAAATACCTTAATATTAATATTTTCTAGAGTTATTAGATAAATTATTATTTCATATAAATTATAATAACTTATAAATGTTTTTAATAACTTATATTTGGTATTTAAATAATCTATAAATAAAGCAAGTGATTCTTTGAATCAATGTTCATATTCTATGATCCATCATCAAGATGAGAGAGGACTATAGTAGTAAAATGAGGGATTGTAGACTTGGATGAGATAAATAGAAAGTGGAGGAAAATTACACACAAAACACGAAGGGAAAGGACAAAGATGAAAAAATAATAAGATTAAAAATAAGGAGAAAAAAAGAGACAAAGAATATAAGAGAATAAAGAAATTTTTTTAAGAGAAAAAAATCATTCAACAAGGAAAGGTTGGATGAAATTAAATTAGATAAAGAAAAGAGAAAGAAAAGAGAGAAGGAATAAGAAGAAAAAAGAAGAAAATACACTAATATAACTAAGGAGATAAAGAAATAAAGACAAAAATAAAACTAAAAGAGAAAAAAATATGTGAAAAATCCATAAAAAAATAATAAAAATAAAGATAAACAAAAAGAGAGACAAATAAAGAAACAAATAAAAGGAAAAAAAGAGGCAAATGTAAAGAAGAATTAAAGATATAAAGAGAAGACTAAAAAAAGACCAAAAGGATTACAAAGCAAATTGAAATGAGAGCAAAAAAGAGAAACAAAATTTTACATATAGAAATATAAAAAATAATATGAAAGGTGGGGGCGAATAAAATTACGAATAAAGAAATAAAGAGAAGAGAAACATAACTAAATAAAGAAGAAAATAAGATAAAAACAATTGAAAACAAAAAAGTATAAATTAAGGGAATAGATAATGAAAGGAATTAAAATAAAGAAATACAAATAAAAAAATAAAGATAAAATCTAAAAATAAAATCAAAAGAGAAAACCGGAAGAAAACATTGGTATAAGTAAGAAAGTAAAAATAAAGAGGTAAATCCCTCTTTTGAATTCCATTTATATAAAGATATCAAATATTTATATCTTTATATAAATTAATATTAAATTTTTTGATAAAAATAAGTTATAACTTTTTTTTAATATAAATTGTTTGGATAAAATGTTAGTTATTTTTTCAATAACTAACAATATATTTATATTTAGATAAATTACTTCAACTTAAAGTATACATTTTAAGATAAAATTATTTAATATTTAATGTATAAATTAATAATATTAATTATTTTTAATATAAATTCTTTGAATAAAATTAATATTTATATTAATTTATATAAAGATATCAAATATTTATATCATTATATAAATTAATATTAGAAATTTTGATAAAAATAAGTTTTAACTTTTTTTAATATAAATTGTTTGAATAAAATGTTAGTTATTTTTTCAATAACTAACAATACATTTATATTTAGATAAATTATTTAAACTTAAAGTATACATTTTAAGATAAAATATTTAATTTTCATTAAATATTAATAAAATATTTCAAATAAAAACCTTCTAGAGATCAAAAATAAAATATTTAAAATATCAAAAGACTAACATAATATAGTTATCTAAAGAGATATCAATATTAAATTATTATATTTATTCAAGTGTTTACATTATCACTACTATTGAGTTAATTAGTTATGAGATGAATTTAGATGCATTCTTTCTTGATTTATTATCTTTCCAATTAAAAATTTATTTATTTATTTATCAAAACTTATAATATCAAATTATATTAAATACATCAAAATTTTAATATTTAAATTAAATTAATAGAAACAATTTTTAGAGGATTTTAATATTTTATTTTATATTAAATTTAAATATTTTTATTTTCTATCTTATTTTATCAAGAAAAATATTGTGTGTGCACTTATTTAATAAATGTTAGTATAAAAATATAATACATATATAACATACACAACCTAAGATAATATAATTTTTTATATAAATATAAATATATTATTTAAAGTAAAAAATCAAATTTATTTTAATAAGTTAAAATACTATATAATATACTTTAATAGATAATTTATTTTTTATATATAATATATTTATATAAAATTTATTTATCAATAACAAATCAAATATATTTTAATTCGTTTAAAAACTTTGAAAAACTTCCATTCTCCTTAATATTTTCTTTTAAAAATTACTTCTAAGTGGAATCTTTAACCGAAAATGTGTATGATAAAAAATAAAAAATAGTAATCATGAAAATGTGTATGATAAAAAATAAAAAACAGTACTGGGATGGGTTAAGTGCGCTTGAGCTGGAACAGTACTCGGATGGGTGACCTCCCGGGACGGACCAGTGCTTCACCTCTCTGAGCATCACCTAGATGCAATGAGTGCTAAGTGGACCATTTGATATCATGAGAGATGGGTTCTTGTTGAACCACTACTCATAAAACATGGGTCAATGAGTTTGACTCGAAACTACACAGTTGAATCCTGATAGCAATATCATAAAAAACAGTTATCATTTATGATAATGCAGGAGTGGGTAAATTGTCTGACAAAAGTTGCGAACTACGGTTGTATGGCCTTCACTGCTGCAGAGGTTACGGAGATGGGAAGCATCCATGCTGGGTGCATTCCTGGGGCTGGATAGATAATGCCCATAATTATTATAGAGAAAATACAGATTCTAATGCTGCTACCGGATTGCAGGTTAGTGTGTATTTTGTTTGACTGTACAAACACGTGGGGGTCTCCGTAGTTGATGCAGGATGGGCATAACATACAACCCATGGGATGGTCATTCAGTTTTGTAGGTATATTTAATTTGATTGATTTCTTTTTAAAAATGATTTTTTTTAAATAACATAATAAAATCACCATATTATTATTTTCATATTAGAATGTAGAAATGTTAATTGAATTTAACCTTTTACTATATAAGTCTAATTATAATAGTTTCAATCTTTTTCTATTATAATTAATGTTTAATATATTATTATTATAAAAAAATATAATTTATTATATATAATACATAAATATCCAAATATGTTATATCTTAAATATTTTATCTAGAATATTTTTTTAATCCAACATATTTGGATATTTATTTACATATAAAATCATTTTTTACTTGCTAATGAGTAGTAAGATGATGATATTTAATTGATTTTTAATTGATTTTGAATGGTAGAAGATTATAATAGTTTTATTAATGTTGTTGATATCATTCATTTATGGACTTGGCACATGCTTTTATTTCTTATTTTCTACCCCCAATGCACCATAAAATATGGAACTAATGATACATTTTCAAGATTAATCTTTTGATCCTTGTTCATCTAATTATCGAACCTCTTTTACATATTTTTTTCCAAAAGATTAAAGTAATTAATGTACATCATTAGATTTTAATTATAGATTATAAAGGTATTTATAATTTAAAAATACATTTACATTGGTTAGAACTAAAAATAATGTAGAATATATTGTGTAGATATATGTATAATAGAATAAAGGTACTATCTATGCTTCATGCGATATAAAAATAATTCTTTTAAATTTATTTATTTCATATGTTAATCAATTAAATATCTAAAATTTATTTCACTTTATTTCATAATTATTTTATTTATTATATATAATGCATAAATTTTAACCTTTTAAATTATTGTATTTCTTTTATTTATTTACAAGTTATTTTATTTTTATTATTTTATATTTATTTAAAAAACTATTTTTATTTTTTATTTTTTTAGTTTTAGTTCTTAAGTAAATGTTAAAACTATGATATCTATTTTTAGTGAAAATATGTAAAAGAGATTTAATTATTTTCATTATTTCTTATATAATATTTTAAAAAAATCTGTATGAAAATTATTTATTTCTTTTACAAACTGTAGACATGCAAAATTAGCATTATGCATTCATCAAATAAATCAGGCTTCACGTGCATCCATTCATTCATTTAATCAAGTTCACCTTCATCCATTCATTAGGTAATCTCATTAATCTCCTAAGGTCATTTATTTAAAATCAAATAAACATTATCATCAACCTTTTTAATCAAATAAATCAAACATCCATCATAATGCATTTCCATCCTTTCTGATTTAAATAAATCAAATATTTATCTCAAAAAGGTCAAAACATCCTAATCATCATCCTAGCTAATTAATCTTGATTAAATGTTAATCCTCACCACTTGCATTCTCTAGATTTAGCCA
Organism: Sequoia sempervirens; assembly: GCA_007258455.2. Lineage (NCBI taxonomy): Eukaryota > Viridiplantae > Streptophyta > Pinopsida > Cupressales > Cupressaceae > Sequoia > Sequoia sempervirens. The sequence continues at coordinate 519,995,108 of VDFB02270651.1, read as the reverse complement.
TTTGCACAAATAAATCAATTTTATTTATTTATTAAAAAACCCTCATTTTCCCTCAACATGACAAGTTGATTTGTCCCTCCAACATTGTATTTATTGCTATTTTTCTTGTCCCCCTCTCAAAATTTATTGCAAAATTTGAATTCAAATTCTCCCTCTCATAGGCACTTTTCCCAAATCTTGCACAACCATTGGCCTATCACCACTTGACAAGTTTCTTCTTCTCATTGGAGGATCTTTAGTCCCACATTCATTATCTTGGCCAATCTCTCATCAAGAAAATATATAAAAGAAGGCCTTCATTCTCATTCATGGATCCACAACTTTTATGCAAGGTTACTCTCTTGGTTTGAGAACTAATCTTGTCCATTTATCATCTCCATATCCATAGCAATTTCATCACTAGCTTATCAATCAAGGATTGGGAAAGGGCTTTCATCACTAGCTTATCAATCAAGGATTGGAAAAGGGCTTCTTTCCATAGAAGCACCAATCCACTATGGGATAGGATTAATGTCATGTTTCTATATGCTTTTATTTGGTTTCAATTGTTTCATTTATGGCATGATTAACATGGCTTATTATTCCATAGGGATGTTGAAATGTTGTTTTATTTTAAACTAACCATTTGCAGATTTCAACAACCACACAAACAATAAAAATAAAATCATTATATTATAATTTTCATACCATTCCAAATAATAATGTAGAAATATTTAATTAAATTTAACCTTTTGCTTTATAAGTCTAACTATAATAGTTTTATATTACTATTATAATTAATTTTTCATATATTACTATTATACTAAGTATAATAAGATTTTATAGTTATTCAATCACTAATATTCAATCTTATATTCTTATTATCAAAATTAGTGATTGAATATTATAAAATCTTATCAAATTTAAAAGGAAAAATATTAATTCAATAAAATCAAAACATAATTATTAAAATGCATAAAAAATATAGTTGGATTTATTTTTAAAATATTTAAAATGTATTTATTATATATTATATTTATATAAGTTTAATTTAATTTTTAATATTTTATATAATATAAATTTAATTTTTAAAATAATAATATTATTATTATATTTATTATAAATTATTTATATTATAAATTATCAAATAAAAATATAATGTAATGTATAACCAATATTAAATATATATTATACATATAAAAATATAAAATGTATATTGTTATATATTATATTTTATAGTAAAAATTATTATAATTAATAATTAATACATTTTAATTTAATACAAATTACCTAGTTTAACTTGTAAATATAATGCAATACATAACTACTATATAATACATATTTTATATAATTGATGGAAATATGATTGCATTTATATTTAAAAAAATTAAATGTATTTATTATATGTTATATTTATATAATGTCAAATTAGTTTTTTAATATTTTAGATAATGGAAATTAAAATTTTAAAATATTATTATTATTATATTTATTATATATTATATTATAAATTATGAAATAAAAATATAATTTAAATAATTTTTTAGATTACATCGTACCACGAGGGTGGGGGAGACTGGACCTCTAACCAACCTCCTATAAGAGGAAAGATTTAGCCAACCGAGCTAGGGCACCAACCCCAAAATATAATTTAAATAATTAATACAAAAATAATTATTATAATTAATAAATAATATATTTTTATAATACAAATTAAATTAATATATAAATATAATCCAATACATAATTACTATATATAATACATGGATAATACATATGATAATTATGTATTGCATTATATTTATATATTAATTTAATTTGTATTATATAAAAAATATTATGTATTTTATGTATAATTACTTCTCAGGCAATAATTACTATATTTATTATCTATGGATGATGCATGGATAATACATGGATGTTCTCCTACATAATTAGTTCTTAAGTAAATGTTAAAACTAAGATATCTATTTTTAGAAAGAAAAAAAATATGTAAAAGAGGTTTGATATTTTTCATTGTCTAACCTTATATGTACTCTAATGTAATAAAATAACTAAGACATCCTATTTATCAAGAAATAGGTTATAGAGGTATGTGCATAATTTTAAATATCTATCAATTGTATTTATTTCACAATAGTACCCTTATTCTATTATACATATACCCTTATAATCTAAAACATTATACATATACCTACATTAAAAAACAAATATATCTTTCATTTCTAGTATTTTCTTATATCACCTTTTAAATAAATAAAAATAACTCTTTAAATAAAATAAAATAAAATAATTTTAAAAGTTAAAATTTATGTATTATATATAATAAATTATATTTTTTTATAATAATAATATATTAAACATTAATTATAATAGTAAAAGGTTAAATTCAATTAACATTTCTACATTCTAATATGAAAATAATAATATCGTGATTTTATTTTATTATTTAAAAAAAAACATTTTTAAAAAGAAATCAATCGAATTAAATATACCTAAAAACATTATAATGAAATTTAAAGAAGAGAAATAAGCAGCGATCATTGCCGTCATCTACAATTTAATAGGTATGCAGCGCACAGATAACTATGTCCGGCACTAGTAAAAAATCAACGTACCTACTGCACAGTTTCGGAGATGCTACGTACATATGTTGTTGACAGCGGCTATCTATGTTCGTGCATGATGCCCCGGTGCATTCCTGTGGCTGGATAGACGCTGCCCTTTACAATAGCCTTCACGTTCCTCAATTTTACAGAATATTTTGGAAGTGCGGGACTGACAAAATCCCGCATTAACTTACCAGACAACAGACTATATGACTGCCCCTAACGAAAGGAGGAGAGACGAGGCTCCGAGTACGAGCAGCACACCGGATGACACGAAACGCGGGTCCGCTTCCCTTTGAAATTTAGAGTTATTAGCATTCTGCAATGCATAAATTTCTGTGGCGATGTGAATCGACAGACTTACAAACAAAGCAGCAACGTTGGTCCATCTCCCTTCGGTGCCCGCCATGGCCATCCCAGGTAGAAGACATCCCACAAAAACACATTGTAAGTCTCGCAGCATCCATTTTTAGTTGGTTATCAACTAACATTTCTAAGCCCTGGTTTTTGGACGGGCCAAAAATACTCACTTTCTCAATATTAACAAAACCCAAAATCTGTATAGTAAGAGCACTTAGAACGAATAGATTGCTTGGGATCCATGAACTACGTAAAACTACGACATAGTTCCTGGCTACATCCAGAAGAACGTCCCATAGCATACCTGCTATAAGCGCACAAGTGGCAAGAACCACCTTCCAGTCATCCAGATCATAATCCATTTGCAATCTCAATGCTAAGAAAAATGATCTGATTAAAGGAGGAACGCAACAGATTTGGATGTCTGCATTCAAATGATTTAATGTATATAAATACTATCAGGTCTACGAAATATTCTAATTTACAATCCCCATTAAATTGGTCCCCTCTTTTAACTAAGAACCCAATTATTTTCATAGGGACACGGTATATTACGTCCCATCTTAAAAGCAGCAGAGCGGACATCGCAACAGCTCCGTTAATTTTTTCGTCCGGAATACCTCTTTTAAAGTTAATCTGTTCCATGCTGATTGATTCCCATTACGTCGTTGATTTATCGTACATTTCTCCACCGTAATACGGTAAGGACTGTAAAGACAGTATACAAATTTATTGAAAATTCTTTTATATTAAAGAAAAAAGAAAATTCGTACGGGTAAACTTGACATATGGGGTCTTCACATTTATTTTATTTTATTTATATTGAATGAAAGCAAATACAAGAATAAAGGCAAATTAATGGCAAGCCAACTGGTTACTTTCATTTGGATGATAAGTCATTATGGGGTCTTCACATTTAGTTAACGGTCGCCCTGCCTTTATTCTTCCCTCGGTAAAAAGAAGAGTAAAATTTATATTGCTTTCCATTCATTCTTTTTTTTCAAAGTAGTACAGCTCTTCATTCTTTACTCGTCAAAAATGTCTAGAATATTATGCATATGATTGTAATGGAATGATAAGAGTGTAAATCAATTTAAATTAAATATATATTTATCTTTTAAATTTATAATGTCTATAATTCTTGCTTTTTTAAAAGTAATATGGCTCTTCATTCTTTAATCATCTAAAATGTCTAGAATATTATTCATATGGTTGTACTGTGTGGTACTATTAATTAAATAAATGGAATGAGAAGAGTGTAAATCAATTTAAATCAAATATATATCTATCTTTTAAATTTATAATGTCTTCAATTCTTGCTTTTTTAAAAGTAATATGACTCTTCATTCTTTAATCATCTAAAATGTCTAGAATATTATTCATATGATTGTATTGTGTGGTACTATTAATTAAATAAATGGAATGACAAGAATTTAAATATATATTTATCTTTTAAATTTATAATGTCTTCAATTCTTGGTTTTTAAAAAGTAATATGGCTCTTCATTCTTTAATCATCTAAAATGTCTAGAATATTATTCATATGATTGTACTGTGTGGTACTATTAATTAAATAAATGGAATGACAAGAGTGTAAATCAATTTAAATTAAATATATATTTATCTTTTAAATTTATAATGTCTTCAATTCTTGTTTTTTTAAAAGTAATATGACTCTTCATTCTTTAATCATCTAAAACATCTATAATATTATTCATATGATTGTACTGTGTGGTACTATTAATTAAATAAATGGAATGACAAGAGTGTAAATCAATTTAAATTAAATATATATTTATCTTTTAAATTTATAATATCTTCAATTTTTTCTTTTTTTAAAATAATATGACTTCATTCTTTAATCATCTAAAATGTCTAGAATATTATTCATATGATTATACTGCTTGATACTAATAATTAAATAAATTGAATGAGAAGAGTGTAAATCAATTTAAATTAAATATAGATTTATCTTTTTAATTTTTTATTTATAATATGTTGAGAAATGTTTTTTGAGATGTTTATTTCATTTATATATGATTAAAAGTACATATTTCTATTATTTTAACATATTTTAGATTTTTCTAAAGATAAATATGTTAGTTATATAAAAATTAATAAAACAAAAAAAACACATTTCAATTAAAAATAAATTATTAAAGTAATTTTTAGAATATTAAAAATAAAAAATATTTATTTATTTTAAAATTATTTTAAATTTATGACAGTAAAAAATATTCAATTAGAGAAAGATTTAAAGTATAAAAATATTCTAAAACTATTTGTTGAAAAAAAAAAACTTTCTATTTATAAAATATTTAAAAAAAGCTCAAAAAAATCAAATGTAGAAAGGAAGTTAGATATTGCAAAGAGTCAATATTCTTTCTATTTATCAAATGTTAAAAAAAAACTCAGAAAAATCAAGTGTAGAAAGGAAGTCAAATATTGCAAACAGTGGGTGATTGAATTTTATTTATATCAAGTAATGGAAAGGATTTGTGAAAAAAAATTATTTATATCAAATAATGGAAAGGATTTGTGAAAAAATGCAAAGGTTGCTAATGATGTAATCTTATCAATGGATAAAAAAATTTGTTGCCAATTGATAAAAATAATGTTTGTTAATTGACAAAAAACATGTGTTGCTAATTCATTAAATTGGCTCTAATTTATGGTGAATAAATGCACTTTATTGGTAAAATATTCATAGGTATGATAAATATAAATATTATAATAAATTTAGAACTTGTAAATATTCTTCTTCAAAATGAAACTATCAACTTATTTTATCTTTGTAAACAAATAACAGTATTATGCCACAATAATTGATATTTTATAGTTTGTTTATTCCATATTTTACATTAATTAAAAATAGATTAATAGAAAAGGATTGTGTACATTCTTACCATTATAAAGAGTTTAGAATTCATGGTTTAAAATTGAGTTTGGACTTGCTAGTTAAACAATATCATTTAACAAATAAAAATAAATTCATGCATTTATTTTTTAAATGTATACTGTCTATATTACCATTTATAAAATATTGTTACACATTCACAAAAAAAAGGTGGGTGGAAATAGTCACACCTCATATTCCAAATGGGGCATCACCACAACAAGAACATTACATAGATTTTCTATGTGGTAAGAGCAAGAGAATTAAAAGGACAATGTATGTATTAGTCATGTAGTTTATCCCATACATCATTAGGCTCTGAACTATGCATAGGTGAGTTACAACCATCATTAATATTATCATAATTTTTAATCTTTAGTAACATCATGAACATGGGAAATAACATGGTCCAACCAAGGAAACTTGCTAGAGTCTAACCAACTAGAAATCCCATGACCAAACATTAAGGGAGAGCCAAAACCACAAGTAGTGGGCCACAAATATCCTCATTTAGCATGATCTTTTCTCATAGGATGTAAAGAGGCTTGAGAATAAGCATCTTGACTACATTAGAAGATTGAATTTATGCCCTCAACAATGCCTACAAGGTGTTGAATGACCTCAACTAGAGGTAGGAGTCAAATGGACTTTGACATTAGTACACAAGGAATTCCCTCAATGATCTCGCAACACTTAAAGATGAGAAAATTTAAGCATAACTTTGTTGTATTATACCTAAATCTAAATAAGAACAATATAGGAAATCATGGATTTAGTATAAACAAAAAAATTAGGATTAAAAAAACATCAAGAAAGAAGAGAAACAATTTTTCTTTCCAAATACTACAAAAATATCCACCCTAAAAATTATGTCAAATTTATGTATGTTTAGTGAAGGAAAATATGGACGGGCATCTCAAAAAGAAACATTTGAGATCAGTAGTTCCTTTGACAGCCTTATTCTATTAGATTGCCTCAAAGAAACATACTATTATGCCATAAAGCATAATCAAACATAGTTCATTTCCCACATTAATCCTTTTGAGAGAAATTCATGCTTAACTAGTTTCAACAACACCATTAACAGATTCAACAAACAAAAAAAAACAATCATTAAAGATGAAACAAAAGACATGAACACACAAATATACATGGGGAAAACCCTTTTGGGAAAAAAAAAACCCCACACTCCAAAATCTCATATTGCCATTATATTATTCAGCAACAAAATACAATTACCATATAATATCAAGCTCATGACCTTTATAGGAGATTTACATCTTGTTCCATTCTAAAGAATATATGGTAGCATAACCCATCACGACTTCCTCTCTTAGCGAGAGACATCTCACTCGGCTACACAACCAAACAAATTGATCATCAACCTCTCAGCCTCACTGTCACATAGCCGCTTAGCCTTCACCTTCTGCAAGATTCATCTCTCTTGGCTACCTATCCTCTTGGTCCTGTACCCATCCTCTCAGTGTGTCTGCACCTGGTAACCTTGCCCTACCCAGCTTGATTTACTGATGCTCTACATCCTCTAATTGTTCAACTACTGCACCTCATTTGGGTTTCCACCTCGAGCCACACGCCATTATCCAATATTCAAACTTGGTAGTCATATAAGCAATCAAACAAATCTCCAGTGTCGAACTTAGGGTTATCCACCTAACACCATGCCACCCAATCAAAGAAACATTCATTATCATCTCACCAAAGTTTACCAAGCACATGGGACCACATGCCATCTATCCTCCTCATCATCGCCACCTATTAGCCTTCACATGATCAACTATCATCACCATTATATTGGGTCCCACCACACTGAATGTCAGCGGGCCATCGATGGGACAAACAACAAGATCCCACCGGTAAGGAACTATCTAGCCGATGTTCACATCATCACTCAAAGTGCTCCCCACATCTGTTAGCTTCCAAGTCACTATATCACTGAAAATTAAAACTTCAAAACCTCATGTTGAAGGTTGTGAAGTTCCCAAAACCCGCGACTCACCAACAACAAAGGGATCGCCTAGTCACTCAAAACTCAAACTTCCAAACCTCATGTTAGAGTTTGCAATATTCTCAAAACCTATGGCATGCTAATGCCAAAGAGAGCCACAAAGTCACTAAGTCAGGAGATTATGAAACTTTAGAACCCCATGACTTCAGCTAGGAAAACTTGAAACCCAATGACTTAACTCAGGCTGATGAAGGAGGAAATACACAACTACTCTAGGAAGTCGATCAAGCTAGTAAATTTGAGTCACATTTCTCAACATTATCCCACTTGACGAAGAACTTACTAGCTCCTTCCAAAGAAAACTCAAGAACCTTGAACAATGCTTCTGCGCTCCAACCAAGACACCTGCAACGACATCCAAGATGTCCACCAACTTAGGCAACAGTTCTAGCCATCCACAATAGGAAAAGGGAACAAGCTAACGTGTATATGCATCGGGCTCAAGAACACAAGCATTGGATCCTACAAACGGAAAGGGCTTCAACACTACCACCACTCCACTATGCTCACAAGCTATATAGAAGCAAGACAACATCAACTTCAAATCCCTCAATCATGAATACAACTGTGAAGGGATTCCCAAAATTTGGGTAGAGGGTCTAAATAATTTCAAATCTAAAGGGGAATGGACCTTTGGTAGAATCAACATTCCTCTTTAGAATAATGGCATTGTGATCAGGTTTGGTTCTAAGCAAGGCAAATAAGGAGAGGTGTTGAGAGATGTTCCAATTAGAGGAGATAAGGAATAGATCTAGTTTGACTTGAATTAGTTGATTTCCTAATATTTTATTAGACCAGTTGAAATAAAATCCAAGTGAGAGAATATCAAAAATAATCCTGACAAGTCCATCATGCTATTTGAATAGTCATCCAAGCCTTAGGCTTGGTTTTTTCCTTAGAATACCAACCCAAAGGCTTGGAGGGCCTTCCCAATGACTAGAGATGTGTTTTTGCAAATTTTATAATATTTCACATAATTGGGTTCATGCTCACCATCAGGATTGCATGTGTTTCAATTTCAAACAAATTGAACATCTAGGTAATGTTAGGCTCTCTCTTAGTGTGCCATACAAAAATGGCCCCTTGTCATTTTCATGACCTTTTAGGTCTTGTTTCATGGTGTTTGATCTATTTTTCTCTAATTTTATGTTGTAGCATGGTTTGAACATGCATATTTAGGTACTAAAATTCAAATAATGATGTATTTTGAAGGTGTTGTGAAGTGTTGTAAGACATTTCTACATTCTTCTAGACATTATATATTATAATTCACCTAAAAAACCACCTTTTCATCACTAAACAAGTCCTATTTTGAAGTTTTGTAAAGTCTTGTAATGAGATTTCATGCTTTTCTAGGCATAAATTCACTATTTGTCCCTTTCTCATCCTTTATTTGGTCCCTTTATGCCCTCATATGTCTTAATTAAGTGTATTTTTAAATGTTAACTCGACAAACAATGTTAAATGCAACTTAATTCTCAACACCAATTTTTAGGTCCTAGGTGGGACCCATTCGCCATGGGTGGCGAATGAGTCCCCCTTGACCCCAAATTCAATCTTTTTTTAAATTTCCTCTTAGGTTTTTATTCAAAATCACTTGATGTCAACATATGATGAGGTATGAAAGGGTAACTAAGGCACAAAATTGTATAAATAAGTGAATCTTCTCACCTCATTTTACATCTCCTACATCTCTCCAACATTCACACATCATATTCAAGCAATCTCAAACATTCAAGCATCTTACAACATCAATTCAAGCATTACTCAAGCACTTTGGAGCATTCATTTCAACACTACTTTAGATTTGCATTATCAAGGGTTTGGTAAGTTGATAGCAATTTCATGTTATTAGTTTATCATTCTCTTTTATTTCAATGTTTCAATAAGGGTTTGATTACCAAAAGTGGGGTTTGACCAAGGAAAACCCCTATTTGCTAACCCTCAACCATTTTTCCCCTATTGCATGTGTGTTTGCAGACTTTTGTGTGCATATTTAACAATATTTTTGGTGTTGAAGATTGGTAAACAAGTCAACTAGGTGCTTCAAGTCAACTCATTCATATTTCAAGCTTGGAGAAAATTTTCTATTTGTTTCCTACATAATTGACTTTGACAACTCGACAATCAGAGATTTCAAAATTTGGTGTTGAAGAGTTGTCTCCTAATTTTTCATTATTTCGGGAGAGGACTGATTCACCACTAGTGGCAAATGAGTCCCACCTTAGGACTGACAATCTGAATTTTGTTAGATTTAGGATCCCGACAGTCAAAAACCAATTTCTGACACTTTTTCACTAGTAGGAGGACTAATTCGTCACCCTTGGTGAATGAGTCCCACTGTGGAATTTCAGTAATTTCAGACAACATTCACAACTTTCTAGATTCATCAATTTTTGTCCAGGTGCACTATTTTTCATCCCATTTCTTTTTGTTCTACATTATTCCATCATTTAGTTCATTGTTTGCATATCATAGTGTGTTTTCTACCATAGTTTAAATCTTAGTTTTACATTCAAATTCATTCATTCAGGTCACTTAATTTCATTTAGCTTAGACAACATTCCACATAACATAATTTGAATGAACCCTTAGCATTTTTGGCCTAACTCTCTCCTTTTAGGTGAGAAACCTTAGAAGAGTAAGAGAAGTCCTAAGAGCCAAAAATCAATAGTTCACTTAGTTATGCAACTGTGTAATTTTTTTCACTTTTTGACAATGTTAAGCCTTTGATATATATATATATATATTTGTTTATGTGTCTCTTTTTTGGAAAAATTAGTGTTTGGTATTTTTTTGTTATAAATTATCCGTTCATCGTAATTTCAAATAAATTACATTTTTAGAAATTAGACTCCATTCTACAATTTTTATTTTTTAAAATTCAATTAGTTTCTAAAATTTGTAGGGGTATCATGGCCAAAATTCTATTTTTTAGGAAGTTTCCACTTTGAAAATTAGTAAAAAATCAAATATTCATTAAAAAATTATTAGAAATTTTTTGCATCAACTACATACTATTAGCTAATTTCTCATTAAAGTGATTTTAAAAATACTAAAAAAAAGTTCACCATGCTACGTTCCCACAAAAGTTGCTATGCTATGTTTTTCTGGCAAAAAAAACATTAATTTATGTGGGTCACTCTTTTGAACCCTTTAATCTCAACCATTTTCAAAATAAATTAGTAGTTTAGAAAGTAGATTTGGAGCACTACGATCCTTGTTTTTGTTGCATCTCAAAATTTTCAGTGTGACTATCCTGAATTTCACTTCCAAGGTTAGTATTTCCCAATATTAGAAAAAAAATGGCCACATAAGGCCCCTTTTTGGGCCCCCATCTTTTTGCACTTACCCATAGTATATCTCATATAGTCAATGCTAATATCCCTACAAGGGCTAGTTGTGCTTAAGCATTCACAAATACTCAAAACCAAGGAGGAAAATAAGTTTCCTTTCACACAACCATACATTCTATTCCCACATTTACACCACCCACAATAGCATTTACCATACAATACACAAATGACCTAAATTCAATCTTAGATATTCCTATTGGGAATCCTTATATCTTTTTCACCTCACATATAACACCTCTATATTTGTCACCCATGATAAACATGTAACATACTAGCCCATTAGTCACTTACACAACTTCACAATATTCAACAAAATCTTAAAATGCATCAAATAATGATCTAATTATAAATCAACTTTTGCAAAATGTTACATCACTTTAACAACAAATTTCAATATTGAATCAAAATAAAAATGGCAAATCTTCACAATTTCTTACAAAAAACTCATTGTCAATTGTTATCCTCAAAACACAGATACCTCAAAACATGGAGATACCTTTATTTGAGAAGCATAATGGTAAGAACGAACCTAACAGATCCATGTATCAAATTTTACCACATTGTGTAGCAACTTCATTTTTGAAGACAAACTCCTAGCTAAGTTATTTCCTAAATCATTAAAAGACATGGCCTTGGAATGGTTTCTCTCATTACCAAATAACTCAATAAACAAAGTCGCTAAACTTGTTAATGAATTTCTCTAAAATTTTCAAGAAAACATTGGTCCTCAAGTGATATTAACTAACTTAGTTTATTGTAAACAAGGACCTAAAGAAAAGATAATAGACTTCATAGGATGATACCAATTTCTCTACTCACAAATCTCCTATAGTCTTCTTGATGTTGATGCTCAAAGGGTGTTTATAGGAAATTTGAAACTTTATATTTGAGAAAAGATATTGTTCGTGAAGTATCCATCCTTTAAACACTTGTGTACAATTCTTCGTGATTACTAGATATAGGTTATTTGGTATGAGGGTACACATTCATTGAATGATACCTATCAATCTAAGCCTGTACTTCAAAACAATTAACAATCATTCAAAAGGAAAAATAAGAGCTCTGTTAAGATAAATAATCCTCAAAATGTTAACAATATTCAAACATGTCATTTTTGTAAGTACAACTCCTTATCAATTTAGGCTGAGGGATAGAAAATTCACCAAATTGATTGAATCTCTTCATGCGATCATGTTGCAATTGCTAAATAATAATTTAATTCAATTACCTCGAATTAGGCCAATGGATACAACAAAGAATTTACCTCCAAAATTTAACTCAAAATAATTTTGTCAATACCATCATACTCTTGGACATGATATAGAACGATGCATAGGTAAGTGCACAAAGTTGTGACACAAAAGGACTCTTAAGATGCCACTTTTTTTTAAATCAAAAAAGTCATATCAATAAGAAAATGAAGATAGTTAAGCTAAAAAATTTAAGATGCAACAATAAAAAGAATTTTAGTGCTTTGAATATACTTTCTCAAGTATTATTCTTTTTAAATAGTGAAGATTAAGGGCTTGAAAAAGGGGTAGCACACAAAGTGGTCCTTTTTTTTCATAGAAACATAACATAATGTCTATTGTGCTCCCCCTAAAATGTTAAAAAAATTGAGGATTTCAAAAATTGTTTCAGTGATAAATTAGCTAACACCATGTAGTTTATGCTAATTTTTTTAGCTAATTTTTTAATGAATATATTATCTTTTACTAATTTTCAAAGTGGACACATCTTGAAAAATAAAAATTTGAGCATGACCCCCCTAATTTTTTTAAAAACCAACTGAAAATAAATTTATTCTTTTCAATACATGTAGAATGGAGTCTAGTTTGTAAAAATGTAATTTGTTTCAAAATTCAACATGAATGAGTAAAAAACTATACGCACATGCTGGTTTTCAACAAAAAATAGACAAACTAACAAAAGAAATTAAAGATGAAAACCTTAACATAATAAAAAAATGGAAAAATTATATGGTTAGATAGCTCAGAGATAGCTTAAGATAATCATGGTATTTTTATAAATTTCATGTGCAAACCTAATGGAGAGCATCACCAAAAATGTGTAAATTTTTTACCTTTTCAGAAAAGCACATCTTTGACATGAAATGGTCATCCAACCCTTTGGGTTGGGTGCCCAAGGAAAATCCAACCCAAAGAGTTGGTATTTCATAATGCAAGCAATTTGGCAAGCACCAAATTTAAATGCATTCGATAATGCTAGAACCAAATTCTCTTTCTATTTCTCTCTCTTCCCCACTTTGATATGTCTTAGAGTTTATGTTTTATGATTGATTATGTATAGTAAGAGTTTTACCTTTCACTCCCTCTCTCCTCTCTCTAGATCTCTCCCACTCTCTCCCTCTCTAAATCTCCTTCCCTCCTTAAGACCATCTCTATCCTTGCATCCCTACCTATCTCTTCTTCTCTCTCCCTTTGTTATTGTTTCTTACCTGTATCTCCATTATCTTGATCACTACCTCTCCCTTCTGTCCTCTCTCTCTCTCCCCATATCTAGCTCTCTCCCTCCTTCCCTCTTTACCTCTACCTCTCCCTTGTATTATTACCCACCTCTTTCCCCCTTTATCTCTCGCATCCCTATGTCTCCACATAAGTCTCTCACCGCTATCTCTCCTAGACTTTTTCCCTCTCTACCTTTCCTTCCCTCCTTACCCCATCTCTATCCTCACCTCCCTACCTCTCTCTTATTTTCTCTCCCTTTGTTATTGTTTCTTTCAAATCTCTCTTCATTCTCTCAATCACTACCTCTCCCTACCACCCTCTCTCACTCAACCCATCTCTAGGTCTCTCCCTCCTTCCCTCTTTAAATATCCACCTCTCCCTCCTCATCTCATTACCTATCTTTGTCCCCATCTATCTCTTTCACCCATATCTCTCCCTCTATGTCTCCCAACCCTCTCTCCCAAGGCTATAGGTCTCTCACCTCAATATATCTCCCCTCTCTAGTTATTCTTCTCCCACTACACCTCTCTCCCTCCCTCCTTACCCCTCTTTCCCTCTCTGTGTTCACTTCTCTATCATTTTCTAATCTCTCCTCCTCACTTATCTACCTCTCCCCTCTCTAGGTCTCTTAGTCACTCCTCTACATCTATATCCCTCCTTAGTCATCTCTTTCTCTTCTTTCTTCTCTCTCCTCTTCTCTCTCCCTCTCCTCTCTAGCTCATCACCTCTATATCTCCTCCTTCCCTATGTCTCTAACTCCCTCCATTTCTATCTCTCATTCCATCCCTTGTTACTCCTCTACTAATACTTCCCTTTATCTCTCCCTCCCTTCTCTCTCTCACCTTTCTCTCCCCTCTCTAGGTCTCTCCCACCCTCTCTCCCTCTCTACCTTTCCTTCCATTCTTATCCCCATATTTATCCTTGCCTACCTACCTCTCTTCTTCTCTCTCCCTCTATTATTGTTTTTTTCCCATCTCTCTTCATTCTCTCGATCACTACCTCTCCCTCTCACCCTCTCTCACTCTCCCCATTTCCATGTCTCTCCCTCCTTCCCTCCTTCTCGAGATTTACCTCTCTACCTCTCCCTCCTTGTCTCATTATCCACCTCTCTCCCCCCTCTATCACACTCAACCCTATCTCTCCCCTATGTCTCTCACACCTCTCTCCCTAGACTATAGTTCTCTCACCTCTATATCTCTCCCCTCTCTAGTTATTTCCCTCTCTCTCCACCTCTCTCCCTACCTCCTTACCCTATTTCCCTATTTTTGAAATTCTCTTTCATTTTCTTATATCTCCTCTCACCTCTCTACCTCTCCCCTCTCTAGGTCTCTTAATCACTCCTTGTCTACCTCTCCATACCACCTTAGCCATCTATTTTACTTCATTCTTCTCTATCTCCTCTTCTATCTCCTTCCCTTCTTTAGGTCATCACCTCTCTATCTCCTCCTTCCCTAGGTCTATCATTACCTCCATCTCTACCTATCCCTCCATCTCTTATTACTCATCTATCGATACTTCCCTTTATCTCCCTCTCTTCTCTCTGTCACCTCTCTCTCCTCTCTCCATGTCACTCCCACCCTCTCTCCCTCTACCTTTTCTTCCCTCCTTGCCTCCATACCTATCTCTTCTTCTCTCTCCCTCTATTATTATTTTTCACCCATATTTATCCATTCTTTTGATCATTACTTCTCCTTCCCACCCTCTCCATCTCCCCATCTCTAGATCTCTCCCTCCCCTATTTACCTATCTACCTCTCCCTCCTTGTCTCATTATCCACCTCTCCCCTCTCTATCTCTCTCACATTTTGTCAAAAAATTCACATGCCTTGTCCATACTTCTATTTTTCACCTATCTTACAATCATGACATTCCACTAGACCAAATTTATTTAAGGAATTCCATCAAAAAATTCATGTGAGCTTTGACAAGCTAGAGAGCTCACTAGCTTTTCAATGCAGAAGCATTGATAAGGTAGTGGGCTGTTTGAGAAAAACCCTCATGGAAATAGGGTCTCATGGTGATAGATCACGAGCTTGTCAATGCCTCACAAAAATGGGGTCTCACCGTGATGCACATCAAATAGCCCACTACCTTGTCAATGCTAACCCATTTTCATCACTGTGAGACCCCATTTATATGAGACATTTTTTTCAAATAGCTCACTAGCTTGTCTATGCTACCAAATTTTGTCAAACAATTCACATGCCTTCCCCATTCTTCCATTTTGTGCGTATCTTGTAATCATGGCATTCCACTAGACCACATTTCTTTAATCAATTCCATCAAAAAAATCATGTGATCTTTGAGAAGCTAGTTAGCTCACTAGCTTGTCAATGTGTTAGAAATGAAGTATAACAGTGATAACTCACTATCTTGTTAATATGGTAGCATTGACAAGCTAGTGGGTTGTTTGAAAAAATTGCCTCATTGAAATGGGATTTCAGGGTGATGTACATAACCGTTAGACCAAATTTCTATAAGGCATTTTTTCAAAACCACATTGAGAAGCTAGTGAGCTTACTAGCTTGTCTATGCTACAATATTTTGCATACATATCTACCAAAAAACATTGTCAAACAATTCACATGCCTTGTTCATGCTTCAATTTTGTGCCTATCTTGCAATCATGGCATTCCACGAGACCACATTTCTTTAAGGAATTCCATCAAAAAATTCATGTGAGCTTTGTGTATGCTAGAAATACTTTTTTACAAGATGATTGTAAGTATTTTGTATGAAGGGTTGAATGGCATATTTGATTTATTTATATGGATTCATTTTTTAGGAACTAATATTTATCTCTTTATCATGCTACAGATAAAATTATCCATCATGATGAGGAAACGATCAAGGATTAAACCAACACAGGAAGAGATAGAAGCTAAGAATTCAAAAAAATCAATATGGATGAGGGAATATCGTGAGAAGAAGAAATTGGAAAGGATTGACGAAGACATGCCAATTGAAAAGGAACCTCAACCATCAAGAAGATAAATGGAATTGGTAGCACAAAGGGAATCAATGTGAAACGTTTATACTAAGAGAGATTTGAATACCATAGTTGAAGACACGACCTCTACTACAAGTGAATATGGAGGGACACCATCTTGCACATCTCAAGTTGGGAGTACATCATGACTCACATTTGAGGAAGGGGGTACATCATCATTCCCATCTCAACCTCAAGGTATGTCATCTATTCCATTTTCAATCGAAGGTACGCCATCTAGCCCATCTCATTTAAATATTGATGAAAATCTTAATGTTGAGATGAATTTACCTATGAGAAAACCACCTAGAATTTTGCATAGAAATCCAACGTTTTTGATTAATATTGATGAAAATATTTTGCAGCCAATGGAAGGTAAGATTCCACAATGCACTTGTAGAAGATATGCTCATAATATTTGGAGATTTTTCTTTGAAAATTTAAATGAGACCGCAAGATGTCAATTATTTGTTGAAATGATGCGAGTTATAAAATATAAGTCCATCATGAAGATTCTTGGATTGAGAACATCGGAAACTTCAAGTGAAAAAAATATTGTGAAGAATCTAATGGATGTATATATGAGAGTGCGAGTAAGACCTCATGCTCAAAAGATATTAATGTCATACGACGTGTTATATATATATATATACACATATATACATGTACATATATATACATGTATACATGTTCATATATATATACGCACACATGTATACGTATACATGTGTTGTATATATATATATGTACATGTATACATGTATATATATGAACATGTATACATGTATATATACATGTACATGTATATATGTATATATATATATATATATATATATATATATATATATATACATACATACATACATATATACATGTACATATATATACATGTATACATGTTCATATATATACATGTATACATATACATATACATATATTATTACAATCACTTATCATCTTCTTGGAATAATAAAAGTAGGCAAGACCTCACATCCTTACATCATATCACATATCAAAGATATGGCAAGTGTAAAGAGTCCTTACAGTCTTTACACTTGGAAGAATAATGGTAGGCATGAATCGACATCCTCATATCATATCATAGCTCAAAGATATGTCAAAGGTAGAAATTCTTTACATTTGCAAAGAGCAAAGAATAACAAAGACATTTTACTTCTTAAAAAAAAAAGAATTAATTAGAGGTATTACCTTAGATAGATTTTGTCTATTACTTTTAATTGCTATCAATTGCTTATCATTTCTTTAGCGAATAATGGTAGACAAGACTCACATTCTCACATCATATCACAATCCAAAGATATTCCAAATGTAGAGAGTTTTTATATTTTTGAGGGGTAATTAGTGACACGCCATATTACTTTAAAAAATGAAGAATTGAACATATTACTTTAGATAAATTGTATATATTACTTTTAATTGTTATCAATTGCTTATGATTTTATTGAAGAATAATAGTAGGTAGGACCATACATCTTCACATCATAGCACAGCTAAAAGATATGCTTAGTGTAGAGAATCTTTACATTTTCAAGGAGCAAAGAATAACAAGTATTATTTTAAAAAGAATAAAAATTGAAAATATTATCTTAAATAAATTATACTTATTATTTTTAATTATCAATTGTCCATATTTTTTTTTTAATGATAAAAAATCCCACATCCTCACATCATATCGCAGCCTAAAGATATCCCAGAGTAGAAATGTACTATAAATCAACGAGCCGATCGGATTAAATGGGCATCGTCTAGATTAAATTTAAAAACCATATAATGCCCTCATACTGTAGGCTCATCTAATTTTGAGATGCGAGAAATGTTGTCGTCTCAAAAGGAATTAACCGAGCTGTGACAAGGTTAGCTCAACTGCTTTAAGATGGTACTCATTTGACGTGTCACTTTAAGATGGTACTCATGTGACGTGTCCCTAAGAAAAGAATCAGGGGCCAATAATTAGATTCAAAGTTAAAAGAGATAGCAATTTAAAGAGGAACTTAATAAGAATATTTCATAAATATGTTAGTATTTATATACATGAAAGCATTTGAATGCAGACATCCTCATCTGCTGCATTGCTCCTTCAATTAGATCAATTATTTTGTGGTCTGTTGGTGGTGAGTTTAGGACGGTTGAGATTGCAATGGATTATGATCTGAATGACTGGAAGGTGATAGCTACCACATGTGCCCTTATAACATTAATGCTCTGGGACATTGCATTGGACAGAGCCAAGAACTATGTAAAAGCATTACGTAGTTCCTGGATCCCCAGCAATCTCTTCGTTTTAAGTGCTCTTACAATACAGATTTTAGGATATGTTAATATTCAGAAAGTGACTGTTTTTGGTAAGTCCAATGAAAGGAACTTAGAAGTGCTGGTTGACAACCAACTGGTCATGGATGCCGCGAGGCTCACAATGTGTGTCTTTGTGGGATGTCTTCTACCTGGAATGGCCATGGCGGGCACCGAAGGGAGATGGAGCAACGTAGCTGCCTTGTTTCTAACTCTCTTGTTTCAAGTCGCTACAGAAATTTATGCATTGCAGAATGCTAATAACCCCGAAATCAAAAGGGAAGCGGGCCTGTGGTTCGTGTCATCCGGTGGGCTTCTCTTACTGGGAGCCTCATCTCTCCTCCTTTTGTTAGGGATAGTCATCTTGTCAGGTAAGTTAATGCGTGACTTTGTGGGTCCTGTAGTTAACAAAATACTCTCTAAGTATGTAAAAAAGGAAGGAGATAGGTGGCAGAGTTTTAGAAATGAGGTGATGAAGTCGTGGGTTGCAGCTCGTGCATGGAAGACATGGTACTTTATTTGCAGCTCATTGTGCAGTCCAGGTGCGGGAATGATTGTCACGATTTGTGTTGCCGTCATGGGCGCTAAAGTGGCATGTCGTTCATCTCTTCTTCAGGATAATAATGGAGGTAATTTAACATTTTTTCTTCAATGCATATTCATTTTAGTGGGATGGATCCTCATGCTCTGCAGATGGTTCAAGGCGGCGCTTTATTGTGGAAAGTCACTCGAGAAAGAGAGATTCATCCATATGATATATCTCTTCTTAGTGCCAGCCGCCACTGTAGTCAACCCATTAAGCCCTAGGCTGGCATATTTTCTCCTAAATCCGGAATTTAAGTTGAGGAATATATTAATTTCTGTCTCCTGCCTTGTACCGCTCCTTCCCTTATATGTTGTGATTTTAGCAATAAGTTCTCTGTGGTTGTTCTGCTTCATCTGTTGGTATTTCTCGGTTCTGGTATTCGGCAGTCAGTTTGTTCAGGATCTCTTGAAGCTTGACAAGAAGTGTGTTTTATCATCGAATGACGAGGTTTTAAAATACTGGCTAATCATGGATGGCACAGTGTTTGAGGATGAGGATTTGAGAAGAATTTATTGGATAGTCAATAAAAAATCACTTGACAGAATAAAGAGTAGCATGGAAGAAGGTACTAAAATTAGAGAAAGCTGCCCAGGACTTCTTTCACTAATGGGAAACCGTACATTTGCTCCAAATCAGCGTCTGCGGCCCAGCGAGGAAAGTTGGATGACAACAATAACAAGAATATGCAGTGGTATCGCTGATCTGGAGATAGGCGTGGATATGGAGGATGCAGTGGCAGCATACAAGGAGACAAAGGATGTGCTCAAGTTCGTGGACTGTCCAGACAACATAGTTGTGGACCCTCTCGACATCTTCGGCACATTCAATTTCAAAGTGTTTGCGGAAACTATAAGTTGTAAAGGAGATATGGACAAGGTGATTAGAAGGTTCAAGGAGGGCACGTCTCTCGAAGAAAAGCGACCTGGAGTAGAACGGGAACTTACACAAGAAGAGAGAGCTAGAGTAGACAATCAGCTTAGACAGTTTAAGAACCTGTTGGAACAATATGATGAAGCAGTGTCCAATAGCCTCTTGATCAGACTTGGTGAATGTTCTCATTACAACCTGGAGGAGTTGGGTAACATTCTACGCTCATTGGTGGGCCATATCATTGTTTCCGGTCTGTTAGAGGCTCGCAATATGATACTAAAATGCACAAAGCAGTGGGCGCAGAATATGGATGAAAAGAAGATCGAAAGAGCTATTGAACTTGCAGGAATGGTGAGTGCACTCTTAGAATGTCTGGTCGAAGATGAGGACATCTTATTTACTACATTTTAGTGTGGATAAATTGTAAAACTGTTATTGATTGTATAGTCATTAAATTATTTGAAGTTTAAGTAGAGAGTTCACTAACTCCTAAATCAAAATAGATAAAACTGTTAGTTGGTCTAGTGTTTGACCAGAACTTTGTGTTTTGAATCAAAATTATTTTTGAAAGAGGGGATCAAAATTTTAGATATCTAACAAGTTTTCAATTATTGTGTTTGCAATTTTTATGGCAGGTTGGTATACCATCTTTAACATGATTTTGATTTTTTAATACATAATTTTAAAATTTGGATATTTTTTATTATCATAAATATTTGGTTGTGTAAAAATATATAATTTTTGTCTGCAATGTTTGATTAGAGTTGATCATTTCTTTTATAAAAGTGTGAGATAGTTCTAAAGATGAACATCATGTGCCAAAATAAATAAATATGATATAAAGAAATGTCAATATCATCAATAATATCAAATACTTAAAATAAAACTTAATACCAAATGAAGTGAACTATTCCTATATCACCACTAGTATCAAGAACTCAAAATAGAGCTTTAATACTAATGCAAGGAAACTAATAATTCCAATGTTAATCACATGAGAGAAGCAATGTAAAAGGTTACAAATCTTAACATTGTTTAGTAGAAAAAAGTACATGACATAAGAAATATCCTAAGAAAATCTTGTAGAAAAATTCGAACGTCAAAGCAAACTCAATGCATTAATCAACAAAATAACTAAAATACATTAATAAAATTGTAATTATTTATCAAGAGTACAAGGAAGGAGATCTCAAAGATTTGGATAAATGGATTCAATTGTCCCAAAACCTATGCTTCTAGGAGCTGATCCCTATTATGTATGCGACCCAAAAATAACCCACCTATACATATGTGGCTACAATACAATGTCATAATCACAAGGAATAAGAAAAAAAACTATGAGAAAAAAGTATAGGATAATCTCAGAAAACTAAAATAATGCTCAAAGCACCAATCCATGTATCTAATTTATAAGCAAGCCCAAAATAGAAAACTAAGGATAGTTTCAAATACCATGTTCTAAAGCCATGGGAAAATATATCAACATAATCAACACAAAATCTTGGAACATCCGCCTTTTTCTCAAAATGATTTCAAGGTTATAAAGAGCCTTCGTGATTTGACTATACATGCCTAACTGGACTATTCATGGTCTTTCGCCAAAGTAACATCTTTTCATAGAATAAATGTGTTAAATTCTTATTTATGACTTCCATGACACTAAGTGCTAGTTGTGACTTGTCAAGCAAAAATTAGAAAGTGGGATTCTCATTCAAGTGAATGCATAATTATTATAAATCACAATAATAACATAAAAAATACAAGGTGGACAATATATAATCCCAATAATCTCCCTATTGTCATTACCTTCAAGACAAAAATAGAAACCAATAAAGATGAACTAGATACTATAGGAGACAACTATGTTGCAACTTTACAGTTAAGATTTCAATCTTTGTCAAAGTATCTATAGCTACCACCAAGTTGACCAAAACCCTCTCATCCTCCATCATACAAATTCATGAAGGTAAAGATCCTGAATCAAGTTGATGAAATGCTAAATTTTGTATGAAAATACAATATATATTTTCTTTAACATTGAAGCCAAACATTCTACAAAATAGGTCAATTAACAATTAGAATATTAACCACCAAAATTTCCACTAATAGCTAATATCCCACACTTTGCTAATTATATCATAAAATGGGGTAAGGTCATAACCATAGGTAGACCTTTTCTATCCATATATCTATCCCAATTCATAACCTCAAGTCCCTCTCGAGGGCTCCCATTGCTTAGGAAATATGTAGGTTGGTGTCAACCTTAGCATCCAAAATTCCACCAACCATTTCTAGTACTCCTCAAACTATTCCTTAAGATTAACTCTATAACTCCATATGATCTCATATTTAGAGTTGACATCATAGATAAACATTCATTCAATAATAGGACACAAGAAAAATAAAATTATACTATGTAGTTCTCAAACTAATCCTTAGAATTGACAAAATAGTTCAAGATAAAACCATCCTCAAATTTGACACCATAGTTCAAGGTTCATTCACATGAGGAGACTAAGCAAGACTAAAATGCATAAAAAAAAAAAGGTAGTAAGAGCCTATTAGATCATTCTTCATAGATTATGTTGAACTTTCATGTAGCTTCAAGTGTAGGATTCTTGGTATTTCTATTGAAACCTCACAAGGGTTCATGTTCTAACACTTGATTTACATAATCCAAGATATTTATGACCTCACACAACTTAGAAAATATCACTAAATAATACCTATAAAAGATAAGATTTTATCATGATGTTATGTATTACAACCATATAATGTCAAAACTGGCACAAAAATGTCTTCCAAAGATTCAAATAGCATAATAAAACATTATTACCAAAGTTTATATTGAAAGTGTTCTAGAGCTAACCATGGCTATGATAAACCTCTATTTAAATATGAAGATCACTCATTCCCTTATCATAATCAAAGAACTTCAAACAAAATTTGATTCCAAGATCTCCCAAAAAAAAAATTAAAGCCACGATCTACAAATGAAGAAGAAAATTTATCATAACAAACTATTCTGTAACAACCCTAGGAATTGGTATAATGTTTTTAATTATTATTTCCCTAAAAATTAAGATTATATTCTTATTGTTAGACATTTAACTTAAAACTTACTATTAATCATCAATATTGTTATCGTAATAAATTAATTAGTTCCTCTACAGTTAACAATAGATTTGTTTGCTTTATCTAACAACTAATGTCAATAAATCTTATATATTCAATTAGAAACAGTCTTCATTTATTTAGTGATGTCATTGAATTTCAATGAGTATATTTTAATGGTTGATTTACTTAACTTATAAATATTTGATAGGCAACATATAGTGTAATATTTGACGCTGAAACAAGCCTCATGCTTCTAAACCATTATTGAGTCATCAAAAAACTAGTTTTAATTGACGTTTAATGGTAAACTAGTTGTTGTTTAAATTGTAAAAGCCTCCAAAATCACACTTATCACATAAAAGCCAATAAATATTGATTTGACAACTTGATGGAACATTCTATTTTTAATTCGGAGTGTTTTGGGTCAATTTGACAACAAATTTCTTTTTTTCATTTGCATTGCTTTATGTTTTGCAAATACTTCTTAATCACATAATACTTATTTTGTTTAAGAAAATTATCCAGATTTGTCTAAGTTTATTTCATTCTATTATTTAGTGCTTATTATAAATTGTTTATTCTAGCCACACGCAACTAGAATTTGCACCACATCCATGCACAAACACATACTCTCTAGCATATTAATATACATAAAATTTTCTATTGGCACAATCCTTAAACCTCCTTTAGATACAAGTACTAGTAATAAATTTATCTAATAAAATTAGCTTTTATTTTGAAAAAATAAATGAAAGAATGGTACTATCTTCCGATTAATGGCGTGGGGTAGTGGGGCTGATACACACTCTCCCAAATTTGAAGAATCTAGTGTGGTGGGACGCAAAATAAGCCCATTATCTTCACCTTTTTAAATGCGCAGTTTAAGGAAGAAAAGGAGAGAAAATTTTCCAGGTTTTACTAGTGTAATTTTGTTCCAAGTTGAAAAGAATTAGGAAGAGTTTTTTTTAGGAATTTCGAATTCATTTGATCGATCAAGGATAGAAGACCATGCCTTCGAGATTAATATGGAGAGAAGTTTTCTGTTCAGGAATAAATTTTATTAAATAGGGTTTTAATACCGCATGTTACTACTTATTTAAATAGGGTCCCATGATTTTTTATTCTTATTGAAGAAGGATCATCCCGTAGTAGGAAATAGAGATAAAAGGGGTATTGCGGCAAGTAGAGCTTTATTAATCTAGATTATATTAATGATTAGGTCTTGAACTATGTTTTCAAAAATTGTTTTGTATGTTAACTAAATGTTATATAAATATATTTATTTTGATTCAGACTTGAAATTGATGTTATTAGGCTCTTAGAGGGTAATGGGTATAACGGTTTTTGTTTTAGATTTAAATCACGGAATTAGGTTTACATTTTTATTTGAGATAAATAGTTTCCTACTTGATTATAAAGGATGTTAGTCTTATCTTATTTCCTCCTAGGATGATTATATAATATCTATTGTGAAGTTTTAAATTGATTCTTAAATGAATTTTAGGTCAATTTATTATTTGGTTATCCATTATCTTTTGCAATGAATTGTAAGTAATCTAGATGAAATTAAATAGTATTATTCTTTTGTTCATATTCATTGTAGAGATTAGACATTATTTATTTTCAAGTATATTATGTGAAGATTTCATTATAAAATTACAAGTGAGATTTCTTTTTTAAAAGGTGTTCTAAGATCAAACTAGAAGATGATACTAGGATCAATTCAAATGTGATGTGATACTCTTGTAAATGATCATTTTAACAATATAATGATGAAATTATGAAAACTTAAGAAGTTAGAATTATGAATTGAAGAGAATAATTAGTGATTCAATTTTATTTATCCTTGTCTACATTTAGATTGTAAGAATATTTTACCAACGTTTAAATGTTAATGCAATCATTTAACCATCATAATCAACCTATTTATTGAATTTGAAGATATCTATTTTGTACTCTCACCTTGCCCTTCAATGATCTTGTTAGTTAGACAATGGAATCAAATCCTTACTTAGTTCTCAAATAAATTAACATGTACTCGAAACTAAGAACACTTATTTGTCATATTCTCTCATCTTGCCTTTGATGGGTTTTGGTGATTAGAAAGAAGTGAGTGTTTAATTCAATGTGAAATAAATATTGTGAAACAACTCTTGTGTTATAGGTGGATTATAAAACACTTCATAAAAATTCACATCAAACACAAGAAAAGAGAGGTAGAGTAGATAATCAACTTAGACAGTTTAAGAACCTATTGGAACAATCTGATGAAACAACTTCCAATAATCTCTTGATCAGACTTGGTGAATGTTCTCATCACAACTTGGACGAGTCGGGTGACATTCTATGCACATTGGTGGGCCATATCATTGCTTTCATTCTGTTAAATGTTTGAAATATGATACTAAAATGCACAAAGCAGTGGGCACAGAATATGGATGAAAACAAAATTGAAAGAGCTATTGAACTTGCAGAAAATGGTGAGCGCACTCTTAGAATATCTAGTCGAAGATGAGGATATCATACTTACTACTTTTTATTTTGAATAAATTGTAAGACTTTTATTGATTGTATACTCATTAAATTTTTTATGGTTAAGTAGAAAGTTCACAAGTCCTAATTAAAAAAAAGATGGAACTGTTAGTTGGGCTACTGTTTCACAATAACTTTGTTTTTCTTAATCTAAATTAGTTTTTTTGAAAGTGGGGATCAAAAATTTAGTTATCAAAAAGTCTCCATTTATGGTGTTTGTGATTTTTAAAATAAATTTGACAAGTTGGTAGGTCATCTTCAAGATAATTTTTTTGTAATTTTTAAAATTTGGGTCATCTTTGATTATCATAAATATTTGGTTGTGTAAAAATGAATATTTTTTGTCACTAGGGTTTGATCAAAGATGGTAATTTCTTTTATAAAAGCATGACACGGGTTTGTAGTTTTATCTTATAGATGAAAATCGTGTGCCAAAACAAATAAAATATTATATAAAGAAATAATAATATCGTCAACAATATTAAATATTAAAAATAAAACTTTAATACCAAACAAAAAGAACTGTTTCCATATCACCACTATTATCAATAGCTCAAAACATTTTAATACCATTGAAAGGAAACTAATAATTCCTATGTTATTCCCATGAGAGAAGCAATGGAAAAGGTTACCAATATAAACATTATTTAGTAGATAAAAAAATATGGCATAAAAAATACCTTGGGAAACCCTTGTAGAAAATCCCAACCTCAAAGCACACTAAATTTATTAATCAACAAAACAATTAAAATACTTTAATAAAATTTTAATGTTTCATCAACACTACAATGAAGGAGGTCTTTGTGGTTTCCTATTGTGTTTCCTGGGCTCTTGTCTTTTTGTAGCCTTTTTGTTTTGTTATCTTTAATGCTTATTCATTTTTGCTGTAAACTTTGTGGTTTCAAGTCCTTGTAAAACCCATTTTTTACTTTATCAAAAACACTACAAGGAAGGAGATCTCAAACTATTGGCTACATGGAGTCAATCCTCCCACAATCCATGCTTCTAGAAACTAATACCTATCATGTATACACCCCAACAATAACCCAGTCATACATTTGTAACAATACTAAAATTTCATAGCCGTAAGGAGCAGAGGGATAGATTATCATAAGAAAGTTGTAGGATAATTCCATCAAACTAAAATCATGCTCAAAAAGCTAATGCAAGTATCTAACTTATAGGATAACCCAAAATTGAAAAATAAGGAAAGTTTTCAATACCATGTACTACACTCATGGTAATACATGCCATTACAATCAATATAAATCTAGGACATATCCACCTCTTTTCAAAATGATAGCATTGGTTATACAAACAACCTTATTGATTTGACTGTACATGCCTAACTCCTTCTATCTATGCTCTTTCTCCAAAGTAGTATCTTTTCACACTATAAAAGTGTTAAATTAGTATTTATTATTTCCATGACACTAAGTGCTACTAATAACTTCTCAAGCACAAATAAAAAAGCAGGGTGCTCATTCAAGTGGACACATAATCAATATATTACAAGGTGGACAATATGCAATCCCAATAATCTCCCATTTTTCATTACCCTCAAGAGAAAAATGGAAACCAATAAAGGAAAACTAGCTCCCATAATATAACTAAATTGTAACTCCATATTTCTCTCAAGATTTGTCAAAGTAACTAAAACTATCACCATGTTTACTAAAAACCTCTCATCCTCCATACAAATTCATGAAGGGTGTTGGTTTGTTTTTACTGTAACCAGGCTAGTCTTCTAATCTACCTATGGAAGTGTCAATTTCCAATAAAGGGCAGCTTGAAGGACCTGGACCAACTGACGAGGAGTTTAAAGACCTCCTACACTTTGGGCTTTGTAGGACCTGAGAGGGTGATCCCTTAATGTGTTTACAATCTTTGCACCATTATCATAACTAACATTAACAACAACAGATAATCTCATTTAGTAGCTCAACATAATAGAATAATACCAAATAGAATTGGTTGTTCATCAGTCATATCAACTATTTGGAGCATGAGATAACTACAACACATAGGGATTTAAAATGATTTTGAATTTATAAAACGTTTTTAATATGCACTAAGCCGCAAGATAAATCGGTGCCTAATTATGGGCCATGGAGTCAAACACATAAAAAGAATTCATTAGCAAATGGCATTCAATTAGTGGATTTAAATTGTTAATGCCTTGCATCAATATTAGTGTCTTACACCAACAATCCCACTCTTGTTATCAATCAAACGCTCCTTACCAATTCCAACCTGCACACTTGCAATCATTGTTATCTGCTTAAAGTATTTAACCATTTCTTTGAAATAGACCCATAAACAAATAACACAATCTCATGAAATTTGAGATGACAAACTGAAAGATACTTTGTATTATTGAATTCATATGATTAAAATGTACAAGTATGGAGACAATTTGAATATATCCATGAATGTGGAAACACTTTGAAGACATTCATGATTTATTTGCACAAACTAGCCGTATTTGCTCATAAAATCATAAATTAGAGCTTACAAACTCAATATGGCCTAGAATTTACAATTCTCTATCTACCCTAGCCTCATACAAAACCCCAGAACCAGAAGAAGAAATGAGAAGAGAAGATAATAAAAGAAGAATGGAAGCCACCCTAAGATCAATCTGATCCATAGATATTATTTGGAAACATCATCCACCGTTGATCATCAAACTGAAAATAATCTCTCTTCTATCTGCAACAAATTGAATTTTCCTCTCAATCTACCTTTGTTCTATTTGTAACAAAAAATTTCCCAAGTGATGAAAATTTCACCCTTTTACCAAAATTTGTGTGAAAACATTTTATCCCTGCTTGCCCATGAAAATTCCTTTGTTTTCCTGTTCTTGTTCTTTGCTGTATTTTATTTTACTTTATCAAAGTAAAATATTTCCCCTCTATTTTTTTTCTAGCAAAATTGTAGCCACTCAAATAGTGAAATATTTATTCACTTTACTAATGCACTTTCACGTGCCAAGTCTTGTTCAACCTATGCCACTTTTACTCCTTTACATGTGCCGTGAAATATTAAATATTTCACTTTGGGCCATTAAACAAATGCCCATACCATCATTTTATTAAAATTTCACCCCGACACATTTAATCCTTCAGCTCTTCACTTTATGGTTAAATGTTAAACATTTCACTTTTGGGGCCCATTTAAATATTTTCCTTGCATATAATACTTCACCTCTTTTTCTTGACAATTGTTGATAAACATTTTAATTTCACTCTACAAAAGTGAAAATTAAAATATTTTATTTTAAAGGTAAAACCTGTATTTTTGCCTGGGCAAAAAACTCTTCATACATCATTTAAAATAGACATCCATTGGGCCCACCTTTAATGCTTCCACATTTTAAAATACTCGCCCACACACTAAAATTTTATTTAAAATGAGAACATTTTAAATAAATGTCATCGAACAGCTTTAATTGTTTTAAATGTTTGGCCATTTAAAATGAAGTTCTTTGAAATACTCACCATCGACACAAAACAATACCCATGCAACCTTTACTCGAGCCCACCGCCACGTGTCATAATCTTGTATCTCATAGAAATTAACCTGCTTGTATCTTTAGATCGCGATTTGCAGGGAGTGGCTAGGATGTGGTTGGATTCAACTTCTAATCTCCACTATTGGATTTCCATTTCTTTGTTTCGTTTCCCTAACCTCTTCGTTTCTTCTACAAATAACATTTTCTTCTAGAGCTTGTTCGTGCATTCATGGCAACAATCTTCTTGTTTGAAATTCTCTAATGGGTGTGCATATTCTAAGTTATACTTTGCATTTACCACATTTTCAACAAATCATTGTGTATGCATACACCATCCACACTGTGTGTTTCATGTTTCAGGCATTGCCCTGTGGCTTGCAAAGGGGTTTATTTGGAAATCTAACTCATTTTGTCTCTTTGATTCCTTTATGCTTTCATGGATTTTCATACCCTCAAGTGCTGCGCACTCAACAATCATATGATCCCTGAGAGTAGAGGAAGAATTTTCCCATACATCCCTTTTATGTATCAAATCTCAATCCTTCTATATTTTATGTGCATTGATGGACAATTTCAAAAATCTATTCAACAAATTTATATTGTGTATGCATTGTTTAGAAGGCCCTGTGCCCTCCCCACACTCTGGCTAATTTGATCCACACATTTTCTAACTCTTCACTATCCATGGTATATGCACCTAAAACAATGGCACCCCTACTTCTTATTTTGCTTAGAAGTTTCAAGAATCAAATGCATTGTATGCATTCTTCCTCAGTGCTGGCGTATTTGTTAGAGAGTTCCTAAAGTCCCTTATAAAAATGCATTTTGTATATAGTTGTTGCATATCAAATTCCATTGAGATTGCATTTAATTAGATGTTACTATTTCCTTTTCAGCACATTCACTCTTTGTGCTTTGAAGTATTAAAAACAAACCCCTTCAAACTTTACACCTTAGGGATCTTGCAGCTTGGATCAGCCCATTTATGTCCATGTGTGACAACTCCACCAATAGGGTGAACACTTCTAGTCTCTGTACCACACAGCCTCAAAACCTTCTCCAATTGTGTTGCTTGCTACACCAAGAGTTTACTCTTATATGGATCTTTCCATTCTTTATGAGATTCAACTATTATTTCCCTTCATTTGCTAAGCACTTGGTGCTATTGAAGAACTTTCTTTGTGTTTTGAACACATCCTCTATCCATTCTTCAATAAAGTTTATGTCAAAATATTTATGATGTGCTAAACATTTTATGAACACTCAACTAATGTTCCCAAGTAGCCTAGTTGTGCTTCAGTTTCATCTACTTTGTAGTTTTCACATCCATACAAAGTATTGGCCCATGTAAATGACATGCTCTCTTGGCATCATGTAATTGTTCAAACAAATGCAAGAAAATACTGAACAAGAATTGTTCCATCTCTTTGAGGCATTTTATCAATTGCAAATCCACAATTGTGCAAAGCAAGTCGAGTCCACAGGTGGGCCTGACTAAAAAAAGAAAACATTTTCAAAAAAAATTTATGCTTAATTAACTTAGCATTAGATTTTGAATGCCTCGGAGATGAGGATTTGAAATGGGTTTTCATTAAAACCTGCTTTCTGACACTTTTGGAAAATGGTGAAAACTGGCTAAATTAGCTCTAGAATCGCCTCTGAAAACTAGGCAAATGACCTCGTGAAGCTATAAAAACTTGCAGGCTTGTAGACATCAAACTCGAGAATGTAATAAAAAAGATGGATTAGAGAAATCAATCACGAGGCAAAAGTTATTCACTGTCAAAGTTGCCTACTCAAACTTTCTACAATAAACAATTATTTTGAACCAATTGAAATTGATGAAATCACCTCGTTGAAAAAATATCAAATCAATTCCTAGTGAGCTACCACTAGACAAAATAGATCACTTTGGTATAGAGAACACGTGTACAAAAGGGATTAGCTTGAATCATCACCCATCAAAAGTTATTGAAACTTGAAGTTGGCCTCTCAAAAAGATTTCAGTGCAAAGCTAAAGAAATTCCATTTGGTTTTGATCTGCTAAAAATAGAAAATCAACTCATAAGGCCTTAAGAACTAACACATAAGCTCATTTTGGTATAGAGAATGCAAAAAAAAATCATTCTAACATGATTTTCAACCAGTTGCAAAATACAAGCTCAAATGGGAGGCAACTTTACAAAACTGCAAATTTGCAAACAACAAAAAAGTGCCAAAACCCTCTTGCTTCACTTTTCAAAAAATTGACAAAACTTATCATAGGAAGCTGAAAATTGACATGCCTAATCACATAGGACACATGAGTGTTTCTGCAAAGGGATTTTCCTTGAAAAGCAACAGGCTCCGAAATATGACCCTCCAAAGAGGGTCAGTTAAGTAAATTCTCAGGTGCACTTTTGAAAGTGCAGAGGAATTTTTTTTGAAATGGGCACTTCAAATTTGCAAAATTTGACAGTGTCAACAGTGTGTCCGACTGGGGATGTATGCCCCTTTTGGGCATAGAAAGATTCCAGATCTCTAGGGAGTAGACCTAATTCTAAGTCAATCAGGTGTCCTTCAAGCTACTCCTTTATTCATTCTTCTTTTTCAACTTCATCTAGTGAGACCAGGCCATGAAATGAAAAAGGGGAGTCAACATTTACCTCTATCAAACACAATTTCTGTAAAAAGAACTGATCTCCCTCAACTCATGCTTGCCTCTATCAAACCACAACAATATAGATGATTGCATTTGTGCAAACACAAGGATTAGGCTACCTTTGTGCAAGTGAGATCTTGCTCTCTATTTGGCTTTGTCATCAATTGGAAACCAAATCAAATAGGCCACATCAGTGCCACTTTCTTCATTCTTTGATTTTGTATCAAGTGGCAAGATTTGAAAATGGGGATCAAGACCATATGAAAGCACAGTCTTATCACAACCATTTGCCTGATTGAACATGTTGGTACCTCTCAACAGGCCATCATATACAACATCATCAACATGTTCATAATCACTATGCATTTGAAAGTCAAAAATACTTTCCAAATGTTGATTGTCATGTGGCAACAAGCTATCATATTCATCATTTACATCATTCTCAAACTGAAAACAACATTCCTTGGTATCTTGCACATTGCCACATTCTATGAAAACTCCTAGCTGAAAAAAATACCACTCACAATCTGCTATATGGCTGGAACTATTAGGTTCAAGGTGGTCATTAGTTTGCACATCAATGGTAAAACCATCACAAGAACTAAATAGAAGATCTTGTTCATCATGCAAACCATCTTGGCATATGTCAAAGAAAAAAGACGCATATTCTGGAGCATCCTTATACCGATTACAACATAGGCACATCCTTTGACACTTTGGTTTAGGTATATCAGAACACACCATGGCATCATGGAGATAGGGATCATATGCAACATTAACTTCTAAAGAATGAGTAAATGCACTCATCTCAAGTTTGAGAACATATTATGATGCATTCATGTCATCATTATTTAGCTCAAAACCAAATACTACAAATGTAACGCCCCGCCGTGTGAACCCGAAAGGACAACAACACAATAATTACTGCACAATTTTTTTTTTTAAAAGTATTGCAAACATACATGTAAACACATTAAGTCATGACATGAATTTCATTTAAGTAGATTCACTAACACATACATCCCTCGGGGTACACAAGGAGTCATTACACGACTTAGATCCACACAATGACAATAAAGAATAAAAGCTAAAGATATAATCCATAACAAAGTAAACATTAACAAATGTAACACATACATGATAAATCAATGATAAGAAACCATCTGTGTACATAATTGCAACATATACATGATTAACTCAACACATTGAATTACAACTACCATGGCCAATAGCCACATAAGGTTTAATGTTACATTACAATACAATGATCTAGAGATACAATGATACAAAAGTGTTTCCAAACATAAATGGAAAACATACACAAGATACCATGACACAAATAGATAGAGAAATACAAAGTATCATAACTAGCTCCAAGACAAATACAACACTGGAGTCGCTGCAACAACACCAATTTGTACCTCTCAATCCTCGACTGGGGACCCAATGGGGTGCTTAGCACGCTCCACCTGACCACGTGGGTCCAGAGACCCACCCCCCATGCTAAGGAGCTGACAAGAAGAGACCTCAACCAAGAACATCCAAATAGAGGACCACAAAACTCAACATCATACAAGAGTAACATGAAACCCAAAGATTGTCACAACATCAATTAAACCATGACCAGAAAACATGACATCCAAATCATTTCACAATAGTGATAAACCACTTCAGAAACATAGTAACAATAAATCAAATATCATAACATCAATAAATCTCTAGTCATAAAATCAAAAGAACACTTCCAAAGGAATTCAATGAAGCAACTCCAAAAAAAGAAAGCTAGAGGAGAGTGTCATTGCATGGCCTTACATGGATTATCCAGACATCCTGACTCAAGGTGTCGCCTCCATCTGTACATGGATTATCTAGACAACCTATCACCAGGTGCCGCCTCCATCTATGGTTATCCTGACAGCCTATCACAAGGCGTCGCTCCATAGGGTGACTCATGCAGAGCCGCTAACCTCTCCTGAGAACGAGGTAGCGACCTTGCCAACCACAACCTTCTCATCCTTCCATTAGTCTATGAAAGCCCTAATGAAGACGAGGTAACCACAATTTTTTTATCTTATAAAGATATTACTACCCAACCCTTCTAAGTTAATTATTAGGTTTTCACTTGATTACTAACTCACTCATGGGTTATCTTGTGCCCTTCCCCTTAAACGGGGCACCGGCCCCCATGAGGAGGCACTCTCCCTAGAGACCCAACAACATCAAACCAAAAACCAAGGGTTGTACAACATAACAAGAACATTAGATCACAATAGAGAAACATGCGAGGCATTACCCATCTCACTATAAATACATAATCACAATCTCAATGATTCCCGTACAACCCTTTCAAAATCATGAAACCAAAACACTTGCCACATCAAGGGCACATAAAAGGAGAGACATTGACCAACAATAAAACAAACAAGCCTCTAGAAGACTCTCAAAAAGTTTACACTAGGGTTTCCCCATCAAAGAACTGACAACAAAAATTGCAAGGACACAAGAACTATTTTCAATTTAAATACAATGAGTGAATACACCAAAATAAGATCAACAACTCCATTCAAACAACATCAACAACTTCGATACGAACTAAATCGGAAATCCAAGGAAAACCTCTATTTTCTCCTCTCGGAATACCCATAACTCAAAGAACTTTTCAATTTGACTCATTAACAACTCAAGCAGAATCATTAATCATGACAACAATAAAATTTAATGTTTTACCAAAATAATAAAAGTGGGAAAACTGCATTCAATAAGAAGCATAAACTTATCACAACCAAGCATCGCATTAATATCCAAAATACTCCACCACAAAATCAATTAATAAGACCCCCACAACTCAAAACAAACCAAGAATTCACCACGTAAGGTTAAACGAATAGCAACACAATTTAACTTAAAGAAGATCCCCAACTCACGTCAACTCAAGAAAAATCACAATGAAAGGGTATGTCAAATCACTCATAGAAGGACACGAACCCAAAGGAATGAAATCACTTCTGAAGCCAAGCAATCCCAAGAGACACTTATCAAAATGGAGCACCACATTAACTCTCACACGTACATAGAAATATATACCCAAAGCACAATCACTAAAGAGCAGTAAGCACTCAAACACCATATATCCATTTATCCATTCGTTCAATAAGAAGTAATTTAAAACAACTAAGGGAGTTATTTGAACATATTTCCTAATTGACCAATATCTCCTGGAATCATTGCTCCTAATTCATATATGGTTTCTAGAATATGCAAATAAGAGAATCATTGTTCCTGGTAATTCTATAAGATGAGATTAGTTGGATATTAAGACAATGTTTATTTAATTCATAAACTAAAAGAAATATAAAGGGGATTAAAAGATATCACAAAATTAATACTATAAAATTAGAACACCAATTAAGAGAACATATAAGAAGAAGTAAATAAATACTTCATATTTAATTTCCATTATATTAAAAGAAATCTCAAGTTAATATTTTCAATCTACCTTTCCATTAGGTACAATAATCAGTAATATTCTAAAAGCACATATATTTCCTCTGAAACTAATAAATTTGAGGATTCTATACTTCATCGTCCTTAATACATGATGACTAACCACATGGCAAGATTTCATACCAACAATTAATAACTTTATTTATTCAAAACAAGATCCTTTAATTATATATCACCTCAACCAATATCCAACCTATTTATATTATTAGCTTCTAATATTGAAATCAATCCCCTAAAACTAAATAATCAATTTCCCCTATTCCTTCTCACAACTCATTTACCTATTACCTATTAAAACAAATAACTTTCATATATTTCTATTAATTTATTTTATGAATCTGTCATAGATAACTTTTTCCCTATAAACATTCTAGTTTATGGACCAGCTTAATTAATTAATCACCTAAAATAAGATTACACTTTTACTTAATTCACTATAAATCTATTAATTAAGGGTGAAGTCCCCATTCTCTAGAATATTGCAATATTTATAATTAATTTATTAAGCAAATAATCTAATAACTAATCTCTTAACAATTAAAAAGAAACACTAAATCTAATGACTAATTTATAAATAAGCATCTATATATATATATATATATATATATATATTTACATATATTTTTATTCTTGTATAAGTATTTATATTACACTGAAAAACATACTAAATATAGAAAAATGATCCCATACAAAACAATTATACGCCTCTCAGAAATACATAAACAAAAATACATAAATATATTTATATATACATTAATATAATTATATCTAATTACGTACAATTTTGTTCATATTGATTAAGAAGAATGCGGTGAAAGAAGTTAAATTAGACTTATAGTTTTACCATTTGTGGAATTCTATGTTAAATCATACAATTTATAACTATCTACATCTAAATGCATACGTACCAATAGAACTACAGAATTTGACCAAATTTTATACATAAATGTCCCCTAAATAAAAATAATAATATAATTATTTAGCCACTAGCGTGCTTCAACTTATTCCAAAATTAAGTGCATAATATAAAATGCAAACTCATTAATGCCGGCAGAAGTAATGAAAATATGAATTAAACTAAACCAGTGGCATGAATATTGAGTGGCAGGGTGGATAAACTGATAGGCTACAAACCTAAGCAAGGATTCATAAAATTCCTTACCTCCTACAATATGTGAAACACAGACAAGGCACATGACTAACTGACAGAATGCCTCAAAGAAATGTGATCTCATGGAATGCAAAGGTTTCCGGATAGGTACAAAATAGATTTGTTGGAAAGACTTAAGAAACTTTCAAGTGAATGTTGCTAGGAGGTGCGACGGCTGAGACAGATTGACAATGAAATTAGAGAGATTATTTAACCCTCTACAACATACAGTTTTTAGGTACTGCAGATGTAACGGGTTTCCCCCTGTATTAGGGAGATCATTTGAATTTATACGCCCCCCCGAAAGTCTACATTCTACCGCTACGATGACAGATATGTAAGCAAAATGTTGAGCAGAGCCAAGGCATGCAAAATGTTTGAACTTCCTATTATGTTCAGGTATGATGATAGAGACAGGTTGCCAAGTAAAATAGAAAGTGAATATTGGAATTTGGAAATATCGCCATCTACTTGCATTATTATCATTGTTTCAAGTGTTGCAACTACGATAGACTGACAGCAGCATCAAGTAGGTTATTTAAATCTATAAACTTCCTATTAAGTTCATGGGCTGCGGCAGAGACTGGTTGACAATGGACCAAAGAGATTATTTAAACCTCTACAACATTCTATTTTCAAGTCCAACAGATGTGGCAGGTTGCCCACGAAGCTGGGAGGCTATTTTTACCTCCTCAGTCTTCTATGTTCAAGTGTTTCTACTGAGATAGGTTGCTAATGGAATATCAGTTTGAAGTTTATATTCATTCTGTTGTTGTTTTACTCTGAATTGATTCTGCTGTTATTTGGTATATGAAGGTATCAAATCTATGGTTTGTGTATGTTTTACCCCATATGTTTCCTGAAGCCGATCTCTTCTCACTAACATAATCTTGGTTAGCGTCTCCCTGCCTATGCCTAGAATTGAGAATTAAGAAATAGCATGCAACAAAATAAGGAAGTATGTATACCAGGCGGCACACCTAATTGATGAGAGTTGAAGCTACGAATTATAATGATTGCAGTTTATGCCAGAATAATGCATGTAACAATTTCTCAAGAAATGTCTATTAGTTACAATATAAAGAGGCTATGATTTCTATATTATCTAGCCAAATTCCTCCTACCTTATCTATCACATGGCCATAGAATCCGACTGTGCATAACCTGTTTGTCGAATAACCTATTATGCATGGGAATCTATTTAATCTTTGTATGCAAATTAATGGAGGAAGATGAACATTGTTGTGAGATCCAAGTGTTCCTTCTGCCGATAGGCATTGTCAAGGGTTTCATGTTTAATATACACCCGAAAA
Source organism: Sequoia sempervirens (assembly GCA_007258455.2). NCBI lineage: Eukaryota > Viridiplantae > Streptophyta > Pinopsida > Cupressales > Cupressaceae > Sequoia > Sequoia sempervirens. The sequence goes on along the minus strand of VDFB02270651.1, from coordinate 519,956,889 downwards.
GTGTATAACTTACAAGGTTGCGAACGAAGAACAAGTAAAACTCTAACGTATGAGATTAGAAGCAGTAAAGACATGTCATTCACTCAATTTGAAGAATTAAACATTCCCTTTTGGGCCAAAATATGCATTTTCCCAATCCTAAATCTGTGTATAATTATTTAACCATATTTACTTACACAAATACTAGCAACACAAAGAAAATACAAACAGGTGATGAGTGTACTTATCTGATAAAGTGCATTCAAAACATCCTCCTATATGAAAGGTTTGTGCATTCAATTGTATGTCCCCTGTAGCACGCATCTTTTAACATTCCCCCTTCCTTCTTTCATAATCCCCTTCAAAAGCTAAATATAGCTATTATTTATTTTTCATATTCTATACTTCTCTTCGACTTCCAAATGCTCTAAAGGCATAGTTTCTTTTCAGCTTTCCTTGTTTTTAAAAACACTTCAGCTTCCTATCTCCTTAACCATTTAAATTTCTTATTATAATAATTATCTTTTCAAGATTATTTTGTTCATAATTATTATTAACTTCAATTTAACACAACAATTTAAATCAATTTATCTAATAATATCACTTTTACTTTTAACGAATTAGTTTAATTTGATCATTTCTTCTAAATCATTTAATTTAATTTAATTGATTATTATTTTAATTTCTAATTATATTCTAAATAACCTTGCAAATCACTTATGATTTAATTAATTATTTAAACATGACTACTATCATATGATATTTTTCACACAATCAAATAACCCAGTAATCAATGAAGCACACATAATTACTCACACAAAAGTCCAAAATAACTGACACGGAGGGGCACTACATCAAAAGTAGGCTCAAATAATTCAACATCAATAGGGACAACAAGAATACAACTATGTGCATTGGTTTTTGCATGTGCAATGTCAGTTGATATATGTGCTGACTCAAAAGTGAAAGATTCATTGCTAGTTGAAAACTCCTCATTAACAATATGACTAGAATCTTTGTTATCTTTCACATAAATTCCTTTCACATAGGACAAAAACATATCACTGTTCACACTCTGAAGATCAGGAGCATCAAACAAGAAGCAATTGTACTCAACTTCACACTCATCAACATGAAATTCACCATTATTCTCACTCCTTGGTTGCTCCACAAATGGATGAAGTGTTTCTGTAACTTGTCAACACAATTTTAAACCTTACGGTCAGATGGATCAAGAAGCTCTTCAATATCATCAATGGATAATGATGTTGATTTAAGATCCATATATATGTCATAGTGTGCCACTTGATTATTCTAAAAGGAATCCATTATTTCATCATCATGCTCTTCATGTAACACAAAACTTTCCATTTTTGCTTCATACAAACAACCATGAAGAGTAGGGGCATAAGCACACTTATCAACATCTTCATCATATTCAACATTATGTTTTGAGTTGACATATTGATCACACACATGTTTTTCTTCAAATTTTGCATCACTCTCACAATGAACTTGCTCTACTGATAGCGAATCTGAATCACATTTTGTGTATTCACCATGAGGATTTATATCATTATATTCTTTAAGTGAGGAATATACTTCCATATCATCCTCAGGAAAGTAATCACAATCTTCAGAGGAGCAGTTAGAGATATCAGCCACATCATGATTTTCATCACAAGACAAATTATCACTACTTGAACCATGTTCAAAATCTTCAGAATAAATTCCTGAGGCTACACTTTCAAAATCATAATCACTGCTTTGTAGGGTATGTGCAAGATCATGATGGGCCAAAAAGTGGCAATATGATGGGTATTTGTAGGGTATGCTGCTGACAACTTTTTTTTAACCCAAAATTGATGAAATGAAAAGGGTGTTTAAAGGAGATTCTTAGCTTTCCACCAATATAAATTATGATTTACTTTGAATTTAATAAATAATTATTATTCATTTTCTATTTGAATTACAACTAAAGTCCTAATTGATAGGCTGATTGAAAAACATCTATAGCTTTCAAATGGTATCACTTTTTTGGAATCTAAAACATGCATCACATTCTATGCTTCATATTCTATAGGATTAAAAAAAGAAAAATTGAATTTCATGAAGTTTTGACCTTGAGTTAGGGTGGTCAGACATACGAGTTTTTATATTTTTTAAAAGTTGTAATAAAAAATTCATAATTAATTATTTACATAGAAAATAATTACAAAAAAATATGCATCAAATCCGGACATGAGTCCTCTACTTATGTCTAAAATATTATAAAAAAATATTATCATTTTATTGTTGTTAGGGTGGTCAGACAAACACCTACTTCTTATTTTCCCTGAAATTTAAGTACTACTGCATTGAAATTTCAAATTTTCACCAAATAGATTTTAAAAATAAAAAATAAACCTAGTAGTTTAGAAACTAAATTAAATTTGCTATAGATTATATTCTTACATATTTTTGAAATAATATAGATAACTTATTCAAATTTTTACGTCAAGTTGCCTAACTCTGATTTTTCTGAATTTTTTGCCACTTAAGGGCCTGTTTTTTCCATGATGATCCTGCACATACCCTATAATGGTGTACCAGCAACACATACATTGTAATCACTAATCACATCATGACACATGATATCATTTTGTTTTTCATTTACTTTTCCATCACCTAAGATATCACAAGAGAAACATTCTTGCATATCTACTTTGTCATCATCCCATGTGTCATCATTTTCCTCACTGTTGCAAGGATTTGCACATGTGCTGAGCGTGAGTTGATTATAATGTTCATCATCTAACATGTTCTTTTCACTTATTTGCATTGCTGTATGATTTTCCTCAAGAGGATATTTGTTGTCTTCATTTGAGAATCTGCATTTTGTGTATAACCACATTTGGCTGATTCCACCATCCTTATCCAATCAAGTACTTGATCAAAGCTATGGGGTTTCAACTCCTTTAACAATGTACTCAGCCCAGATTCACAGATCTGACAAAACAAGTCAATGCACATTGAATCTTTAGGTCTGAAGTTTGTTGGAATCTTCAACAAAGCATCCAAAAACCTTGAAAATAAATCATGTGATGAATCTCCTTTGAGTCTTTTCATTTGAGACAATCCTTGAACAATACATGATTGATCAAAATTGCTCAAATCTTGATGACATTTAGCATGAAGCTCATGATGATCTACATGTTGTGATGATGGAGAAATCATAGCAGCAGAATTAGCATCTTGACAACCACTTCTATTATCTGCTCCATGTGTTTTATATGCATGAGATGTATTGGGATGACCGACACTCACAACCTTATGTCCTTTCATCATTGAGTATCTTAAATTGTTTTCAATATCCATATCAATTCAATATGCTTGGTGCAAGGTTGTAGGCTCTTTTTCTCTCAATAAGAAACCCATCTTCTTGTCAAATGCTCCCAAGTACACGACCAAACATTTAGCATCATTTGGTCTTATGTCTTTAGGAATCTCTCTTATGATCTTTGAAAATCTGAGGTTAAAAGATGGGACTAATTCATCTTTTCCTTTCTCCATGTTCATGAACCTTTTCCTTATCAGAATAGGGTCAATCCTTTCTCCAAATTGCTCCAGGAATACTACCTTAAACTCTTCCCATGAATAAATGGAGGAAGCTGGAAGATAGGAGAACCATTCCCTTGCATCTCTTCTTAAGGACTGAACAAATAGTCTCATGATCACATCCTCATAATCAACCTCATAATCTTCCATCACATTACTGAATTCTTAGAGATGTCTATTTGCTAATTCGGACTTGTCACCAGTGAATCTCGGTAAAGTCTTATCTCTGTCTTTAGCTGGAATGTCATTTGGGTAACTAATAATTCCACTGAAATTGATGGCTCTGTACCTTCTAGTGCCAAAATTCTTTGACCATTTGGCTGGGACTGATCACAAACCATGGTTCCATCTGAAACTATACTAGGATGCATATATTGAAGCATTTTAACATGCCTCTTTCACAATTCACATATGAACTCTAAAGCTAATCATTCATTTTCCCTATGTCTAGCTTTTCTTATGATCTTAGAATGTTACAATACATAATGCAAATGCATCAATGCCTAAGATCTATTTAATAGGAAAACTTTAAAACTAGCATGCATTTCCAGCATAATACATAAGAGCTGCAAATTACAATTCAGGACTATGCAAACTAAATATATTGTTCCTTTCCCTCTCTTAGTGCTAATCACTCAATAGGGAAGCAAGGTTTATTCTAAGATGTTCAAATATGGTTTTCATATACAATTTTCTTGAAAACCAAGAATGAAAAGTACCTGGAAATGTTGCAGCTACTGCAAATTGTCTTCTGATTGTAGATCTGGAACTGTATTCACCTCTTCATCAGGTTCTTGTAACAGAGTCACCACCTCTCTTTGTAGAGGATTGAACTTCGAACAACAAGAAGTTCTTTCACATGTAATTTTCTTTCTGAGTTCCATTCACCAGCAGAGCACCACAAATCATAAAATAAGTAGGTTCACTACAACAATTATCTCTCTAGGCTTGAAATCCTTCATTATTTTAACTAAATTCAAAATGGAAAAAAAAATATGACTCTATAGCTAAGCAATCTACACTTGGAGATTCAAATTTATCCCCATTAGAGTCACCATTTTGTTGGTTACTCAGATGGGAAAATAAGATGTCATAATAATTTTCAACCTCCAATTATGGTGTAGTAGCACCATCACCTTGGAATGAATGGGGAAGGATTCTAGAGGGTTCAACAAATGGTTTGAAGGACTTTCAACCACTATGCAACGAGGAAGTTGCAAAATATGCCAAAATAGGACCGTGTAATGCAATAAATTGTCCATTGATATCAAGAGGTGACAGTGAGGTCTAGGGGGTAGAACAGTTAGGTTTTCATGTTTTCCTAATGAATAAGGTCTCAATGACCATTTAATATGTATTTGAAGGTTTTTGAGTCATAGTAGGTTAGCTAAGAGGAATTTGCAAAGCAAAGTTGTAAAGGGGTGGTGATTAGGAACAAAAAAATTGTCAATTTATCATTTTGAAGGCAAACAAAAAGGTGGTTAAAGAATTTGGTCAGTTCAAGGGGTAGTTTGGAGTTGGTATACTCTTATAATGATGTAATTTCTTGAAAAAGAGGTTGGTTGTTCAGTTTTTGAAAAGAAGAATTCCCTTTTGTAATGCTGATCACAGTTTTTCATTATTTTTTTGAACTTTCATTCTTTGATTTAGGCCTGTACAAGTTTTTCATGGCTTGAGGCTATGGGTGTGCACTTATACATGCTTTTACTTGTCTTTACATGTTTTTTGGGGGATTAAGTCCACCGTTTTTGTGTGAAGTGCAAAAAATTTGAATAACTGCTCTATTTTCCTGAATAAGGGTTTGAGGGTGGTATAATGAATATCTAACAAAACCACCTACTGTAGTGCTCTTGTTGCTCGGTGGATTGGCTAGTATGATGTAATATTAGTTGTATGAATGTCTTAGGAGGTCAAGAAGTGAAGGGATCTAGTGATGGCATGTTGTCCTCAGCTGAACAATGGTATTTCTTTGTGAAAATGAGAAACCAAAGTAGTGATTATGAGAATTAAGGAGTGCAGTGGAATTGTGAATGTTTGATAAGTTTTTACAGAGGTAATGGAAGGTGTTTGGACCCCTGGGAGGATTGAGAGAGGTTTGGAGTTGTGAGATTCTTAAAAACCCTTGTTTTAGGGTGTGTTTAGGAGGGTTACATGGGGCAGAGGGTTAGAGACCCTGTAGGTGAAAATTAATTTCAAAATTGGAGGTTTGGCATCAAAACTCAAGACTGTTCTAGGTTGTATTGGTTTGGGAATGAAATCTTAGAGGGGTTCCTTTGAAAATAGGGCTAATTGGGGCCTAAAAATAGTTATGAGTCTCAAAAATGAGTATTTGGACCACCCTTTATTTGGTTAGGTTCTATGGAAAATTTTTGAGTTAAGGTCTGAAAGCTGGTTTCCCTGTACTACTAGAGTTAGAGGGGTGAAATTGTGGAATTTGTGTTTCCAATGATTGTTGAACTTGGAAGACTATTTGCATTATTTTAAATGATCATTATAATCTTGGTGAATTACTTTTGATGCCAAATTTCTAATTGGAAAGAGTTGAGTCTTTTGGCTCTGCATCAAATTATAAACAATAGCTCAAGATTGGAATGACTCTTTGATAAGACAATATGCAACCGGACTTCTGAGTGCATTCCCCAACAGAGTCACCATTTTGTTGGTTTTTTTTACTATAACTAGGTTGGTTTTCTAATCTACCTATGGAAGTGCCAATTTCCAATAAAGGGCAGCTCGAAGGACCTGGACCAACTGACGAAGATTTTATAGACCTCTTACACTTTGGGCTCTGTAGGACTCGGGAGGGCGATCCCTTAATGTGTTTACAATCTTTACACCATTATCATAAATGACATTAACAACAATAGATAATCTCATTTAATAGCTCAACATAATAGAATAATATCGAATAGAATTGGCTGCTCATCAATAATATCAACTATTTGGAGCATGAGATAACTACAACACATAGGGATTTAAAATGATTTTGAATTTATAAAACATTTCTGAGATGCACTAAGTTGCAAGAAAAACCAGTGCCTAATTCTGGGCCATGGAGTCAATGTTACATAAAAAGAATTCATCAGCAAATGATGTTCAACCAGTGGATTTAAATTGTTAATGCCTTGCATCAACTATTAGTGTTTTACACCAACAATCCCACTCCTATTATCAATCAAACTCTCCTTACCAAATGCAACCTGCACACTTGAAATCACTATTATATGCTCAAAGTATTTAACCATTTATTTGAAATAGACCTATAAACAAATAACATAATCTCATGAAATTTGAGATGACAAACTCAAAGATACTTTGTATTATTGAATTCATATGATTAAAATGTACAAGTATGGAGACAATTTGAAGATGTTCATGAATGTGCAAACACTTTGAAGACATTCATTATTTATTTGCACAAACTAGTTGTATTTGCTCATAAAATCAGAAATTACAGCTTACAGACTCAATATGACTTAGAATTTACAATTCTCTATGGACATGTGCAGGATCATCATGAAAAAAATAGGCCCTTAAGTAGCAAAAAATTTAGAAAAATCAAAGTTAGGCAACTTGACGTAAAAAATTGAATAAGTTATCTATATTATTTAAAAAATGTGTAAGAATAAAATTTGTAGCAAATTGAATGTAGTTTCTAAACTACTAGGTTTATTTTATAAAAAAAGAAAATCTATTTGGTGAAAAATTGAAATTTCAATGCATTAGTACTTAAATTTGATGGAAAACATAAGTAGGCGTTTGTTTGACCACCCTAACCACAATAAAATGACAATATTTTTTTATAAGATTTTAGATATAAGTAGAGGACTCATGTCCCGATGTGATGCATTTTTTTGTAGTTTTTTTCCAAGTAAATAACTAATTATGATTTTTTTATTACAATTTTTAAAAAATATAAATACTCGTATGTCTGACCACCTTAACTTGGTCAAAACTTCATGAAATTCATTTTTCCTTTTTGTAATCCTATAGTATGTGAAGCATAGAATGTGACACATGTTTTGGATTCAAAAAATATGATACCATTTGAAAGCTATAGATTTTTTTCAATCAAACTATCAATTAGGACTTTAGTTGTAATTCAAATAGAAAATAAATAATAATTATTTATTAAATTCAAAATAGAGCATAATTTATATTGGCGAAAAGCTAAGAATCTCCTTTAAAACCCCTTTTTGTTTGATCAATTTTGGGTAAAAAAAAAGTCGTCAGTCACATATCCAATATTAGCCATCATATTGCCACTTTTTGGCCCATCATGATCCTGCACATACCCCTATCTACCCCAACCTCATACAAAACCCCAGAACCAGAAGAAAAAATGAGAAGAGAAGAGAATAAAAGAAGAATGGAATCCACCCTAAGATCAATCTGATCCATAGATATTATTTGGAAACATCATCCACCGTTGATCATCAAACTGAAAAAGAATCTCTCTTCTATCTGCAACAAACTGAATTGGCCTCTCAATCTTCCTTTGTTCTATTTGCAACAAAAAATTGCCCATATGATGAAAATTCCACTCTTTTACCAACAACTGTGTGAAAACATTTTATCCTTGCTTTCCCATGAAAATTCCTTTCTTGTTCTTTGCTACATTTTATTTTACTTAATGAAAGTAAACTATTTCTCCTCTATTTTATTTCCAGGAAAATAGTAGCCATTCAAATAGTGAAATATTTATTCACTTTACTCATGCACTTTCACGTGCCAAGTCATGATCAACCTATGCCACTTTTACTCCTTTACCTGTGCCAAGAAATATTAGTTATTTCACTTTGGGCCATTAAACAAATGCTCGTGCCATCATTTTATTAAAATTTCACCTTGATACATTTAATCCTTCAACTCTTCACTTTATGGTTAAATGTTAAACATTTCACTTTTTGGGCCCATTTAAATATTTTCCCTGCATATAATACTTCACCTTTTTTTCTTGATAGTTGTCGATAAACATTTTAATTTCACTCTACAAAAGTGAAAATTAAAATATTTTCTTTTAAAGGTAAAACCTATATTTTCACCTGGGCAAAAAACTCTTCATACATCATTTAAAATAGACATCCATTGGGCCCACCTTTAATGCTTCCACATTTTAAAATACTCACCCACATACTAAAATTTTATTTAAAATGAGAACATTTTAAATAAATGTCATCAGGCATCTTTAATTGTTTTAAATGGTTGGCCATTTAAAATGAAGTTCTTTGAAATACTCACCATCGACACAAAACAATACCCATGCAACATTTACCCAGGCACACCGCCATGTGTCATAATCCCACTATCTCGTGGAAATTAACCTGCTTGAATCTTTAGATCATGATTTGGAGAGGATCGACTAGGATGTGGTTGGATTCAACTTCTAATCTCCACCATTGGATTTCCATTTCTCTTTTTCGTTTCCCTAACCTCTTCGTTGCTTCTGCAAATAACATTTGCTTTTGGAGATTTTTTGTGCATTCATGGTGGCACTCTTCTTGTTTGAAAGGCTCTGATGGGTGTGCATATTCTTTATACTTTGCATTTACCACATTTTCAACAAATCATTGTGTACGCATACACCTTCCACACTATGTGTTTCATGTTTCAGGCGCTGCCTTGTGGCTTGCAATGGGGTTTATTTGGGAATCTAACTTAGTTTGTCTCTTTGATGCCTTTATGCTTTGATGGATTTCCATGCCCTCAAGTGTTGTGCACTCAACAATCATATGATCCCTGAGAGTTGAGGAAGAATTTCCCATACATCCCTAATGTGTATCAAATCTCAAGCCTTCTCTATTTTTTGTGCATTGATGGACAATTTCAAAAGTTTATTCAACAAATTTATATTGTGTATGCACTATTTAGAAGGCCCTGCACCCTCCCCATACTATGGCTAATTTGATCATCTCATTTTCTAACTCTTCACTATCCATGGTATATGCACCTAAAACAATGGTGCCCCTGCTTCTTATTTCACTTAGAAGTTTCAAGAATCAAATTCATTGTATGCATTCTTCCTCAGTGCTGGTGTATTTGTTAGAGAGTTCCTAAAGTCTGTTATAAAAATGCATTTTGTATATAGCTGCTACATATGGCATTCCATTGAGATTGCATTTGATTGGATGTTACTGTTTCCTTTTGAGTGCATTCACTCTTTGTGCTTTGAAGTATTAAAAGAAAACCCCTTCAAACTTTGCACCTTAGGAATCTTATAGCTTGGATCGACCCATTTATCTCCATATGTTACCACTCCACCAATAGGGTGAACAGTTCTAGTCTTTGTGCCACACAGCCTCAAAACCTTCTCCAATTGTGTTGCCTACTACACCAAGAGTTTACTCTTATATGGATCTTTCCATTCCTCATGAGATTCAACTATTATTTCCCTTCATTTGCTAAGCACTTGGTGCTATTGAAGAACTTTCTTTGTGTTTTGAACACATCCTTTGTCCATTCTTCAATAAATTTTACGTCAACAAATTTATGATGTGCTAAACATTTGACGAACACTTAACTAAAGTTCCCAAGTAACCTAGTTGTGCTTCAGTTTCATTTACTTTGTAGTTTTGACATCCATACAAAGTATTGGCCCATGTAAATGACATGCTCTCTTGGCATCATGTAATTTATCAAACAAATGCAAGAAAATACTGAAGAAGCATTGTACCATCTCTTTGAGGCATTTTATCAATTGCAAATCCACAAATTTGCAAAGCAAGTCGGGTCCATAGGTGGGCCCGACTCTAAAAAGAATTCATTTTCAAACAAATTTTAGGCTCAATTAAATCAACGCTGCCTTTTGAATGCTTTAAAGATGAGGATTTGAAATGGGTTTTCATTAAAACCTGCTTTCTGGCACTTTTGGAAAATGGTGAAAACTGGCCAAATTAGCTCTAGAATCACCTCTAAAAACTAGGCATTTGAATGACCTCGTGAAGCTATAAAAACTTGCAGGATTGTAGACATTAGACCCGAGAATGTAATGCAAAAGATGGTTCAGAGAAATCAATCACGAGGCAAAGGTTATTCGCTGTCAAAGTTGCTTACTCAAACTTTCTGCAATAAATAGTTGTTCTGAACCAATTGAAACTGATGAAATCACCTCGTTGAAAAAATATCAAATCAACTCCTAGCGAGCTACCACTAGGCACAGTAGATCAATTTGGTATAGAGAAAATGTGTGCATTAGGGATTAGCTTAAATCATCACCCATCAAAAGTTATTGACACTCGAAGTTGGCCTCTTAGAAAGGTTTTAGTGAAAAACTGAAGAAATTCCACTTGGTTTTGATCTGGTAAAAATAGCAAATCAACTCATAAGGCCTTGAAAACTGGAACGTGAGCTCATTTTGGTATATAAAATGCAAAACAACAATCATTATGAGATGATATTTAACCAGTTACAAATGCAAGCTCAAACGGGAGGCAACTTTGCAAAACTACAAATTTGCAAACATCAGAAAAGTGCCAAAACCCTCCAGCTTCACTTTTCAAAACAATGAAAAAACTTATTGTAGGAAGCTGAAAATTGACATGCCTACTCACATAGGACACATGAGTGTGTCTGCAAAGGGATTTTGCTTGAAAAGCAACAGGATCTAAAATATGACCCTCCAAAGTGGGTCACTTAAGCAGATTCTCAGGTGCACTTCTGAAAGTGCATAGGACAAATTTTCGAAATGGGCACTTCAAATTTGCAAAATTTTAGAGTATGGAAAGTTCCCTACTGGTCAAGCTAGTTAAATTAAATTTTATATAGAAATACAATTATGTATATTTTTAATTTGAATGAGACAAATATTAGAGCCAAACCTCCTTTAAAATAGGTCAATTAACCACCATAATCTCTACATTCACAACTAGAATAATAATCATAGATAATATCTGTTGGGATTAAAGTGTCTCAACCTTAGAGTCCTAATATTTATTTAGTTTGATGTATTAATGTATTTATTTGTATTATTTAATTTTGTATGGTGTCATGTCACATATTGGGACCCATTGACTGGGTGGCATCTTTGTTGGAAGTGACTGGATGACACATAATCATCCCAAGTGGACATAGGAATCCCACTTTGTAATATATTACATGTGATATTCTCTGACACATCATAAGGAGTCATTGAGTGCATGGAGAAAGTTGGTTCCCAAGTTGCGTTATGACAAGATGCAAGATAATTGGTTATTTTTAATCAATTATGACAGATTCTCTTATGGATCCTATGATAGATTCTATGGTTCAGATTTATGACATATTTTATGACAGTTGTAAAGCATCTGTCATAAGATAATTTTAGCATATTCTAGGATCCCAAGCTTGGAAGAAGAATATTTGCACTTTTGAACATTGTAAGGGGTGTGAGGGAATGTTGAACAAGTGTCCAAATGCATGTCTAAGGAATTGGAAATTGTGCCATGTGGATTTTGATGCCCCTCACCTCGTAGATGCTTCTTGAAGCTTGTATCACTCTATTGATTGAGTTCCTTGAGTTGTAGAATGCATAGTTTGTTTGTGGATAAAAAGGTACTGCTAGTATCACTCCAAAACAGGTGTTTTGTTGAAGAGCTTGATGAAAAGCTTTGTACTCAACACTTGATATCTTGTATTCATTATTTGAAGTAATAAAGAAAGTATTATGCTTTTGGAGGGTGGGATTTTTTACCTAAAAGGTTTTTCCCCATGTATATCCAATGTTATTGCATTTGTGTACTTGTTCTATTTCCATCATTCTCCATGTGTATCTCATATTGTAACAACATAAGGTGTTGAAATAGAATTTTATGTAACTCTCCCTTGCTTAGATTTATGTATGAAGTTGTTTCCGCTCACTCAGATTCCTTTCAATTGGTATCAGAGCCTAACCAACCTTATATCCTTTGTTGGGTTAGAAGGGTTTTTTGAGCTAATCTCTACTTCAGTGGGAGTTTTGCAGAAGTGTGTGTTTTGTTACCTTGTTGTAGGAAACAGATGGAAGACACATTTGGGAGGATTGAGATGGAAAATTTTAATGGTGGTAATATTGAGTTGTGGAAGCTCAAAATGGAAGACATTCTTGTAGATCATGATCTATCGATTGTTATTTCTAGAACCAAACCTTCAAGCATTAAAAAGAAGATTAGGATCTCATGGATAGGAAAGACAAGGTTCTTATTAGACTCTATTTGGTTGATTCCATCCTCCTAAATGTCCATGAAGATAAAACTTTTGCTTCTCTAAGGAAGAAGCTTTGTGATGTCTATTAGGCTAAATCTCTGGTAAACAAGCTTTTTCTGGGAAAGATGTATTCTCTGAAAATGGAAGATGGAGTGTCCATAGCAAATCATCTAAATGAATTTTACATGTTGGTTGTACAACTTGGTTTTGTTGGAAACTAATTATGTTGAAAATGGTGTGGAATATCACCTTTCTCCAACTATCACTCAATAATGTCTTAAGATTCCTAATTGGATTGACTATCAACCTCACAAGTCGAGTCAATTCTCAACAAGGAGCACCTAGGATGGGATTCTTTAAGTTTTTAGGGGTTCACCACCAAGTAAACGCTTGGAAAAGAAAAATAAGAATTCAACTCACAAAACCTAGTAATGCAAGCTAAATGAGGGATGGAAATGATAAAATTAAGTAACAAAGAGTTGGATATGTGTACCTAGGAAGTCTAGAAACGTAATGAATATTTTTAAAATGGAAAGAAGTTGTCAAATATGATATGGAAGACAAAGATTCCCTTATTGTTGTCTTATTCCCACTGCTATTTTTCAGGGAAGATGTAGAATCTTCGAATGTCGAAACTAGATTTGGAAGAATTTCTAAAAAATATATTCGAGAGATTTAGAAAACCTTACTATTTTCTTAGTCCCATTTGGAATTTCTAAAATCTCTGAATGTGGTCTAGAGGCTTGATGTTTGCACTTCCTTCTTCTTTGATCTTAGGTTTTGAAACTTCTAGATTTAGCCTATAGCTAAGTTTCTATGAAGATGACAACTTTGCAATGCAGCTTTGTAACTTTGCAACTTCGCACTTCAAATGATCTTCAAGTCTTCAACCTTAGTTTGTAATCACAAACATGCAATAGAGGAAAAATCATATTAATGTTTAGTGAATGGGAGTTTCCCTTGGTCAAACGCCTTGTTGGTAACTAAACCTTGAAATAAAATGAAATAATGAAGGGAAATGATGAATGAACAAGACACAATGCTAAAACTTGCCATACCCTTGTTATAATGTCTACAAACTTGTGTGAAATGGTTGTAATGGATATGGATCTTGAATCAAAGAAATGCTTGATAGATATGGACTTGAATTGTTTGCTTGAATCAAAACCCTACATTACAAATGTTAGCACAACAACACACATGATGTAAGAAGATCTTTGATATGATGCTTGAATCTTGATCATGGCTCCAAATGCTTGATGAAATGCTCTTAAATGCTAGAATACTTGAACACTTAGAGTGCTTGTAACATTGCTATATGAAAATGAGAGGAAAGAACCTTGTATTTATACTTATCCATGCTTAATATCCTGAAATTACACCACACCAAGCCAACATATGAATTCATTAATTAAATTGGGCTAAATCCTGCTAGAATTTGAAATTAAATCTTGAAAATACCTCAAGGGTGACTAAGATTCCATGGGTGGGGCCTTAGTCCCAAGACATGAAACTCGAGGCACAAACTCCAAAAAGGGACCTATTTAGGTGCTTTCAAAATTAGGGTCCCAAGACCTTTCGAGGACAAAGAGACCCTAGGTGGCATCTTAGTCCTAACCCAAAAATTAGGGACACTCAGACAAAATTATTAAATTATCATTTATCCATTGGATAATGTTAGGACTAGCAAGAAAAAAAAGATAATTCACAGGGCTTTGTGGATGCAAAATAGGACCAATTAAGACATAAATGAGGATAAATAAAGGCGAGCTCAAATGAATTTGAAAATGCAAGGGTATGCATTTTTTATACACTACATTTATCCCCCACTTTAGTGAGAAGATGAACTTGCTTCAAACTCATAGTAAATTAGCCAACCACACAATCAAGGGGGGTTCGAATGTACAAATGTTAGCAAGATAGGATGACAATAATCAAGAGGGTGGCCAAGCCCTAGGATCAATATCCTATGGAAAACCAACATAAGCATAGAGGAACATGCTTTCTGATGATATATGAAGCCATAACTAAATCGCCAACATATACCATCAAAGATAGAGAAAGAAAGAGAAAAATGAAAAGAAAAAGAAAAATGGTATGCATTAAGATTTGACTGGTCATCCAACATGTTGTGGACTGAGTATAGTTTGTTTTTCCAAAAAAGGTTTACAAGTGGAACATGTTGTCCACTATGCAAAAAAAGCACATGCTCATAAGGACAAGTGAAGCTAGGTTTCCACAAGGTGAGCCCCAAGAGGTCCATATCAAAGTCACACCCCCATGACTATGGGTGATCCCACAATAGTGGTTTACAATTTTTAGCCAAACTGGACATTGAAATTATTATTTTTAACTAAATCTTCACATTCGGGCACCTACAGTGGCTAAATCGTGAAGAATTTGGAGATGATGCAAACTAGAGTCTCATCAAATTTTGTTTGTTGATTCTAAAAATATTTTTGTTCAAATTTTTTTGAATCAGATTGCACTTCTTTTTCCATCTCCCACAAAAATTGATTTTTTTCAAAAAATAGCATTTTTAAAAAGTGACACACACCGTATAACGTATAAATTTTTTTCCATGAAGGATAAAATTCTAATTCTTTTGAATTTAGATTCGTAACTCTGATATCTAGTGCTTCCACTTGGTTAGATAATTTTTTATTGAATATTTTTTCTTTAATCAAGTTTTGAAGTCAAACCAATTACAATTTAGACATAGCGCGACCGTATAACGCATAACTTTTTTTGTATATATCAATTTTATTTTTTTTGTTGAATCAAGGACTTCAATATCTGGTGCACTCATATTTTTCAAAATTTGTTTTTGATAATATGCTATTTTTCCACATGTGCAGAACAGAGACCTTCATTTTTGATGAAAAACCTATGTTTAATAAAACTAAAAAAATAAATACATAATAAAACCAAAACATATTAAAATTATATTCATTGGATAGCTCGTTCCGAGGACTACCTAATTCCAGATGGGTTTGTGAAGATTTATCCATTTTCATCCTCAACCCGAGCTCCGAAGTGCCAAAATTCAAGGTTTTTTTTGTGTCTTAGGGGGGATGAGGAATAAGGGGGGTTTGTGCAAACCCCTAGGGGTTCGCTCGAACCAGGGTTCATTCGAACCCCCCTTTTATAAGGGGTTTTTTTTATCTTTTTTGGCAGGAAAGCATTAAAAGGGTTCGCCTGAACCCAGGTTCTAGTGAACCCCTAATAGATTTGGTCAAACCAATAGGTTTGTATGAACCCCTAAAATCAAGTTTTTTCCCATGCATTCAGTTTTTGTGATTTTTCCTTCCTCACTTCAATTGTAAACCACTATTGTGGCTTCACCCCTATGATAAGGACAAAAAGAAAATGAATGCTCACAAGGGCTAGTGAAGCGAGCTGTTCACTAGGTGAGCCCCAAGGGATGATATCAAAGCCATTACTTCATGACTTTAATAAGGTAGAAAAGGAAAATGCATGCTCACAAGGGCTAGTGGAGCTAGTTGTTCACTAGGTGAGCCCTAGAGAACCATATCAAAGCCATACCTCCATGACTTTAATAAGGTACAAAAAGAAAATGCAACAAGAAAAAGGATCGTTTAAAGGGATTTTTCTTAGTTCATGTGAGGTCTTAATCTTAGGGGAAATTGTGCTTAATGTCTCCAAGAGAGGATAAATACAAGGTCTCATCCTAGGGAACATTGTACCCAATGTTTCCAAGAGAGGACAAGTGCAAGGTCTCATCCTATGGAACATTGTACCTAATGTTTCCAAGAGAGGACAAGGAAATATCAAACTCTCAGAGGAAATCAAACCTTATGACACTGATGAGTCCAATTTATTGCTCAATTTTGATAGAGTTTATTATCCATTTGTTGTAGTTGTCATAGACCTTGATGCTTGGATGTTGACACTTTTATGATATTTCCTCAAAACCATAGACATTGGGCACAAGCTTATTTTTGTAACCTTTAAATGACATTGGCATGCTATATGAGCTATCTATGCTAATTTTACATGTGAATTACTGAATGTTACTTTCAGATAGTTATAGACATACAATTATTGTGTGTACTAATGTTGTTATGCAGATATAATTAAAGCCTATAAAATTGAGGAAGATTCTGCTAGCTAGTCATTTACCATCAAGGTCAAAAAGGTGATCATTCAAAGGTCAATGGAGGGAAGACTCTCAATGGAGGGAGATTCCTAGTTTAAATCAAAGATTGCAATTGCCTTGTAAATGGTCATAATAGTTTTTTGAGAAAATATAGGAGCTATTGTTATGCTAGATATGCGTTAAGGAAAATCGGCTTGACCAGATTCCATGCATGCATAACCTCCTTTCCACTTTTTATGCTTTCCCTAAAGTGGTGTCCTCCTAATCTATTGGAGTTGACTGCCTTGCTAGGTAGTTAGTAGTTTTTCCTCCTATAAATAAGACTCAAATGCTCCTTCTTAGAAGGTTGACTAATCTGATGTTGTACTTGCATTCTTAGTTTCTTGGTAATACAGTTATGTTAATCCATTGTACTCATGCTTTCCAATGAATAAAATGAAGTTATAAGCTTGTTGCATCTGAGTTTACATTTTTCTTAAGCGATACTCATCCAAGGGGGCCCACTTGCTAAGCATTCCATCCTTTAGCTTAGTTGTTACTTTTCTGTGCAAATAGTTAAGAATCTGGAAACTATCTATTCCTACAACCAGTAGAATTCCATTATGTGACTGTTCCTGCAGCCAAAGTAGACAAAGTAGTTTCTTGTTTGTTTGCTCAAATTTTCATTTATGTCATGCATTTCAACTTACTATAGTTGTTGGTTGATGTTGACCACTTATGTTACTTCCTTCCAAACAATTTACTTTTAGCATTATATCTTTCTTAGCTATAGAATGAATATGGAAACTATGAATTCCTACTGCACATATTGTGCTAACCTATTTCAAGTCTACATCCCTAGGTTAACAAGTTAAATGACCTTCATGATGATCAAGATGACTATTCAGATCAGATGTCCAATGTCTGAATCATAGCCTTAAGGGATTAGTTGTTGAGTCATTGTAGGGGGCCAACATTTTTGGCACCATTGTCAGGGATGGTGTCAAACTAGGGAGTTCTTTGGATTCATTGGTAGTTTCTTTCTTGTGATAGTATTTCTACAAGTTTATTCTTAGTATACCCATCATTTAGGAGAGAAATGATCCACTATTCTTTTTCCAATTCTTTATGTGAGTTGGCTGATATTGAGTTGATATTGTATGCATAGAGGAAGGAGGAGAGATGCTCATGGGAGATTCCTTCCTAATAAACCTGATCCATTCTATCTAGTTGAGCATCAAAATCTGCTAAGAGATGAAGAATAAGCACACCCTTTTGCTTATGAATTTCCCAATCTAACCAGTTCTGACACTTCCTCTAAAGATAAAATTTAGATTAAGAACCCATTTTCTTTGGAACTCCATTAGGAAAGCATGGGTGATGCAAATAGAAATGGACCTAACCAACCAACCTTTCCTTTCCCCATTCCTCATTAGAATGAAGTTGAAAACCTCAAAAATATCCCTACTTCAATCCTTCCTAAGCTCCATGGACTTGTCATTGAAAACCTTGATACATTTTTGTTTGAGTTTGATATACTTTGTAGAATCTATGACTATACCATTGATGCTCATAGGGGTATGTGCAGGATCATCATGGAAAAAATAGGCCCTTAAGTGGCAAAAAATTCTAAAAAATCAGTGTTAGGCAACTTGATGTAAAAATTTGAATAAGTTATCTATATTATTTCAAAAATAAGTAAGAATAGAATCTGTAGAAAATTGAATGTAGTTTCTAAACTACTAGGTTTATTTAAAAATAAATAAAATCTATTTGGTGAAAATTTGAAATTTCAATGCAGTACTTAAATTTCAAGGAAAAAATAAGAAGTAGGTGTCTGACCACCCTAACCATAACAAAATGATAATATTTTTTTATAATATTTTATATATAAGTAGAGGACTCATGTCCAGATGTGATGCATATTTTTGTAATTTTTTCCAAGTAAATAATTAATTATGAATTTTTTATTACAACTTTTAAAAAATATAAAAACTCGTATGTCTAACCACCTTAATTAATTTTTAACTTGGTCAAAAATTTATGAAATTTAATTTTTCTTTTTTTAATCCTATAGTTTGTTAAGCATAGAATGTGACACATGTTTTGGATTCAGAAAATGTGATACCGTTTGAAAGTTATAAATGTTTTTCAATCACCCTATTGATAAGGACTTTAGTCGTAATGCTAATAGAAAATAAATAATAATTATTTATTAAATTCAAATTAAAGCATAATTTATATTGGTGGAAAGCTGAGAATCTCCTCTAAAAACCCTTTTCGTTTCATCAATTTTGGGTAAAAAAAAGTTGTCAGCCACATACCCTACAAATACGCATAATATTGCCACTTTTTGGCCCATCATGATCATGCACATACCCATAGGCTTAAGTTGTTCCCTACCACCTTGAAAGAGGTTGCATTAAGATGGTTTATGAGCCTAGGCAGAAATACTGTGGAGACTTTGGATGAGATGAAGACAAAGTTTCTTGAGAAGTACAAGGAATATTATAGGGGTAGTGACATGAGAGGAGATGACATCTTTAGGATGCAAAAAAAGGAAGATGGGAGTTTGGAGGATTATATATCAAGGTTTCTATTTTATTTACAAAAAAATCCACACCATGTACACTCAATGAATAATCACAAAAACTACTCTTCCTAAGAGGAATTAATGATAGTTGCACCGATGTCTTAGACCATATGGGAGGAGGAGTTATCACCCAAGTCCCTTGGGAAGATATCAAGAATATATGTTATAACTACTCTAGGGAAGCCTCAAAGAAAGGGAGAGCTTACCAATCCTCTATGGTTAAGTCATCTACCAATGGATTTTCAAGGATGGAGATTACTCACTAGCTGGAAAACTTCAAGCAAGACATCATAAACAATCTAGCTACATAGCTAGGTACACTTCAAGCCAAGAAGAAACAAGAGGAGGTAGAGGCAATGTTGGTAGAATATTTCCCTCATTGTAGACAAAATAATAAGGATTTCAAAAGAAAAATGGTAGCTAACATTGATAGTAAGAAGATCCCACTCGAGTTCAAGCTAATCCAGTGTGATGTTGATCAAGTTTACTACATTGCACAGAGGAGACCATGGGCTCCAAGACAAGGTATTCCACTAGATCCATTATCCTTTATTGGGCCTTATTTTAATTCTTATTCATCAATTAACCAATGGCAGCCCCCATATCTATCCAACTATAGAGGATATCTACCATAACCTTGGAAAAACCCTCCAAATACTTGGCCCAATCACCAAAAATCTTTACCACAGTGGTAACAACCTCAGGCGAACTGTCATTAATTTCAAGGAATTTCATAGCCACCTCTAGGAAACTAGCAACAAACATCTCAATGGAAGGGAGCACAACAATGGCCAAACCAAACAACTAGTTACATGCAGTCGCCTTCTTAGCCCCAACAACTTGCTATAATGCCTCCTCCTACTAGTTCAAGTTCAAAAACACATAGGCCTACTTAGCTACTAGCTCATACCACACCTAACCCAAATAAAAAATCACAATAGCATCAACCAACATACTTTGTTGATCCAAGTCAATTTCCTACATATGTTATGAGTGTAAGTGACATCCACTTGTGTTTAGGAACTAATCTTCTAGATCTTTCCAAACCCATTACTATTGAGATTCATGTGGAAGAGGAGGAGCATCTAAATGTTTCCATTCAGCCAAGTGCACCTAAAAACTTTGAACCAGTCCCAGTCCAACAGATTGAACAAGAACAATCATTTCCTAAGAGATTGGAAGTTGCTAAAAAAAGGGAAGAGAAGGAGGAAATAACCTTTGACATCCTTGATTGGTTGAAGCATATATGTGTCAAGATGCCTCTATTTCAAGCCATAAAAGATGTTCCCATATATAGAAAAGCAATTAAGGAAGCATGCCTCAAGAAGACGAGTAGGAAAAAGAAAGACCCCACTATGGTTCATGTGGTGGGACAACTGGTTGACATCATTCTTGGGAAAGTGATTGTTCTAGAATACAATGAACCAAGTAGCCATGTGATAGGAGTTGTTATAAATGGGATCCAAATAAAGAATGCTATGATTGATTTGGGAGAAACAATAAATGTGATGAATAAGGATCTATCCTACAATAAGTAAACGTTGCAAGCATGAGACCTACTCCTACTGTCCTGCAGCTTGCTGATAGTTCCACTATTAAACTTGATGGTATAGTAGATTTTGTGGTAACTCTAGACTCTTGGGAGTACCCAACAGATTTCATGATTCTTTCTCCCAAAGCTACACTAGGTGGGCATCCCATCATCCTAGGGAGGCCATGGTTAGCAACAACATATTCCTATATTCAATGCCAGACAGGAGATATGACCATTTCTTATGGGAAGAGCACCAAAAATCTTGTTCTCTACCCTCCTGCTTAGCCATCCCATGATATGGAAAATCCCATATGGCCACATGTTGGTGAAAAGGCTAAAGAAGTCAATTCTATGGAACAACTTATGATGCTATGCAAAGGTTTTTTTATGAAACTTTAGGAAGAAGATGAAATATTGTCTAACATAATTTAGAACCATTATGAGGTGTAGGAAGAATCATCCTCTCATGCATTTGGTTCTATTTATCTAGTAAAGACACTTCTACCTACTTTTCCTGTAGTAGAACTTCCTAGAACAATAGGTATATGTCTCATACATTGTTGCCACATGAACTCAAGGTGCCAAGCATTGGTGAAGCAACTATGATAGAGTTAACTACACAAGTACAAGTGTTAGAAGGGAAATATCTAAATATTAAGAGCAAGTTGAGTGAAGATCAATAATTGTAATTGAAAAACTTACTAAAGACCCACCAGCATTTATTTGCATGGGACTATCATGATATGATGGGATTGGATCCTAAGCTCTACACCCATAGGATATACATCAGAGATGATTGCACACTGGTGAGGTAGCCACAAAGAAGAACTAACCCTACATTTAGAGAAATTATAAAAGGGGAACTACATAAATTACCAGATTCAGGATTTATCTACCCCATTCCAGATAGCTAGTGGGTGTCTAGATTGGTGATTGTGCCCAAGAAAGGAGTGAAGTGGAGATTTTTTTTATTACAGGGAACTCAGTGCTACCACCAAAAAATGACCATTTCCCCCTTCCTTTCATAGACCAAGTACTAGATTCCCTTGCAAGATTTTCTTTTCTAGATAGATTTAGCGGGTATAATTAGATACAAATTGCATCTGAGGACCAAGAGAAGACCACCTTTACCTGTCCATAGGGGACCTATTCCTAATTAGTAATTCCATTTGGCTTATGCAATGCACCTGCAACTTTTTAGAGGGCAGTCATTAGCATATTTTCAAATATCTCACATGATTGCATGGAGATTTATATGGATGATTTTACTACCTATGGTGTTGATTTTAATGAAGCATTGGAAAATCTTAGGAGATTCTTACAAAAATGTGAAGACCATAATATATCTTTAAATAGTGAAAATTTATTCATGATGACGTAGGAGGGTGTAGTCCTTGGCCACTACATCTCTCACCAGGGAATTCAAGTAGATCCTACCAAAATTGAGGTGATCACCAATCTACCTATACTTGCAAAACAAAAATATGTTACGAGTTTCTTGGGACATGCAAGTTACTATAGGTGTTTCATCAAATATTTCAGAAAAATGGTAGCACCACTATACACTCTACTAACTAAAGATGTTGAATTCCAATGGACAAAAGACTATGACGAGGAATTCTCTAACTTGAAAGCAACTTTAACTTATGCTCATGTAATCATGGGTCCTAATTGGGAGCTTCCTTTTCAAATTCATACAGATACATCAAAATATGCTATAGGAGATGTCATAGGACAAAAATAAGGAGCAATTGAGAATGCTATTTATTTTGTCAACAAAAAATTGTAGGGAGCTGAATTCAACTATACAATGATAGAAAAAGAAATGTTGGAAATGGTCTATGCCCTTAATAAATTTAGGCACTATATAACATGCTATCAGATCATTGTGCACACAGACCATGAAACCATTAGGTACCTCATGAATAAGCCCTTGATCTCAAGTAGGCTAGCAAGATGGTTGTTGCTGATGCAGGAGTTTGAGATAACCATTATTGATAAACTAGGGAAGGCCAATGTTGTTGCAAACTTTATTTCAAGGATGACTACATTAGAGGATAATCAAGTCATTGATGACTCTTTTCCTAATGAACATTTATTTTCCATTAGTGTGCATACACCCTGGTATGCTGACATAGCTAATTATTTGTTCATAGGGAGAATTCCTACTCATTTCTCTCCAAAAGAGAGAAGGGTTCTCATTGAGAAGACTTTTCCTTTCTCATGGATTACATGATGCTTGTTCTACACTGGACTAGACCATGTCATGAGGAGATGTGTGAGGGAAAATGAGACTTATGATATATTGCATGCATGTAACTATGAACCCTGTGGAGGGAATTTTGCAACCAAAAAGACAACAAGGAATATTTTTAACACAGGATATTATTGGCCCACACTCCACAAGGATGCAGGGAAATATACAAGGAAGTGTGATAGATGCCAAAGGATGAGCTGACCAGCCAAATCTGATGAGATGCTCCTTTACCTCCAAGTGGTAATCACTCCATTTGATAAATGGGGATTAGATTTTGTAGGATCCATTGATCCTCCATCAAATAGTAAATCCTATATCTTGGTTTGTACTAATTATGTAACCAAGTGGGTAGAAGTTAAAGCCATGAAGCATGCAAGAGATAATAAGGTTGCAAAATCTCTTTATGAGGAGATTTTCACATGGTATGGGGTTCCAAGGAAGATAGTGACTGATCAAGGGGCACAATTTACATCCACCCTTGTCACAACACTAGTTAATGAATATAATGTGAGGCACATGAATTCTACTCCTTACCACCCTTAGGCCAATGGAAAAGTTGAGGTAACCAATAGGGAAATTGAAGCCATTCCGACAAAAATAGTGGCTATCCATAGAAATGATTGGGAAAATAGGCTACTAGAAGTTGTTTGGGCCTATAGGACTACCTGGAAAACAACCACAGGCTTCACTCCTTTTGATTTTTTGTATGGAAAGACATCTATGATACCAATTGAATTTGAGCATAAGACTCTTAGGACTGCACTAGACTTAGGGATGGATATATCTAAGGCACAAAAGGATAGAATTATGCAACTGAATAATTTGGATGAGATGAGAAAGACAACCTTGCATCACATAGAGGTAGTGCAGAATTGTAGAATAAAGTGGCATGAAAAATTTATAAAGGACAAAAAATTCTAGCCAGGTGACTGGGTGCTCCTTTATGACTCCAGATATTAGGACAATGCTGGTAAGTTGTGCAAAAAGTGGCTAGAACCATATGATGTTTCTGAAGTCTTTCCCAAATGAGTTGTTCAGCTCATTACCATTGACCCTATGAGATTTAAGTTGCTTGTCAATGGTCATCACCTTCGATTGTATCATAATCCAACTTCCAAGGAGGAATTCATGCAACAATTCACTCAACATGCAACACACGAACTTCCTGCAGTAGAAGGAAGTAGACCTAGTATCCCTCCTTCTAGCTAACCAAGGTACATAAATTATCATAATAAAGACTTCCACTTGTGTGGGAGTCCACTTCTTCATTCATCCACCCATCCATCTCCACCTTTCTCTCTCTTCTATCACTTCACCATCACTTCACTTCATTCCACTTCACTTCGTTCAACTTCACTTTCATTAATTTCTCAACTAACTTATTAAAAGGTGAACAACACTTCCTCAATATTCTTTGCAACAAATGTTCCATGAATTCAGGTGCATGCACATCAATCTTTTATGGGTATGTACAAGATCATCATTGAAAAAATAGGCCCTTAAGTGGCAAAAAATTAGAAAAATTAGAGTTAGGCAGCTTGACATAAAAATTTGAATAAGTTACCTATATTATTTAAAAAATATGTAAGAATAGAATCTATAACAAATTGAATGTAGTTTTTAAACTACTAGGTTTGTTTAAAAAAGAATATATATATATATTTGGTGAAAATTTGAAATTTCAATGCAGTGGTACTTAAATTTCAAGGAAAAATAAGAAGCAGGTGTCTATCTGACCACCCTAACCACAATAAAATGATAATATTTTTTTATAAGATTTTAGATATAAGTAGAGGACTCATATCTTGATGTGATGCATATTTTTTTGTAATTTTTTTCCAAGTAAATAATTAATTATGATTTTTTTTTTATTTCAACTTTTAAAAAATATAAAAAAATCATATGTCTAACCACCTTAACTTGGTCAAAACTTCATGAAATTCAATTTTTCTTTTTTCAATCTTATAGTATGCAAAGCATAGAATGTGATGCATGTTTTGGATTCAAAAAATGTGATACCATTTGAAAGCTATAGATGTTTTACAATCAGAATATCAATCAAGATTTTAGTCATAATTTGAATAGAAAATGAATAATAATTACTTATTAAATTCAAAGTAAAGCTTAATTTATATTGGTGGAAAGTTGAGAATCTCCTTTAAAAACCCTTTTCATTTCATCAATTTTTGGTTAAAAAAAGTTGTTAGGCACATACCGATCATATTGCCACTTTTTGGCCCATCATGATCCTGCACATACCCTTATGTCTTAATTATATTTTAGTACATTTAATTAATTGTTGTAAATTAATCTAGATGTTCTCCATAGCATGTAATTATCCCCTGCCCTATCAAATCATCATTACTACTCTACATGTGAGGACACATGCTCAAATTTAGGTTAGGGGGGATTGTGTATAATATGTCCATGTGTCAGTCCATACTGGTCCATGTCAACAAAATTTAATTTGAGCTAATTTGAATTCTAAGTGAGGTGACAAATTGAATGTGTGAGATGATATCAACCGCCACCATTTTTCTTGATTGTATCCTTCATTTATTACTCCTTACTACCTTTATTGTCTTAATCATAATCCTAAGTCACCAAAAAAGGTAAAATTCATACAACATTGGTGTTGGGAATCTAGCAGCATTGCAGGAAGGAGAGATTTGGCTTTGAGACGAAGATTGCAAGAAGGGAAACCTTGTAGAGTGCTTTCTTAATTGTAGAGAGTTGAAATAATGGGAGGTTGCTTAATTAGAAGTGAACCCACTATTCATGATGTGGTACTATAGGATGCACCTTCCTAGGCTAAGTTCAGAAACTATAGATGGCTAGATTATTTCCTGAAGCTTAATGGTTATAATGAAGATGTTGTGCTGAAAATTTCACAGACAATTTTTGAATGAAAGGCCACAGTAAAAGGGTTGGAGGTAATAGCTACTGAAGAGAGCATTGCAGATGTTATAGGGTTACCTATCGATGGTGAACATTGCCCTACTACCAAAGATGCAAGGTTAGCTAGGGCTAAATTTACTAAACCTATTGACCCACCATTGGATGTGGACAAGCAAGGTGCAAAGAGGACCTCTCTACTTGAGTTGTAGAAGCAATTAGCTATTCACATTGTGAAATATATCACTTGTGAAGGCCACCACTCAAATCTACATTTTTTGCACTTCAAACTCTTCAATCATATGAGGCATGGGAGAAGAATGAACGTACCAAATATGTTATATCATCTTCTTTCAATCATGGTGGTTGAAACCAAAAAAGGTAGGGATAATTTTGTCTCCTACCATTGTCTAATCAAATTATTAGTAGAGAAATCTCTACATGATGTGTCTAATATGACTTGAGAGGAATTTTTAAATATTGATCAATTTAGACTAGAGCATTTGTGACCTAGGGTTTTGCCTCAAACTTGTAGGGTTAGTAGGAGATTGAAAATTGTTGAAGTCACTCATGGAGCCTCAAATTATGGTGCAATCCCTAGTGTAAACCCTCTTGCAACTAAGAAAACTATAAAGATTAGCTCTTCTAAGGCTAAACATTTAAACAAAGATAGTTCCTCTTCAGCCTCTGATGATGATGTCTCTCTTGGAACCTTAATTCAAACTATGAAACAAAAGAAAGAAGCATAGATGAGGAAGGGAAAAGCTAAAAATAAAACAATAGACAAAAGAATTTCCAAGCTCTAAGAAATGAAAGGCTGACATTGTTCTTCCTACAGCTAAAGAAAAACATAAAACCCCTTCTAGAAAATCAAGACTAGCTGGACCAGCCGCTGGTGTGTCTCCTAAGAGAAGCACTAGCTCTCAAGGAACATCACAAGAGGACACACAAGTCCAAATGCGGTAGGTGAACATTGAGGAAAAGGACATTGTTGAGGAGTAGACATACATAAGGTTGGTTTAGCTTGCTACCATTGCAGAACAAGTTGAGAGTCAAGAGTATTAGAAGAATCAAGAGCTCCTGTAGCAAGAGCAAGAGTAAGAGTAAGAACCCCTATAGCTGGAATTGGGTGAATGGTCAGAAGCCCTATAGCCAGAATTGGGTGAGCAATTAGAATTCCTATAGCTAGGGCCACATGAAGAGCAAGAATAGGTGCTATGAAATTTTTTGGTAGGAATACATATAAGCCCTCTGATTTTTTGATGCACATGGTAACCATGAACTTATGGAATGAGATTCAAAGGAGGGAAGAGGAATGGAAAAAGGAGAAACATAGGATAAAGGAGGAAATTAAAAAGAGAGATGAAGAGATTGAATAGAACAATAGGGAAATTGCTACTTTAAAGGAAAAGGTGGACAATGTAGCAGCCTTAGTACCCCAACTATTAAAATGCAGGACTCCTCGAAGAGTCTATGCTCTATATTTGAAAGAGAAGAATCTTCTATGATATATATTTGAAAGAGAATAATATTTCTTTTAAATTGGAAAGGATCATTTGAGGTTTGAATCCTTTCATTAATACTTCTCTTGAATTTTTCCAGGCTTATTAGATTGCTCCTCCTAAAATGAAAAAAATGTTGTGTGAATTCTATTTGCATAATTATGTTGTGTCCCGAGATCATGATTGGAATCCATTGTTGTATGTTGGGGATCTCCAATTAAGAGCATTCATGTCCTGAGTATAGAATGAAATTAGTTGGGGAAAACAGTTCAAGACTTATAGGAAAATAAAATCTAACACTCCCCTTCCCATCAGGGCTGAATCTAGGAACCCAAGAGACATTTTCAGGG
Source organism: Sequoia sempervirens (assembly GCA_007258455.2). Classification (NCBI taxonomy): domain Eukaryota; kingdom Viridiplantae; phylum Streptophyta; class Pinopsida; order Cupressales; family Cupressaceae; genus Sequoia; species Sequoia sempervirens. The sequence goes on along the minus strand of VDFB02270651.1, from coordinate 519,928,924 downwards.
AATGGAATAGATTTCTTTACCAACCAAACTATAATAGTAGGATACTACATGTGAGAGAAGTAGTTTACAAAAATATGAGAAGGTAGCAGAAATCACAGGGAAATCTGTAATGGGATATCTGGCACAAAGGTGGAACAGTCTAACTGATGAGTTAAAACAAGCTGAGCCTCACTCTCTGCGGAACTATGTAGCAACATGAAAAAGAGTTGATAGATATATATGAATTGGAAGGATTAAGGGACAATTTTTTCTTCCATTAACTTTTCAGCCACCTATCCTATTATGGTTTGTGCCAAATTTTAGGTATTATCAATATGATATAGCTATAGAAAGGAAAAAATGGAACATGTTGGACAACAAGCAAGTGTTCTATTTGGACCCTAATTCATACACTACAAGAAATGATGTAGGATAGTTGATAGATGTATATTTCAAAGTGCTAACCAAGGAATAGAACAAACCTTCCTCTATTGGAGGACCAAAAAAACCTTAGGTTGGGGGAGTGATGAGTCCAATTTATGGCTCAATTTTGATAGAGTTTATTATCCATTTTCTATAGTTGTCATAGACCTTGATGCTTGGATGTTGACACATTCATGATATTTCCTTAAAACCATAGACATTGGGCATAAGCATTATTTTGTAACCTTTAAATGGCATTGGCATGATATATGAACTATCTATGTTAATTTTACATCTGGATTAATGAATGTTACTTTAAGATAGTTATAGATATGCAATTGTTATCTATATTAATGTTGTTATGTAGATATAATTAGAGCCTATAAAATTGAGGAAGGTTCTGCCAGCTAGTCATTTTCTATGAAAGTCAATAAGGTGATCATTCAAAGGTCAATTGAGGGAAGACTCTCAATGGAGGGAGATTTCTAGTTCAAATCAAAGATTGTAATTTCCTTGTAAATGGTCATAAAATTTGTTGAGTGAAAATAGGAGCTATTGTTATGATAGATCTATGTTAAGACAACTCGACTTTACCAGATTCCATGCATGCATAACCTCCTTTTCACCTTTTATGCTTTCCCTAAAGTGGCATCCTTCTAGTTTGTTGGAGTTGACTGCCTTTCTAGGTAGTTAGTAGTTTTTCCTCCTATAAATAAGAATTTAATGCTCCTTCTCAAAAGGTAGATTAATCTGATGTTGTACTCGCATTCTTAGTTTCTAGTAATACAGTTATGCTACTCTATTGTACTCATTCTTTCCAATGAATAAAATGAAGTTGCATCTAATTTTAAATTTGTCTTAAAGGATACTCATCCAAGGAATTCCATCCTTTAGCTTAGTTGTTACTTTTTTGTGCAAATAATTAAGAATCTGGAAATTGTATGTTCCTGTAGACACTATAATTCCATTCTATGACTATTCATGTAGCCAAAGTAGACAGAGTATTTTCTTGTCTATTTGCTCAAATTTTCATTTCTTTCATGCATTTTGGCTTAGTGTAGTTGTTGGTTGATTTTCAGCACTTATGTTACTTCCTTCCAAGAAATTTACTTTCAACATTATATATTTCTTAGTTGTAGAATGAATATGGCTACTATCGATTCCTAGTGCACATATTGTGCTAACCCATTTCAATTCTACATCCCTTGGTTGACAAGTTAAATGAACCTTAATGATAATCAAGATAGATATTTAGATTAGATTTCCAATCTCTGAATCACAGCCTTAAGGGCTTAGTTTTTGAGTCATTGTAGGAAGCTAACATACACCACCAAGAGAAGGATGTATCATAGGAAGAAATAAATCGCACAAGGAACATGAAAATAAATGCAAGTGAAATCATGCTAAAAATAATGCAAATATATTCCCCCACTTTAAAGAAATTGCTAAGACCATGTTGTGAGCAATTACTTTAAAGTAGCCAAAACATGAAAAAGAAAAAGAAAAAGAGGGGTTTCCCACTAAAAGCACATATAGGATCTATGGATTTGAGGTCAGTATTTGTCTTTGTTGCAGTGATATTAGAGAGCTCAGAATTTTCATCATTCCCCAAATACACATAGAACTAGAAGAATGACACAAAAAAGAGCAAAAATAAAGAAAATCCTTTTGAGTCAACATGGAAGAGAAATAGGGTGTCTCGATTCCTTGTGTCATCCCCAAAAGGAAAACATGAGAAAAAAATGAAAAGAAAAGAAAAGATAATGAAAAATATTTTGGGTCAACATGGAAGAGACATACGGTGTCTCGACGCCTTGCATCATCCCCAAAAGGAAAACACAAGAAAATAATAATAAGAGAAGCAAAGATGAAAAATATTTTGGGTCAACATGGAAGAGACATAGGGTGTCTTTATGCCTTGCATCATCCCCAAAAGGAAAACACAAGACAAAAAATGCAAATGAAAGGTAAAGATCAATAAAAAGGAAAAAGCTTACGAAATATAGAAGAATGAAGGTACAAATAGAGGAATACACATAAAGAGAGAAACATTAAACAAAAAATCATGGGGGATCACATTACACACATACAATCAAAAGGAGAAAGAAATCAAAAGATAAAGATAAGATAAAAGACTAGTAAAGTACATGCAATTCAACCATTCAATAGGTCCATTTGCATCCCAATCTTGTTTAGTATATGTCAAATGCAAATCACTAGTGAGAGGGACAACATCACTTGAGTGTTGTATTAGGAGAATCACTAGGTTCAACACGTGGTGCGCCACTTGATTTAGGAGGATCATCACATTTGTTATCATTTAAGCTCATGGAAGAGGAAATAACAAATTCAACTCATTATGCACCTTCCCATCAATTTTAGTAGCTTCCTTCATCATCATCCAAGTTAACCATAAAAGGAGGATGAATGATAATATCCATAGAGGGTGTTGGTCCTTGTTATGTTGGAGACATAAATTCTATTTTTTTTGGTAAGAGAGGAGGTTCATTGTTTATTGCTTCTCTCAAGTTTGGATTTTGATTTTCAATGTTGTTCACTTCATTCATCTTTCAAGAAATAGCACAACATATGTTCCTACACTCTCTAGCATTTCTATTTCTTTTATTACAATTTTCAAGTTGCGTTTGTGTAGGAGCGGGTTTGTCAACCACAAGTTTCTTTTCTCCTTGTGAGGGAAGAATATATGAAACTATGGAAGGTTGTTAAACCACTTTCTCTTTTGCTTTATAAATTTTCTGAGGAGGCTAATTAGGAATTTTTTTGTTTTCTCTAGGCCTTGTATAGAAAATAGGCAAGGGAATTTTGATGGATGGGTCTTGGTTTGTTAGAAGGGCTTTAGGCTCACTATTATTTTCTTCAAGGGGTGGAGGTTCAATCATGGGTGGAGGAAAATTCTCATGGGATAATTTTGCTATGTATTTTTCTTTGAACTTTTGGCAAGATAGGAAAAGGATGTCTTCATGGGGTCTTATAGGTTCCATGGGCTTAGGCCAAAAATAATCTAAGGACAAATTTCCATGGGAAGATGGAGGTCTAAAGCCACTATGGTTCATAGTGAATATTTCATTTCTGAATAGAAAATTTAAGCACTTATGGACATTGGATGGGACCAAATTCATGGAGCTAAGCTATTTGTAGCCCAACTTCACAAGAAATTGGTTTGAATTAGATATGATAAAGAATGATGCATTTAATTTCTCCAGTCCTACTTGTAAAGGGAATGTGATCAATTCCATCATAACATGAGAAAAACCATCATGCATTCTAATCCATGCTTTTGGTTTATCATATCTATCTTGAGTAAGTTCATACACATATAATAGTTCTTTTGTGATTATATTCACAGACAAGATCAATTAAAATCCTAGGAGTGGGTCTGGTATTGATTCTATTGGCTATGTAAAGAGGACCATTAAGTGCATGTTTGATTTTTTCTTCTGAAGAGAAAGTAATGTTAGTGGGCATTAGGGTTTTCTATTTATGAAGCTCAATGTCAATCACTCCTATCATTGTATTAATTGGAATTTGGTCATTAGTATCCATAGGACTATGTTCATCATCATCCATAAGATTTTTTTCATTATTGATCATTATTTCATCATCTGTGTCAACATTCATCACATCGGGCTTAGTTTCACTAGCCTTAACAAATGAAATATTATGGTTGGGCATGGGATTGGTAAAGATTTGTAAGTTTTAGTTGGGAGGAGCTACAGACTTATTACCTTTGTCATTCACACTTCCAATTTGGATATGACTATCTAATCAATGAGGTCTTGTAAAAGTTGTTTAAGACACTTGCAATGTTTTTTATCATGTCATTTTTGTTGGTGATAAGCACAATTAGCATTGTGTCTGAAGCTCGAAGGTAACGGATTGCTAGGGTCAAAGGGTCGAACGAGGGGTAAGGTAAGAATGATTTTATTTAATAGATGAGTCATAATGTTGTGAAGTGTGTTAGGTAAGGGTGTAAATTTTCTTTGTGGATCCCAAAAGATATAAGGATTACTCTTCTTTATAGCAACTACTTGGGTATCAACTAGTTGGGTAGGTTGAGAGGTAGAATTTAGTTGAAGGAAAATTTTATTTTATCTTTTGAAAGGTTAGTAGGTGTTTTGGTTTGAAGCTTCAGACTTTTTAGGATGGGTAGAGGTGGTTTTCAGTTCACTACTACCTATGGAATTTTGATAATCTGAAAGGGCGGTGCATAAATGCATGAAGGAAGGGAATTTCATCATGTTAAGCGTGTCTCTTATCTTACTTTGTAAACTTTCTAAGAACATATTTTGAAGGTTGGAATTGAGAATATTCACATTGATTTGGGAATAAAGTGATTGAGAGCGTGAAATAAAGTCAGTGACATTTTCACCTTCACTTTTCTTTCATCTCATCAAATTGCCTAATTTCATTTCAGGAACCATATGCACTTGGAAATGGTTAATAAAGGCATCAAAAAGTTTATTGAATGAAGAAATTGAGTTATTCAGTAATAGGGAAAACCAGTCCAAGGCAATGTCTTTCAAGGATCAAGGAAAAAGCTTAGCCAAAATTTTGTTGTCAAGTATAAAGTCACTACACAAATTAGTAATGTCATTGACATGATTAGTAGGATCTCCCTTTCCTCCATATTTCTCAAATCTAGGGATCTCTATACCTTGTGGCACTAAATTTCTCAATATCTCCAAAGATAGTGGGGTTCTTTTGACGTAGTATGAATGTGGATCATTTTGATTTTGATTTACAGTGGAAACTTGATGTTGAATGGATGAAATGCTTTGTAAAAGGTGGTTAATGATAGGATCATTGCTTGTGTTTTTTGATGGAGGTGAATATAGTGGTGGTGTGTATGTGTTGGAAGGAGCAGTGAATGGATTACTTATGGGAGAAAATATAAGATTAGATGCCACATAGGTATAAGGAGCACTAGTGGAAATGTTCAAGGTGGGAAGGATATTGCTAGTTGGTTGTATCATTGTGGTTACTTGAGGGTTGGTATCGGTTGGAATGGATGTTATGGCTAAAGGGGGGGAGTTTTATTTCCTCCTTGGCTTTGCACATTGTTTGAAGCTTGAACACAATTAGCGGTGGAAGGAAGACGTTTTCCAAAGATGTGAGCTATGTTACACACAACTTCTAGTCATTCATTACTTTCCATCATGTAGTGAATACTATTTATGGCAGGTATAATATTGTTGGAAATGTTTTCAATACTCACGCTATATTGTAAATGAGGTAGGTCTTCATGCATTTTCATTATGTTTTCTTGAGGGATATGATCAACCATTGTTTGAACACTCAACATAGCACTTGTAGGTAATGTAGGCATAGAAAAAGAGGTATCAAAGGTATGGTCCATACCTAGTGAACTAATACAAACACCAAAAGTAAGAGAGCTCGATAACCCAAGATCTACAACAAGTATTTTATCATGGCATACCATGAGTATCACACTTTGTCTAAGCACAATATTAGTAGTATGAAACCAAGTACTATAGCTCATACAAGGGATAAACCAAAGAAAGTGCAATGAACACAATATCTTATCCTTGCAATTATAGTTGAAATGAAAGAAATTGGAGTAACAAAAATTATATAAACTAAAACAAAAAATTGCAAACAACCAACACAAACACACAAAAGCAATTTTAGATCCTGAATCCGAAAAGTCGAATTCAATAGGGACTAAGATGCCAATAAGGGTGTCTTGGTCCTACTAGTGAAATTCTAAAGTTCCAGGGACTGAAACAGACAACAAACAATAGAGAGAGGATTCTGAGCTAGAAGCAATGAGAGTTACTAGGTATGTGGAGGATCATCATGGAAAAAATAGGTCCTTAAGTGGCAAAAAATTCTGAAAAATTAGAGTTTGGAAACTTGATGTAAAAATTTGAATAAGTTATCTATATTATTTCAAAAATATGTAAGAATAGAATCTATAGAAAATTGAATGGAGTTTCTAAACTACTAGGTTTATTTTATTTTCTTAAAAATCTATTTGATGATAATTTGAAATTTCAATGCAGTAGTACTTAAATTTCAGGGAAAAAATAAGAAGTAGGTGTCTATCTGACCACCCTAACCACATTAAAATGATAATATTTTTTTATAATATTTTAGATATTAGTAGAGGATTCATGTCCCGATGTGATTCATAATTTTTTGTATTTTTTTTCTAAGTAAATAATTAATTATGAATTTTTTATTACAACATTTAAAAAATATAAAAAACATGTATGTTTGACCACCTTATCTTGGTCAAAACTTCATGAAATTAAATTTTTCTTTTTTTAATCCTATAGTATGTGAAGCATAGAATGTGACACATGTTTCAAATTCAAAAAATATGATATTTTTTGAAAGCTATAGATGTTTTTCAATTACCCTATCAATTAGAACTTTAGTCGTAATTCAAATAGAAAATGCATAATAATTATTTATTAAATTAAAAGTAAATAATAATTTATATTGATGGAAATCTGAGAATATCCTTTAAAAACCATTTTTGTTTCATCAATTTTAGGTAAAAAAAAATTGTTAGTGACATACCCTACACATACCAATCATATCGCCACTTTTTGGCCCATCATGATCCTGCACATACACTACTAAGATGCCAGGAAGGGCATTTTAGCCCTAATAAAATTTTTCCTTAGAAAAATAACAAATTCTAGATTATTTACAGTATTCACTGATTTCCATTCAGGATGTTGATGTTTTGAAATAGAAAATTATGCCAATGAATGTAATGAAAAGCAGCTAGTAACGAGAAATTGAATGCAAAGTTGAATGCAATAAGAATATTTCTAAATGCAATTAAGATGATGAACAATTCACTTTTTAAGTTTTGAATGAAATGAAATAATGCAAGAAAGCAAAAATACAACCTATATGCACTTTCACTAATGCAAATATGAGAAACCCTAGATGCAATCTCACTAATGAAAGATGCAATGCAAGAATGAATGCAATCTCGATCAAGGACTTTAATGAGCTCCAAATCATAAAATGAATGCTCATAAAGTTTGGTTTTACCCAAATGATTAATGTGGAAAATGGTGTGGAGTATATGGGTATGTGCAAGATCATCATGGAAAAAATAGGCCCTTAAGTGGCAAAAAATTCAGAAAAATCAAAGTTAGGCAACTTGACATAAAAAATTGAATAAGTTATCTATATTATTTCAAAAATATGTAAGAATAGAATCTATAGAAAATTGAATTTAGTTTCTAAACGACTAGATTTATTTATTTTTAAATAAAATTATTTGGTGAAAATTTGAAATTTCAATGTAGTACTACTTAAATTTCAGGGAAAAAATAAGAAGTAGGTGTTTGTCTAACCACCCTAACCACAATAAAATGATAATATTTTTTTATAAGATTTTAGATATAAGTAGAGGAATCATGTTTAGATGTGATGCATATTGTTTTGTAATTTCTTTCCAAGTAAATAATTAATTATGAATTTTTTATTACAACTTTTAAAAAATATAAAAACTCATATTTCTGACCACCTTAACTTGGTCAAAACTTCATGAAATTATTATTCTTATTTTTTAATCCTATATTATGCGAAGCATAGAATGTGATGCATGTTTTAGATTCAAAAAATGTCATACTATTTGAAAGATATAAATGTTTTTCAATCAACCTATCAATCAAGACTTTAGTTGTAATTTAAATAGAAAATGAATAATAATTATTTATTAAATTTAAATTAAAGCATAATTTATATTGGTGAAAATTTTAGAATCTCCTTTAAAATCCCTTTTCGTTTCATCAATTTTAGGTAAAAAAAAAGTCGCCAGCCACATACCCTACACGTACCCATCATATTGCCACTTTTTGGCCCATCATGATCCTGCACATATCCATAACCTTTCTTCAACTATCATTCAATAATGTACTAGGATTCCTAATTTCATTGAATATCAACCTCACAAGGTGAGTCAAGTTTCAACAAGGAGGACCTAGGAGGAGACTCTTTAAGATGTTAGGGGTTCACCACCAAAAAAATGCTTGGAAAAGACAAAAAAGCATTCAACTCACAAAACCTAGTAATGCAATGCATCTTTGCAACTTTTCACTTCAAATGATCTTCAAGTCTTCAACCTAAATCTATAATCACAAACATGCAAGAGAGGAAAATACTTGTTGATTGTTAGTGAATAAGAGTTTTCCTTGGTCAAACCCCTTGTTGGTAATTAAACCTTGAATTGAAATGAAATAATGACTTAGGGAAATGATGATTGAACAACATACAATGCTAAAACTTACCACACCCTTGTTATAAAGTCTGCAAACTTGTGTGAAATGGTTGCAATGGATATGGATCTTGAATCAAAGAAATGCTTGATAGATATGGACTTGAATTGCTTGCTTGAATCAAAACCCTATATCACAAATGTTAGCATAACAACGCACATGATGCAAGAAGATATTTGATATGATGCTTGAATCTTGATGATGGCTCCAAATGCTTGATGAAATGCCCTTGAATGCTATACTACTTGAATGCTTAGAGTGCTTGTAATCTTGCTATATGAAAATGAGACGAAGGAACCTAGTATTTATACTTATCCATGCTTAATATCCTCAAATTATAGCACACCAAGTTGACATATGAATTAATTAATTAAAGGAGGCTAAATACCATTAGAATTTGAAATAAAATCCTAGTTGCTACCACAATAGTGGTTTACATTTTTTGTGAGATCCTGATTTTTGCTGAAATCACATATTTTTAGAAAATATAATGATTTAAGCCTTGAAAAGTTCCATTTAAATGATTCAATTTGAAGAGGGTTTGATCAAACCGCCTTAGACCAATCCCCCTTAGATAGAACCCTTCTATTTTTAAACCATACCTATAACAGAGTCTCCTTTACACCTATCAAAATGTTGATAAAAAACCACTTTTGATTTACCTTTTGGGGGATCGAATGAATTCATTTAAAATTTATTTTTTGTAAGTATGTATTCCTTATTATAAGCTTCCAAATAAGTATAATTTTTATTAAATTTAATTTGATTATTTTTATTTTTTATTTGTTGTGAATGTAGGTTTTTCACCAAAAATCAAGCTCTCTATTCAACATATATGGAAAAATAGAAGATTATCAAAAAAAAAAAATATTAGTGCACCAAATATTGAATTCCTTTTTCCAACAAAAAAAAAGAATTTTGAGATACATACAAAAATAGTTATGTGTTATATGGTCTGCCTATGTTTGAATTGTAATTGTTTTACTTTGAAACTTCATTTAGGAAAAAAGTTCAATAAAACACTATGAAACCAATTGCAAGCACTAAATATCATAGTTACAAATCTAAATTCAAAATAAATAGAATTTTATCATTCATGGAAAAAAGGTTATGTGTTATATGATAAGTGTCACTCCTTAAAAATGGTGTTTACTAAAAAAAGCTAGTTTTTGAAGGAGATGGAAAAAGAAGTGCAATCTAATTCCAAAAATTTTGAAAAAAATATATTTAGAATCTACAGACAAAATTTCACAAATCACTAGTTTGCACCATCTTCAAATTCCTCACGGTTTAGCCGCTATATAGGTGTCCAAAAGTGAAGATTTAGTTAGAAAAAAATAGTTTAGTGTCCAGTTTGGCCAAAAATTGTAAGCCAATAATGTGAGATCACCCTCCTAAAAATACCTCAAGGAGGACTAAGATGCCCTAGGTGGCGTCTTAGTCTCGAGGCATGAAACTTGGGGCACAAACTCCAAAAGAGACCTATTTAGGTACTTTCAAAATTAGGGTCCTAAGACCTTTGGACAACAAAGATTCCCTAGGTTGCATCTTAGTCCCAACCCAAAAATTAGGAACACTCAGACAAAATTATTAAATTATCGTTTATCCATTGGAGAATGTCAGGATAAGCTAGAAAAAAAATATATTTCACAAGGCTTTTGGATGCAAAATAGGACCAATTAAGACATAAATAAGGATAAATAAAGCAAGGCGGGCCTAAATGAGTGTGAAAATGCAAGGGCATGCATTTTTCTACACTATAGAGAAAAAATAGATGAACAAGACTGTTGCATGCTCCTTTTGTGTTTGTCGGACTCTTGGGATTACCTGGTAAAGTCTATTAGAAGCACTACGTCCACCTTTAAGATGGATGATGTTGTTGCCTCACTATTATCTAAAGAGATGTGAAGGAAGTCTTTTGAGATGGCCAAGGAGGCCCTTGCAGTTTGTGGCAAACCAAAAGAGAAGAAAAAAGAATTCTAAGAAATCTAAGTCAAAGTCTATAGGGAGATCAAAGTCTCCTAGTAAGAATTCCAAGGAAAAATGTTGGAATTGAGGTGAAATGGGTCACATTTAGAAACATTGTAAGGAGGAGAAGAAAAAAATAAGTCTTTCTTTGATTTTGAATTTGAGAAATTATCTCAAGATGATGGAGAAGCATTTATTGCAGCCTTGGAAGCCCATGCATCAGATGATGTGTAGTTGATAGATTCAGGTGCATCTTTTCACATGACTTCTCATAGAGATTGGTTCTCAAAGTATGAGTATAATGGCAAAGAGGTGTACCTAGGTGATAACTCTCACCTGAAGATTATTGGTCGTGGAAGAGTCAAAATCAGGTTTCCTGATGGAAGAGTAAATGATCCATTGATGGTGTCTTACATATCTCAGGTTTTGCATGAAACCTACTTTTTGTAAGCAAAATGAATGATTTGGGAGTATGAGTTGTTTTCTCTAGTGGAGGATGTAAGATGACAAGTGGATCTATGGTGCTAGCTTTAAAGGGAATTTGTATTGGTACTTTGTTTCAACTTGATGCATGCACTATATAGTGCAATAGTTCTTCTGATGTACCAAAGAAGAGATCTTTGGATTCTTCATCCTCATCATCAAATCATGCAAAGAAGAAGTTTGTTGCAGCTACATCCAATGGTCATGAATTTTGGGTACCTAAGTGCTCATTCCATGGAAATGAGGATTCTTGCAAAGGAGACAATGTTATGACACCAAAAACTTGGTCACATTGGTGAGAAGGGTCATAGAACCCTAAAAAATAAGACCCTTGTTGAAGGCCTTGATGATTGCAATCTCAAGTTTGACTTTTACGAACATTGTGTATATGGAAAACAACACTGTGTTTGTTTTTACTCTAGTTCTCGTAAGTCTTGTAGGGTTTTGGACTATGTACATTAGGATGTTTTTGGTCGTGTAAATGTTCCTTCATTATCAAAATATGTATATTTTGTTTCTTTCATAGATGATTACATTAGGATATTCGTTTATTTTCTCAAAAGTAAATTTGAAGTCTTTAGTTGGTTAAAGGAGTTTAAGGCCTTGGTAGAAAATTAGACAAGAAGAAAGACTAAGTGCTTGAGAACTAATAATGGTGGTGAGTTCTTTTCCACAGAGTTTGACAAGTTCTGTAAAGAGAATAGGATTAAGAAACATAATACAACTCCCTACACTCCACAACAAAATGCAGTTGCAGAGAGGATGAAAAAAATGTTGATGGAGAGGGAAAAGAGTATGTTGAGTGGTGCTAGCCTTAAGCATAAATTTTGGGCTGAAGCAGCAGACACTACATGCTATTTTATCAATAGATCTCCTACATTAGCGCTTGTTGGAAAGACACCCATGGAGGCATGGCTTGGTAAAAATCCTTCAATGATACATCTTAAAGTATTTGGTTGTGAATCTTATGCTCATGTTCCAATTGAGAAGAGGTCTAGGTTAGAGAGCAAGGCTATTAAGTGTAGCTTTATCAGCTATGGTGTCAATGTGAAAGGGTACAAGATTTGGGATCTAGAAGCTCAGTAGGTTCTCTACACTAGAAGTGTGATTTTTAGAGAGATGAAACCTTCCTCTATTGAGATGCAACCAAAGAAAGAGAAGAAATGAAATAAGGAGGTAGTTCAAATTCTACCTACTCTAAAGAAAGAAGAACTAAGTACTCCTATCAGACCTGATGATGAAGAGAGCTCAAGTAGCTTTGAAATTTTTGAAGAAGGAGAACCTCAACCTTAGCCTTTGAGAAGGTCTACACTAGCTAGGCAACAACTGGAAAGGTTTGGATATTCATTTTTGGATTCTAGTTGCATATTTGCATTGGTCACTAATATTGATGAGCTTAGAACAATTAGAGAGGAATTGGGTATGAATGATTCTAATTCTTGGATGCAATCCATGGTCAAAGAGATTGCTTCGTTAAAGAAAAATAAGACTTGGAATCTTGTACCTTTTCTTGCTAGACATAAACCTATTTGTTGTAAATGGGTTTTCAAGAAAAAGTGTGGTCATGATGGTAGTGTTTAGAAGGATAAGGAACAATTGGTTGCTAAGGGGTTTTCCTAGGTGGAGGGAATTTATTATTGGGAGATATTCTCTCCTATAGTAAAGTTGACATCTATCCTGTTGTTGCAGAGCAGCATCAACAACCTTCATTCATTAAGGGATTTCAATCCCAAATAGAATTAGGAGAAGATCAAAATACATAAGCAACTAAAATTGCTTCTTTTATTTCTCAAATTCACCTATCAATTTAACAACATCCTTCATTTCTTTCTTAGTCACTCACAAGGAAACAATCATCCATCTCATAAGGTAGTAATCCATAACTTGAACAAACATAAAAAATTCTTAATCATCAACAATCTAACTGACTTCAAAGTATCAATCTGATCAAGGCACTGAACCAACCATTACCTCAACTTAGACTCCATAATACAACTCACAATCAAGGCAGAAAATTTATATTCCTTTTCAACAAACCATATCTGTAATCACCATCATCTTAACAAAAACAAGCCAAGTACAAACTCCCATATCACAGTTCTATCATATTATCAAATTTTGCATACAAACATCACCAAAGCACATTGAATACACATGTCCAAACCTCTAAGCTGTCATAACCTACCTTCACAACAATTGTAGTAACCTTTATAAAACAAGATTCAAGCATTTATAGTCACTTGTTTCCACTGTTCATCAATTTACCATTAACTATGCAAACAAAGCACCATTTCTCAAATAGGTTTCCATACCCTAAAGTGGGTAAAACTTACAACCCAAGTTCAAATTCTAAAGACCAAATACACATTTAGATGTGTTTCAATGTCCATATCAGCAAAACAAAATCCTTTATTACTCTGATTTAAAGAAACTTCAGATTCTTATACTGTGTGCTAGGAAAAGTCTAGTAAAATAGGTCTTTTTTACAAAGGAAGTCACCTTCCTACTATTCCAAACCATTATCCAACCACAAAAAATATTTATAGATGCCACAAAACTTGGTATTTTATCATTTTTCAAGATTGAAAAGGTTAGGAACAAACTATTCTATCAAACCCTTGATTATAGGGTGAAAAGACCAAAAACAAGTGAGGGTTTCATGTATGACTCACTTACAAACCTCCATATCTTCAAACATCAATTGGAACATGTCTTATTATGTCTTCAAAATATTTTAGAAGAATCTTCTTACCCATTCACACGTTATTTCTTCAACACCCTACTTGAAACCTCCATTCTTGAATGGAAAACTTAGATTTTAGGCTTGAGAACAACATTATGTCTTCATATCCCTGATGCCCCTCCACTCACAAAATTACTAACATTGAAAATACATAAAATAAAATCCATTCAACTGATCATCTATTACTGCATCGTTGTAATGGCCATGGATTCCTTAAAAGACTCTCAAAATCACAGAGTAAAGATCAGTGCCCTGGGCACAAAAACTATCTTAAATTCTTTTGTTTCGAAAACTAACTTTCCACTTTTTGTAATAAATCTTTCCTAAATGTGTTAAAAAAAGAATCTAACTTAGATATTGCTAAACTATTAATACAAAATGGAAAGAATAGCAGAAAATGCTACTAAAACATAAAATAAGGGCTTTTATTCATGTTTTGGATCAGAATACAAAGATTCTTCAAATTCATCCCCTTTCCTTCACCATACAAGGATTTTTATAGATGTTTCCCTTGAAACCAACTACTTTTCCAACTTCCACTTGGTGCAACTACCTTGTAACATCTTAATCTTCCTAATTTATGCCCTTTTAGCCAAATTAACAACTTTGGACAATATCACAATAATACAAGTTTTGTATTCTTTTTCTATTTGGACCTCCTAGTAACTTGTTTTATGACTTGAATACATTAAAATTAGCCTTTACATGGATTTTACTCATGAATTGTGACTTTAACATATACATTTAGCATATTAGCCTCTTGAAGAAATTCAATGTCCTAGGTGCTCCTACACCATACAATCAACCAACAAAGCTTTCCAAGTCTCTTGGAAACACATGCTGCATCATCCTCAGTTATACCTACAAAAGAAAATCAACTTTCCTTGTTCTTTGTCTTCTTCATCTTCTTGAATCTCTCTTCTTGCATCTGCATTTTCCTTTGCCTTTGTCTTCACCACTTGTCTTCTTTTTTCTTCATTTATCTTTTCCTTGTCTTCTTTACTTGTAATCTTCTTTCTTCATCATCTCTTTCTTCTCTTTACATTTTTCCTTTCTCATCCTTTAATCATATTTCCTTTTCCAAAAGGACACAATACTGTCATTTTTATCCCTTCTCCAACTCTTTTCTCAACCAAGGACATAGGATTGTCCTTACACACTTTCAACTTTCCTTCAAGGACATAGGGCTATCCTTGCATACTCTCCTCAATCACCTTTCATCTTCTCATCTTTTCATCAACTCCCATCAATGGAGCCTCCTTCATCAAGGCTGCAATTCTTTAGTGTTTTCAAATAGGAATCCATCAAGTTCTAATTGCAACACAACTCAACTTTCCTCACCTAGGTGTTCTTCTTACTCTTCCCTAATCTCTTGGAATTTCTCAATGCAACTTAGATGGATAAGCACCTGCAACCAACCAAAAATATCAAGCCTCTATCAACAACATAATAATTATAAAAAAATTTCCCATAGCATCATCAAAAACCTTCATTCATCCGGGGATTTCAATCCAAAATAGAATCAGGAGAAAATCAAAATACATAAGCAACTAAAATTGCTTCATTTATTTTTTTCAAATTCACCTATCAATTTAACAACATCCTTCATTTCTTTCTCAGTCACTCACAAGGCAACAATCATCCATCTCATAAGGTAGTAATCCATAACTTGAACAAACACAAAAACCTCTTAATCATCAAAAATCTAACTGACTTCAAAGTATCAATCTGATCAAGGCACTGAACCAACCATTACCTCAACTTAGACTCCACAATACAACTCACAATCAAGGCAGAAAATTTGTATTCCTTTTCAACAAACCATATTCCTAATCATTATCATCTTAACAAAAACAAGCCAAGTACAAACTCCCATATCACTATTCTGTCAGATTATCAGATTTTACATACAAACATCACCAAAGCACATTAAATACACATGTCCAAACCTCTATACTATCATAACCCGCCTTCATAACATTTTCCAAGCATAGGCACAATTGTAGTAACCTTTATAAAACAAGATTCAAGCATTTATAGTCACTTGTTTCCACTGTTCATTAGTTTACCATTATCTATGCAAACAAAGCACCATTTTTCAAATAGGTTTCCATACCCTAAAGCGGGTAAAAATTACAACCCAAGTTCAAATTATAAAGACCAAATACACATTTAGATGCCTTTCAATGTCCATATCAACAAAACTAAATCCTTCATTACTCTAATTTAAAGAAACTTCAGATTCTTATACTGTGTGGTGGGAAAATGTGAGTAAAATAGGTCTTTTTTACAAAGGAAGTCACCTTCCCACTACTCCAAATCATTATCCAACAAAAAAAATCTTTATAGATGCCACAACACTTAGTATTTTATTAGTTTTCATGATTGAAAAGCTTAGGAACAGGATATTTTATCAAACCCTTGATTATAGGGTGAAAAGACCAAAAACAAGTGAGGGTTTCATGTATGACTCACTTACAAACCTTCATATCTTCATCCATTAGTTTGAACATGTCTTATTATGGCTAAAAAATCCTTTAGAAGCATCTTCTTACCCACACACATGTTATTTCTTCAACACCCTACTTGAAACCTCCATTCTTGAATGGAAAACTCATATTTTAGGCTTGAGAACAATAATATATCTGCATATCCCTGATGCCCCTGCACTCACAAACTTACTAACATTGAAAATACATAAAATAAAATCCATTCCACTGATCATATATTCCTACATCGGTGGAATGGCCATGGATTCCTTGAAATACTCTCAAAATCATAGAGTAAAGAACACTGCCCAGGGCACAAAAATTGCCTTAAATTATTTTGTTTCCTAAACTAACTTTCCACTTTTTGTAATAATTATTTCCTAAATGTGTTCAAACAAGAATCTAACTTAGATATTTCTAAACTATTAATACAAAATGGAAAGAATAGAAGAAAATGCTGCTAACACAGAAAACAGGGGCTTTTATTTAAGTTTTGGATTAGAATACAAAGATTCTTCAAAATCATCCCCTTTCCTTCCCCATACAAGGATTTTTATAGATTTTTCCCTTCAAACCAGCTACTTTTCCAACTTCCACTTAGTGCAACTACGGTGTAACATCTTAATATTCCTAATTTATGCCCTTTTAGCCAAATTAACAACTTTGGACTATATCACAATAATACAAGTTTTGTATTCCTTTTTCTATATGGACCTCCTAGTAACTTTTTTTATGACTTGAATACATTAAAATTATCCTTTACATGGATTTTACACATGAATTGTGACTTGAACATTATAAATTCAACATATTAGCCTCTTGAAGACATTTAATTTCCTGGGTGCTCCTGCACCACCTACTTCTATTGTCACCCGCAATAGTATAGGAATTAGAAGTGGAATAGATGGATGTGAAGACAACTTTCCTTCATGGTGATTTGGAGGAGGAGATTTATATGTCACAATCAGAGCTCTTCATTGAAAAAGGTAAAGAAAATTTTGTTTGCAAACTGAAGAAGTCTCTTTATGGTTTAAAACAGTCTCCTAGAATGTGGTATCAAAATTTTGATACCTATGTGTTTTCATTGGGATTTAAAAGATCTAAATCTGACCATTGTGTATATTTTAAAATTGATAATGGTAGCATTCTCATTATTGTCCTATATGTAGATTGTATATTGTTTATTGGAAATGGTAAAAGTATGATTTCAAATTTGAAGTTTTAGTTATCAACACAATTTAAGATGAAAGACCTAGGTGCAGCAACGCACATTATAGGAATAGAAATATTAAGAAACAAAACTAACAAAAAGATTTGCTTAAGCTATAGAAAGTATGTGAACTTTGTGTTAGAGAGATTCAACATGGTAGACTACAGATAGTTAGTTGTTCCTGTGATGCAAGGAACAAAGTTTTATGTAAATGATTTTCTAAAATATCCTACTAAGATGGATGACATGGCTAGAGTACCATATGCAAGTGTAGTTGGAACTCTAATGTATGAGTATGTGCAGGATCATGATGGGCCAAAAAGTGGCAATCTGATGGGTATGTGGTTGATGAATTTTTTTAACCCAAAATTGATGAAACAAAAAGGGTTTTTAAAGGAGATTCTCAGCTTTCCACCAATATAAATTATACTTTAATTTGAATTTAATAAGTAATTATTATTCATTTTCTATTCAAATTATAACTAAAGTCCTGATTGATAGACTGATTGAAAAATATTTATAGCTTTCAAACAGTATCACATTTTTTGAATCCAAAATATGTGTCACATTTTATGCTTTGTATACTATAGGAATGAAAAAAGAAAAAATGAATTTCATGAAGTTTTGACCAAGTTAAGGTGGTCAAACATATGAGTTTTTTATATTTTTAAAAGTTGTAATAAAAAATTCATAATTAATTATTTACTTGGAAAAAAATTACAAAAAAATATGCATCACATCAGGACATGAGTCCTCTGCTTATATCTAAAATCTTATAAAAAAATATTATCATTTTATTATAGTTAGGGTGGTCAGACAGACGCCTACTTCTTCTTTTTTTCTTGAAATTTAAGTACTACTGCATTGAAATTTCAAATTTTCACCAAATAGATTTCTTTTTTTTTAAAACAAACCTAGTAGGTTAGAAATTAAATTAAATTTTCTACAGATTCTATTCTTACATATTTTTGAAATAATATAGATTACTTATTCAAATTTTTACATCAAGTTGCCTAACTCTAATTTTTTTGATATTTTTGCCACTTAAGGGCCTGTTTTTTCCATGATGATCCTGCACATACCCATATGTGATGGTGTCTATGAGATCAGACATTTCCCAGACAATGGGAGTCCTTAGCTATTTCATTGCTTGTCTTGGATGGGTGCATTGGGATGCGTTAATGAGAGTGTTTAGATATTTATGGGGTACTTCTTAGTATGCCTTGTGTTTTCATGGTTATCCTACTAGATCTCAACATTTAGTGAGCATTTGAGGATATGTGGATTCATTTTCGGTAGGTGATATTGACAGTGGAAGATCTACCAATGGTTATGTGTTTATGATTTTTGGTGGTGCTATCAGTTGTATGAATAAGCAGAAGGTTGTAGTTGCATTGTCCACAATAGAGGAAGAGTATATGGAAGCCACTCGTGCCTATAAGGAAGTTATTTTTATTAAGATATTGTGTTTTGATATTGGTCTAGATGGAGGACAAATTATTGTTTGTTGTGACAGTCAAAGTGCAATTTTTCTAGCAAAAAATCCTACCTTCCATGCTAGAACAAAGCACGTTGATGTAAATTATCATTTTGTTCATGATAATGGTAGATAATGGAAAGGTTAAATTGGAGAAGGTTGACACTTTTTTGAATGTTGTAAATGCACTGAAAAAACTAGTGAGCATGAATAAGTTTAGATGGTGTTCAAATTTCATGGGCCTTGGGGCCTTGACCATATGATTTTGTATGACTATTTCCAAGTCTTTGACAAGTGGGAGAATGTTGGGATTAAGGTGTCTTAACCTTAGAGTCCTAATATTGATTTAGTTTGATGTATTAATTAATTTATTTTTATTATTTATTTTCCTATGGTGTCATGTCACATATTGGGACCCACCGGTTTGATCGCATCCTCATTGGAAGTGACTAGATGAAACATAATCATCCCAAGTGGACATAGGTGTCCACTTTGGAATATATGACATATGATATATTCTATGATGTTTCATAAGGAATCTTTGAATGTATAGATAAATTTTACACCCAAGTCAAGTTATGACAAGATGTAAGAAAATTGGCTATTTTTAGTCAATTATGACAAATTCTCTTACAGATTCTATGACAAATTCTATGGAAAATTTATGGCATATTCTATGACAATTGTAAGGCATTTTTCATAAGCTATTTTTAGCATATTATAGGTGTCCAAGCTTGGAAGAAGAATATTTGCATGTTTGACCATTGTAAGGGGTGTAAGGGAATGTTGTACAAGTGTCAAAATGCATGTCTAAGGAATTTTAAATTGTCCCATGTGGATTTGGATGCCCCTCACCTTCTAGATGCTTCTTGAATCTTGCATCACTCTATTTATTTAGTGCCTTGAGTTGTAGAATACATATTTTTTTTGTAGGTAATGAAGTGCTTCCAGTATCACTCTAGAATAGGTGATTGTGTTGAAGCATTTATTAAAGAAGCATTTTACTTGGTGATATATTGTATTCATTATTTGAATTAATAAAGAAAGTACTATGCTTTTGGAGGGTGGGGGTTTTTACCTGAAATATTTTTCCCCACATATATCTATTGTTATTGCATTTTTGTACTTGTTGTTCTATTTCCATTATTCTCTATGTATATCTCATATTGTAACAACATAAGGTGTTAAATTTTTATTTTTTTTAACTCTCCCTTGCTTAGATTAGTGTAGGAAGTTGTTTTCAATCACCTAGCTACCTTTGAATATCCTACAAATCTAGCTAAGTGTACCATAAAATAGGTGAAATGGGGAGAAAATAGATGAGGATGTGGAAGACCAAAAGGGAAAACAGATCTAAGACACCATCATATTTCCCTAATTTCATTGGGAAAGGAGATCTTCCAATGGTAGCATTCACTTTCAACCCTTTGGTTAGTCAACCCTATTAGGGGGTCTACTATTTCCTTTATGAAAAAAATTTACAAATATGACTGAAATGCACTTTTGGGAGATGAAAAGAAAATAGTTAATGAACTTAATTATGCAATGTAAAACTTGAAATGAATATTTAAAGTACAATACAAATAAAAACCACTTTTTGATAGATCTAAGAAGGGTACAAAATAACGTCCACCTAACCGAAAATCTACATTTTATAGCCTAAAGCAAGACACCTTCGCCCTAGGGACAATGGGTCCTAGTAGCTCCTTAATCTTCAAAATATTGATCTATATCTTTTTTTTTGCACTTTCTTCTTGTACTTCTTAATATTCACTCTCAAATCTTGAACTATGATATATCTACGAGATAAAATGTTGTTTTTGGGTTGATAAGGGTTTTCTTGGTCAAACTCGAAGTTTGGTAATTAAACCTTGATTGATGTAAATGTGATAAATGAAAGTGTGTGTAGGGCCTAACCTTGAGTGCATCTAAGGTTGCTATGAGATATAATGTAAATAAACACTACTCAAGTGCATTAGAGCATGAATCCTATATTGAAAAATCATACAGCTTTGATTGGGAAGAAATCCATACACCCAGATAAAATCTAAAATATGATAATACCTTGCATTAGGTAGCTAGTAGAATAAGGACAAAAGATGGGATCACTTTGGAAAAAAAATCATTAGGTTAGGGAAAATGGCCAAATGTATCTCCCAAATCTAGAATCCATCATGATCCACCATAGGTATCAACCTTCAATCATAATCAATGTTTGATCAAGTCTTTGGAAAAATGAGCTTGAAGACCTACAAATAAACAGACTTCAACTTTGCTTTCTTGAATTATTTTCTCTTGGCTCTTCAAAAGTTCTATTTTCTTTCTTGTCTAAAAACCTAGTTGAAATGATGAAAATACTAGGCTTTATAGGCTTCCCTAATTTCTTGAATATTAGATCATGATAGTTGACATTTGAAGCTTGAATCAATAACTTTAAAATACCACCAAAAACATGTTTAAATTTTTATTTTAGACCCTAAAGGGGACCATTTACCCAAGGGAAAAATGGTCCTAGCCTAAAAATCCAAGATCAAAGTGTTTTTGCATTTAAATTAAATAAGTTCATTTATTCAATACATGTTGCAAAGTGAAAAAAATGATAAAAATAGGCCTTGGGATGCATAATAAAGGAGATTAGGGGCCTATTTATGAAGGGTAAAAATGCATAAATGGAAGGTCACAAAAATAGGTCTAAATTAACTGTGAAATTGTACTATCATAGATAAAGGAATACAATTTTCTACACTACAATAGGATAATCCTATATCCATAGGTAGGAATTTTTCTATCCATATATAAATTTCAATTGATAGCCTCAAATACCTCTCAAGGGCATTCATTTCTTAAATAATATCTAGGTTAGCGCCAACTTTGGCATCAAAATTTCCACCAACCATTTATTGTAATTCTTAAACTATTCCTTGGGATTAACTCTAAAACTCAATAAAATATCATATTATTATTTAAAATCATAGTTCAAGGCTCAGTAAAAAATTAGATCAAAGGAAAATAAAATCATACTATATGTATTTCTCAAACTAGTGCTTAGAATTGACAACTTAACTCGGGATAAAACTATCATCAAAGTTGACACCATAGTTCAAGTATCATTTGTATGAGAAGGGAAAGAAAAACTAGAAAGTATATAAGGAAAAGGTAATAATAACTATTAGATCATTCTCCATCCACTATGTCGATCTCTCATCTAGCTACAAGTGTAGGATTCTAATCCTTTGAATTGAAACTATACAAGATACCATGTTTTGACACTCAATTTCCATAATCCATTAAATCTATAGTCTCACACAACTTAAAAATACCATGAAATAATACCTATAGAATCTAAGAGTTTCTCATGATGTGATTTACAACAATGCAATGTAAAAATTCACACAATTTTTTTCTAGTCCTTCACATAACATAATAAAATAACATTAGCAAATCTTACATTAAAAATGCTCTAAAGATAATAATGGAACTATGATATAATTTTCCATATATTTAAAGATTACTCATGACCTTAACATAATCAAAGAAAATAAGATAAAAATTGATTCCCAAGATCCCCCAAAACTAAAAATTAAAATGACCATCTACAAACCAAAAAAAAAAAACTGTCGTAAAGACTATTCCCTTGGATAAAGATCACATTGAAACATGATCTATAGAATAGCATGTCAGAATAGTGGACATCCTTAAAACCTTTAAAGATAGTTTATCTCTAGTTGATAGATCCACATTTGAGCATTATCACTACCAAGACTCCTAATAAAATGTTCTTTGGAGCTTACCACAAAAAAATGGTCCATGTTGTCAAAAGACTTGAGAACATACATTAATATGTCACAATAGTGATAGCTCAAAATTTCTATCAACTAACCATTATTAGTAATAAAAGACCCAATAAAACTGAATTTAGAGATTTCCATGGAAAAATATCCATGCTTTCCAAAAAATGAGTACATAAATTGATACATTACAATAACATCATCTAAAAAAATTCTTTAACAATCGATTATCATTACCAAAATTCCCACTAAAAGGTTATTTGAACCCTCCCATGATAAATGGGTTCGTGTTTCCTATCCTCCATATTGGTGATGTTGGCAAAGCAAGGACAAACAACTAAGAGGGGGGGTGAATCAGTTGTCACAAAATATTTAAACATTTCAAACTTAACTTAATCTCAAATCTGATGAATGAATAATAAACCATAAACAATCAACACATCAGAAACATAGAGAGCACCAATATTTTTTTGTGGAAACCCTATTAGGGGAAACACCACGGTGGATGCTAGTCCACAATATTATACCCTATTAAAAGTATAATGGAAAATAATAGGAATGAACATGCATTTAGGCACACTGCCTAGAGTTCACTGCTCAAATACAAGATGGCTCACTGCCCAACAATACACAACAATATACATTAGATCCACAGGGTATGAAATGATAAAATAGCTTCTATAGAAGCATGATTACTATACACTTAAAAATGACCTAGGCCTGTAAGATCTATTTTTCACCTTTTTCTTCCTAACATAATTAAGACATTTTAATTATGTCCTTGGTCCACTTTCGACTATTAATTAAATAATTCATGCCTTTTTATTCTTCATGATTATTAAATAAATAAATTTTATTTATTTATTCAATACGTCACTAATTGTCTAAAGTCTTCCCATAATTAAATAAATAATTTCTTAATTTATTTAATTATCTTTATTCATTATGTCTTCCTGATTATTAAATAAATAATATTTGTTTATTTATTTAATATGTCACTAATTCTTAAGTCTTCTTATAATTAAATAAATTCTTAAATTTATTTAATTATTGGTCACCTTCTCTAATTAAATAATTATCTTTAATTATTTAATTTGACATTTCCCTCATTTTAGTAAATAATTTAAATAAATTATTTACTCTCATGTGGTCCCATCTTTTGAATTAAATTAATTTTTAATTCAAAATAGTCTTTTTCCTCAAAATTCAAATAATATCCATATATTATTTGATTTTCCAGCCACCTCTTTTTTTGTGCCCATCTTATCTCTTGTCACATGCATTGTCAACCCTTGATTTGATTTTCTAAAAATCAATCCTACCCATTCATTTTGAATTTTACCTAATGTTGCCCTAACCCTAATTGTGGGTTGTCAAATTGAATCTTGTCCATTGATTCTAGGGCATTTGTCAACTTTTGATCTTGGTCATTCACTCAAAATTGCATTTTCTATAAAATGGCAATTTTCGTCTCATTTTGTCATCCCATGCAATCTTGTTTTGTCACCTCATGCTATCTAGATCTCATGTCATCTTGCAACCTCATGCTATCTAGATCTCTTGCATTCTTTTCATCTTGCATTATTGTCATTTTGTCATAGGCATATTTACATCTCATTTGGCATAATTAGACATACTTTAGATGCTTACTAGTTGCATTGTAGCTTAGTATTGCATGTAATCACTCAAATCCTTCAACATTTACTTAGGGATTGTCATTGTCATTAGACTGCTCATCATAAATTTGAGGGAAATATCATATTTGTAGCAAGTTGAGAAGGTATAATGGAGGTCAAACATGGAGAATGAAGAAATTTTGGTGAGATCTTTTCATTTTTTTTCATATTTTTCCTTTCCAGTTCATTATCACTTTGGGTTTTTACGTTAATGCATTAATCTGTTGGCCCTAGGAAAAATTCCCTTAGTTACATTGGTGAGCCTAACATAAAAATTGAGCATATTTTATTTTTCTTTACGACATTTTTCTATTTTGTAGGTACATGTATGGATGCGACATATTTTCTTTGTAGAATGACGCATTTGATATTTGATGATGCATTCACTGCCCAGACCGATGCATTCACTCTACTGAGATGCATTTGACTTGCATAGTAACAAATTTTCTCGGCCGTGACACATTTGACTTAGAGATTACTGCATTTTTCTGAAAGATTCCAGAACACAAAATCGAGCTGCATTTTTTGTATAGAATGATGCAATTGCTCTGTTGCGATGCATTCGTCTAGTAAACTTTTGTACTCGAATTTTATTAGATTTGGCTTAACTTCCTTTTTGCATTCTACTTTTCCTTTTGAAATCTATAGTTTAGGGATTTTTGGTTACTAATGAGTGGTTTCATCCTGTGTCTTTGAGTCTTTCATGGGTCCAAGGCATGTTCTTTGTGAAACTACTAATTTGTGGGTTTGTAGGTTTGATTATCCAAGGCATTACTTTGAAACATTGTGTTTGTTTATTTCTAGATTAGAAAACACTTCAATTGGTGCACTAAAAATAAAATTTCTTGTCCTTTGCTTGATTATGTTTGGGGTGGTAGCTGATTATGCTCTCACTTTGTGCAAACTAGGTGATCGAAAAACTAGATCCATCCATTTTTGTGTTTACCTTGATTCAATAATAAAAGTATCATCTCCCCTTGCACACTTGTACAATATTGGGTGTAAGAGAAATGGTTATTGACTCAAGAACTTGGGCCTTACTTGGTGGGAAAAAGTACTCACCTCAAGGTGACTCAAACTGGCAATGAAGTTATTTGGCTGAGCTACCCCTGACCAGTATATAAATGTGAATCCTAAGGGAAATCCTAGGATTACGAGTGTGGATGTGTCATACTAACCAAGTAGCACTCCCCAAAACCTTGTTGAGTGCAACCTCTTTAGGTTGGAGTGCCTCTTAAACAAAGCTTAATCTTGTTCCCCATGTATGGCCACTTGAGTGGGGGTCTCGAACTAAACACATTTGTGTAGTAGCCGAAATCCTTCTATTTCATGCTAGTGCAACAATGATCATTGTGAAGGTATCCACATTCTTTTAGTTCTTAGTAGAGGTGATCAATCTACCATGGGAGTTTCATGGGGGTTGGAAGCTTGGTTGGCCTAAGAAGTGAGTGCAAAGTAAGAGGGAGCCTATGCAACCAAGATTTTGGATTCACACGTTAAGAATAAGTGTGGTTGGGGAAACCCATGTGGAATCTAGTGAATATTGTCTTGGCCTAACCTAGGATTGTGCGTGTCTTCATTGTGTTTGATAAAAGGAAAAATATTGTATTTTCTAAGTGTTTTTAGACATTCAAAAAAAGAAAGACATCACTTTTAAATCTGGAAACAAATAGTCAAGCTCAAACAACTCAGAATTTTGACCAAAATTTCAAAAAAAAAAAACTTTTTCCTTTCTACATCGCATCTATTGTAATGCATTCACTCTGCTATACCACATTCGCCTTGTAGAACACCTTATTTTCCTATTTCGCACTACATTTACTTGCTAGAAATCAAAATTCATAATACTAAGCTGCATTTGCTTTCTGTAACACCACATTCACTAAAACCTAGCCACATCTATTATATTGTGATGCATCTATGACCTGAAATGATTCATTCGCCTAATACAAATAAGACTCTATCATAGATAAGAAATCAAAGTGAAACTTCTCCAAACTTTCCATAAAATTCATTTTTCAAGAATCATTTTGTCAAAACCAGATCAGAAAATTGCTCAAATTTCTCATTTCTTGCACACTTTAGCTTGCATCTTACCATAGGGTCATCTTTGCAAATTTTAGTCTCCCCGTTAGACCTCACCATTTTCATTTTCAGTCATAAACCAACACCTAGGTCCTCATTTCACTTGCATATTTTTGGATTAGGACAACCTTGCCATACTTTGCAAAATCTTGACTTTCAAAGGTAGGTTACCATTAGAATTAGTCATCATTATCTTCTTTAGTCATTGTCCTTTTGTGAGACCTTTCCAACTCAAAAGTCTAGTTAGGAAACCTCACTTTTCATTTTTTCCTTGTCATTTAGTCCTTCAAACAAGTCATTTGATATTCTAAAATTGAGACATAGATCAGGCATAGGGTGGTTAAGAAACCTTCTTCCAAATCATTTAGACTGTTGCATTTGTATACTTTAGACATTCAAATCATTCTAGTCCTCACCTTGCATATATTATTCTTAAAAATCCAAAAATATTGTCATAAATTTCATCATAGTCCTCGTTTGGCATCTAGACTTGGAATTAGTCATTTCCTTTAGATAACATTGTCATATTGCATCCCTTATTATCCAAAATCCAAAAACATGGTCTTGCATTATCACTCCTTATCAAAAATCCAAAAACATAGTCTTGCATTGTCATCCTTTTATCAAAAAGATAAAAATATAGTCTAGTGTCATCCTTGCATTTATTTGTCATTCTCATCATCCTCATTTGAGAAATTCCCTTTTATGGTGGAAACTAGGCTTCAAAGAAAGAGAAGACAAATGGAAAACTTTGGACCAGATTCCAATCCCAACATCAACAATAACACTTGTGACACCAACCAAAATTGGACTTTTTCTAATCCATTTAGCAACATGAACATGCAATCTTCCATGGATATGCCATCTTCATCATGAAATCCTTTTGAACCATTTATGCAAATAGACCAACATGGACGAGTATACATAGAAGACTTAGAAGTTGCAGCACAAAATCCTGATGTAGCCTCCTTTGTGGAAGACTTAGTCTTACATGATGACCCTCAAAGGTATCTAGCCATGCTCTTGGACCAAGGTGTTAAGTTACCACATGGATTTGATATTAACACTTTGAGACCTACATCACCTAACCTTAATGTCAACAATACAAACAATGTATCCAACACTAGTCAACCTCAAAATGATACAAGCAATGCTTCCAGTTGTGCTGCCTCACAAAATATCACAAGCACCATTAATGCTACCTCCAATGACACAACCAATAAAAAAAATTCCAATTCAATCAATGAAACATCCATTGGAGGTACAACAACCATGTCACAAGCCATGACACAATCAATGCCAACAATGTCAACAATATTGTCGCAATCAATTGGTGCCACCTTTCAATCCTCATCAATGGGAGAAAACTCTCCAAATCCTCTATTTGGAGCTTCATCTAGTGCAATGGGTGCCTCATCATCAAATCCTTTCATTGGTACCTCATTCAATCCCTTTAGAGGAAGTAAACGACGTGTCTTTATTCGAGGACCACAACTAAATGTTAACACATCATCACAATTCAATACCAATACTTCCCAATGGAAAAAAATGAATATTCCCCATGGACAATTCCAACAATTTGAACAAGGAAATCTGAATATGTAACACATGGCATCATTTAGACACCAAAATATTCATGGTCAACATATTTCCCAAATTTTGACTCAAATGGCCAGAGGGTATATTTCAACATATTCATCACACATTCACACTCACCAACAAGTCCCTAATCCAAACTTTCAATACCAACAACATGGGAACCAAAACACATCATACATCTCACAACAATACATCCCACAACAAAACACCAACATCTTTTCACAACAAATGGGGATCCATGGGATACCTATCACTCCCATGTGTGATGCAATGAATAATCCCATAATCGATGCCTTGACAGCTTGAGTGGCTCACTTACAAATGACCATAGAAAAAATGCAAGTGTCTGACAAGAAGTTACACATGTCATATGACCTATGATTATAGCCTTTTGACACAAACTTTTACATGCCACCATTCGCTCCTAGATATATGTCACCTCATTTTACCAAATACAAGGGCAAGACAAATCCTATTTAACACATTTGATAATTCACAACCAAATGTATGGAAATTTCCTATGAGCAAAATTACTTGATGATACTTTTCTCTAAGAGTCTTATAGGACCTGCACTTGAATGGTTCTCTATGAGATAAAAGGGATAAAAACATGGGATGAACTTAAAGAAAAATTTGTAAAAAATTATGCATATAACATTGACATGGACAACTCCATCACTAGCATATGCAATCTTACATTGAAACATTTATCCCATTCTTCCAAAGATGGAGAAGTCTAGAAAGTCATTGTCACATTGACATACCTGAAAAAGAAAAGGTTGATATGTTTGTCCAAACACTCCTAGGACAATTGAAATATGGATTGCAAGTTCATTGTTGTACAACCTTCACAAACCTAGTTGAAAAGGGTGTCCAAGTTGAGAAAGCTCTCATTGCTAAAGGGGAATTATAATATGGTCCTAAAAAACAAATGCAAATCTTTCGGTAGAAAAAAAAAGTATTGGGTAAAAAATAAACATGTTACCAATGACCACATTGTTGATGCCAACGTTGTGAACATGATGGGACCGGTGCTTTCTCTTAAAGGAGATCACCCACAAAACAAACCAACAACAATACTGACACCCCCCGTCAATAAACAAATTAGTCAAAATAGACAAAGTCAAGGACAAACCTTCCAGATAAGACAATTTCTGAAAAGATAGACATACACTAATGTGGGAGAGCCAATTGAGGATGTCCTTAAGAAGCTCCTTTAAAATGGTCTCATCACACTTGAGGATGCTAAACCATATGACCTAGGGCAGTTTAAACCATCATGGTGGTATGATAATTCCTTTTGTGATTACCATCGGGCTAAAGGACATAAAACATCTTCTTGTCGGTAACTGAGAAACATTGTACAAGGCCTCATTGAAAATTGAGTAATTGAAGTGGGTGGGCCCCAATTTGCATCTAATGAAGATCATACCATTCACAAGAACCCACTACAGGACCATAGTTCTAATAAAGCCTCCTCATCAGTTCCCAAGACTAATAACAATCAAGCCAATTATACTTGCACTGCATTTGATTATTTAGGAGGAACCATCATTAATAATGTCTGAATTGATGACGAGTATGTCAATACCATCATTGTCAAAAGAGAACCTAGATGCAATCCTACTACTTGAAGTGGAAAAATAACCATAGCTTGTCGACCTCCTCAAAAACCAAAAATTACAATACTAGGTCCATCTGCAAAGTAGTCCCAATCTAAGAGTCAATTTAACCTCATCGACCAACTAGGAAAAACTCGTATGAAAATATCCATACTTGAGTTGCTTCGTATTTTTCCTGCACATAATGCTATACTTGAAAAAACCTTGCAAGAGTCCACTGTCCCTTAGGAAATTGATGTCAACTAGTTTGAGGCCATGGTGGGTTATCTCACTACACCCCATCATGTAACATTTTCTAACCAAGATTATTCATCACCAAAGTCCAACCATAACGATGCATTACACATTGAGGTTTTCATCCATAAGCATAAGGTCATATGAGTTTTAGTAGATGGTAGAGTAGGACTAAATATATGTTCCTTAAAATTGGATAGAACTCTAGGCTTTTCTATTGCTTGCATAGATGCAACAAAGAGCATAGTCATAAAAGTGTATGATGACAAGAAATGTTCCTCCCAAGGTGTTATCACTCTTCCCATGAGAGTTGGACCAGTCATTGTAGACATAACATGCCAAGTCCTGGATCTTGAATTACCTTATAACATTTTACTTGGCCGACCTTGGATTCACTCCCTCAAAGTTGTTCCATCCACCTACCACCAATGCTTGAAGTTTTCCTTTGACAGCACAAAGATCGCCATATATGGAGACCCAGATCCTTTTTAATATTATACCAATCTAAGGGGTATTTCTTAACATCAAGTGCCCATCAAATAAGAGGCTTCTATCTCTTCTTGTTGCAAATTCATTGACCAGTTCACACTCACATCATCATCCACATCCACTTTGTCCACATCTTCTACCACAACATCATCTTCCTCACTTCCTAAGGCTGAGTCCACTATCAAGATCTATGACCTAGGCTATGGATAATTCAAATTGAATATGGCATATAGTATAAGAATAATACCCAAGTCTACTAAGGTCTATGGTCAGACATGTTTTAGAATGAAACTTAAGGAAATTTGTAAGGTGCCACCAAAAATAGTTTTCATAAAATGGGGAGACATGAACAACAAGGACATTGCCGATATTACAAGATGGCTTTATAAGGAAATTGAAAAATTACCCCCATTACCAGTTAAGATATATAGAAAAGGATATGACATGATGAAGGTTAAAGGCTACGATGGAACTAGTGTCCTTGGCAGAAATAAATTGGGAAAAGAGAGCCTATAGAACCTTCCAAATGACCAAAATATTTGGGGCTAGGGTATGGTCTACCTGAAAAATGATGATTGGCGTACCAATGGAATTTTGAGTGAGAGTGTGAATGCTTCAAAAAGTGTCGAGACTATTGAGGAATCCCCTACTAAAACTGACTCCCATGAGTGGGAATATGTTTTCCAATGATCCCTAAGTGACTTTTTCCTTGATGACTTGTTCCTTGAACCTGGATAACTTACCTCTGAACAAAGATTTTGGAAAAGGTTTAAAATTGATAAAGCTAATAATCTGAAGATCCTAAGGAAACAAGAAAGCTAGGATAGACTCTTTGACCCAAGGAACAATGATAAGCCTAAGTCATCTTCTAGTCCTACTAGCCATACACCTGACTTATCTTCCCAACCATTTGAACTTAATGACCACCATCAAGACTCATCTGAGTTGCCAGATGACATGCTACTGACCATAATGATAGTCCTTTTGTCCCTTATTTTGACAATGAGTATGAGTCAAGTGAAGGAGAATATTGGATAGAATCTAAGTGGGAATTGGATGATGACAACCTCATTTCCAACGTCTTTGAATCTATTTGCATTCTTTCCATGTCTTCCGCACAATTCACTAATACTGACGATGGTATCTCATTAATCTAGCCACAACTAATTGATTGGGACCAACAAGGCCTGCCAGTCATGGAAATATTTTAGAATGATGAGGCCATTGCAAAATTAATGGGACTACATGAGTGAATACCTAGTGGTTATCATAAGATTGGATTTTCTATTGACCTAGATTGTGTAGCCTACTTTAGGGAGACTGTTTTGTCTTCTAGTCGCAAAATCAAAATTAATAATAAAACAAAAATTGAAATGTCTTTAGGTGAAAACCAAAAGGAGCCTTCTAACAACAAAAAAGTAAAAATAAAGGATGTATCTATGGGTGAAAATATCTCTTAGGCACCCAAAGATGGAGGACTGGACCTTTTTCCCATGACTCAAGAGAAATAAACACTGCTTAAAGAGAAAATTATAGAAGTCAACATATCAACAGTAGAAGAGTCCAAAATGGTCCTCTTTATGGCACCCCTGACAAAAGAAGAGAAACCTAAGTTCCAAAAATTCTTTGCAGAGTGGAAAATTAATTTTGCATGGTCATATGCCGATATGCTCGGGTTGGACTCAAAATTGGTTTTGCACCATTTTCCAATATTACCAGATGCTAAACCAGTAAAACAAAAACTACAC
The DNA here is from genome assembly GCA_007258455.2 of Sequoia sempervirens. Classification (NCBI taxonomy): domain Eukaryota; kingdom Viridiplantae; phylum Streptophyta; class Pinopsida; order Cupressales; family Cupressaceae; genus Sequoia; species Sequoia sempervirens. The sequence goes on along the minus strand of VDFB02270651.1, from coordinate 519,896,626 downwards.
AAAATTCATCCTCGGATCGCCCTATTAGTCAAGGCTGAACTCAAGAAACTGCTAGACGCAGGATTCATATGGTCTATTGACTATGCTGAATGGATATGCAATCTTGTGCCAGTAACAAAGCCAAATGGTCAAATCTGTGTTTGCACAGACTTTAGAGACCTAAAAAATTCATGTCCAAAAGATGACTCTTCATTTCCAAACATAGATATCATAGTCAACCTCACGATAGGATATGACATGTTGTCCCTCATGGATGGTTTGTTGGGATATAATTAGATTAATATTGCCCCCGAATATCAACATAAAACAAAATTCACTTGTCCTTGAGGTACACATTGCTAGAATGTCATCCCTTTTGGTCTTAAAAACATAGGTGCAACATATCAAAGAGCCATGACAACAATCTTTCATGACATGATGCACACTCTAATGGAAGATTATGTAAGTGACCTCTTGGCTAAATCCTTGACAAGAAAAGATCATTTGAATGTGTTAGACAAAATATTCAAGAGATTGGAGGAATACAAGGTCCGCTTGAATTTGAAGAAATGTGTCTTTGGCATAACATTGACAGGAAAAATTCTGGGGTACATAGTTTCTCATAGAGGCATTGAGGTTGATCTATCCAAAGTGAAAACAGTATTAGACATGCCTCCCCCAAAAGGGAGAAGAAAACTCAAGACATTACAAGGTAGGTTACAATCCATCCAATGCTTCATAGCATAATTGGACAGCAAGTGTCAACAATTTCAATTTCTTCTACACAAGGGTATCCCCTTTGTGTGGACAAATAAATGTCAAGAAGCCTTTCAACTAATAAAATATTATCTCTTGTCACCACCTATTTTAATGCCACCTATTGAATGAAAACCTTTGATCTTATATGTTTTTGCAACAAATTCAACACTAGGGGAATTACTGGCACATAATGACTACAAAGAAAAGGAATGAACCATATACTGCATTAGTTAGACACTAGTTGGATATGAGTTAAACTATACATCCATTGAACATGCATGTCTAGCAGTTGTCTTTGTGGCTCAAAAGCTAAGACACTATATGTTGAATCACAAGACACAATTGGTAGCAAAGATTGACCCCTTGAAATATTTTTTGAGTCATGCAACACTGATAGGACCTCTAGCAAAATGGGTCATGATCTTGAGTGAGTATGACATTCAATATGTAGAATGAAAAGCTATAAAGGGACAAGTGATAGTAGACCAATTAGTAGATGCACCTATTCAAAGTGATCACCCATTGGTGGCAAAATTTTTGGATGAGTTAATATTCCAAGTAGAGCCTTTGTCACCTTGGAAACTTTATTTTGATGGGTCTCATACTAGTCATGTCTTGAGGGCAAGAATATTATTTATCACCCCACATGGAGATTCCATCCCTAAGTCTTTTCACACTGTCTTTCCATGCACAAATAATGTGGCCAAATATGAAGCACTTGTCACAAGGCTCTGAATGATTGTCAAGTGGAAAATTTGAGCACTTCATGTTTTTGGAGAATCTTAGTTGGTCATCAACCAAGTCAATGACAAATATGAAACCAAGGATGACAAGTTACTACCCTATAAGCACATGGTGGATAGCTTTCAAATATATTTTTACAGATTATATTTTGAATAGATTTTGAGGGCACAAAACAAGGCAATAGATACAATGGCTACAATTGGCTCTCTCCTAGACATCCCAAGTAACGTGCCACAATTTGAGTTTCTGGTAGAACAACTGTTGGTCCCTGCATATGATATCCCATAATTAGAGATGGTGTGTGAGCTTGTTGGTCCCAATTCTCTCTAGTATTAAGACATTTATGATTACCTCAAATCCCAAACCCTTCCCCCCAAATTATCAAAAAACTAGTGCAAGTCCTTTATCTGAAAAGTCACCTGATACACCATCGTCAGTGACACCCTTTATTGCCATAGCTTTGACAACACCCTCCTTTGATGTCTCGACACCAAAAAAGTATACGCAGCCTTATGTGAAGTACATGAGGGTATATGCGAATCTCATTTGAGTGGTCCTACTCTGGTCAAAAAGATAACAAGAATTGGGTATTATTGGCTAACTATTGAAAATTACGCACTTGAGTTGGTTAGGACTTGTTGTTAATGTCAAATAAATAGTGATTTAATTCATGCTCCAACACAGGAATTTCGCTTGATCACATCTCCATGGCCCTTCACACAGTGGGGACTTGACCTCATGGGAAAAATCCACCCTACCTCCTCCAATGGCCACAAATTCATTATCACTACCATTGAGTACTTTACTAAGTGGATTGAAGCCATCCCCCTTACATACATAACTGACAAACAAATTTCCAAATTCATTCTTAACTACATCATTTTCTAGTATGGTATCACATAGTCCATCATCATAGACAATAGACATCCATTTAAAAATCAAGACATTCGTGAGTTATGTGAGTGATTCCATATTCAACATTATTTCTCCACACCATATTACCCACAAGGAAATAGTCAAGCTAAACCATCCAATAAAACCATCCTTAAAATCCTCAAAAAGACTGTCAATGACACTGGTTGCGACTGGCACATCCAACTTAACCTTGCTATGTGGGCTTACTGCACCACCATTCACACGCCTATAGGAGCCACTCCATTCACCTTGGTCTTTGGAGCTGAAGCCATATTTCCCATCGAGGTTGAAATTCCATCCTTAAGAGTCTCCATGAAGGGTCTGATAGATGATGAGGAATATAGATAGTCATGACTACACGAGTTGGATATGTTAGATGAAATAAGGCATAATTCCCTAAACCATCTACATGCATATCAAAATAATCTCTGTTGGAGTTACAACAAGAAAGTCACAGTCAGGAAGTTTGACATTGGTGGTGTAGTCCTCATGGAAAATCCAAAGAATCAGGTTGACAAAGAAAATCCTAGCTAGTTCGAACCAAATTGGCTAGGTCCTTACATCATCATATCCTCCTTTGGTTTTGGAGCATATCAAATAGCTACTCCAGATGGTGAACAACTAATAGAGCTTATCAATAATCTACAACTTCGCAAGTTCTATGCATAGCATTAGAAAGTCGAGGTTAATACCTTAAAAATATATAAAAAAAGAAAAACATAAAAAAATCATCACCCTAATGAAAACCTGGCAAACAGGTGCCTTGGTGACACCAAAAAATAATGAAAAAAGGACAAAAATAGTAAAGAGAAATAATTTTTCTAGAAGTGAAAACCTAGTAAACAGGTGCTTTGGATAAGTACCATGGTGAAAACCTGGAAAACAGGTGCTATGCATAGTTGGTCATTCCTCTGCCATCTACTGTCACTCTATCTACCTTAGTCCATAATAAAAAAACACCTTTTTGACACCACCTTGACACCCATCACAAAAATCTTTCCATTTCCTCCCATGGCTAACAATAATTGGCATCAAGTCCTACATATCACTCATTTGTCACCCCACTCACGTCCTTTCTACATTTTTCTAGTTGCCTAGTCTTTGACCTGACTAGGGGAAAACTTTCATCATGTGACTGTAGTGGGTATTGCACATGGTCTTGACAATAAAAAAAATTCTAAAACAAATCATAAAAATCATAAAAAGTCTTGAAAAATATCCTAAAAATAATAAAAAGTGTTGAATTAAAATCCTAAAAAATCATAAAAAGTCCTAAAAAAAATCCTAAAAATCAAAAACGTCCTAAAAAAATGTCCTAAAAAAAAATCCTAAAAAAATCATAAAATGTCTTGAAAAAGACCTAAAATTTGAAAAACGTCCTGAAGAAACCACAAAAAGGTAAAAATATCTCAAAAACACAAAAATAGTCATTTCTTGTCAAGTCCGTCAAGTCAATTAGTCTTGGTCATTTGTCTAAACTACATTGTCTCTGCACATTTGCTACATAGGCAAGGCTCAACCTTGAGCCGCTAATACATTAGGTCAGTCCTTTTAGGTTGTCAAAATAAAAATCATTGCTCAATCTTTGGTCATCAAGACAAAGTCATTGGTCATGTCAAACTGCGAGGTCTCTGAGTGTATGACGTAGGCAAGGCCATCAATCAATGAGCCCTTGAGGCTGAACTAGGTTAGTTCATTAGGTTTCATGACACTGCACTAGAACACATGTCAAAAGTCTTCAAGACAAAAAAGTCATCTCAAAACATGACACTACTGCAACCAAACTTTGGCAATTCTTCAATAAACATGCCAAACACATCAACATGTCAACACTAACATGTATTCAACAATAGTCAAACTTCAGTCAACAACAGTCAAAATTTAGTCAACAACAGTCAAACTTTAGTCAACAATAGTCAACCTTCTATCAAAACTTTAGTCATACTTCAAATAATTTATGTCAAAATGAATCCAACTTAGTCAAAATCAGTTAAACATTCAACTCTTGGTTATTCTTCAGATGAGTCCTTTTGACGAACAACCTTTGTCATTTGTACCTTAGGATGTGTCCTTCCTAGGTACCATCACTATCATTTGGCATTTCAAGGGATCCTCTTGACATTTGAGGATTGATCCTCTTGGCATCGACATTATTCAAGATGTGTCCTTCCTAAACCTTGAAATTCAAACATTGTCAAACATGACACCTTTGACATTCGACACTTTGACATCGTCAAAAATGACATCCTTGACATTCAAAAAATTTGGCACCTTTTGGCCTTCGACATCATCAAACTTGACATCTTGAAATCAAAGCACCTCACATTCAGACACACTTAGCACTTGTCTTTGGCTTATTCATCATGTTACTAGTTTCTTAGCAATTTCCTAATGACAAGATTTAAAGAAGTAGTGATGTATCAGATGATTGTCTTGTCTTGTCCTTTTGGCAGTTATGTTGCTAGTTCCTCGAGGATGTCCTAACAATATCATTTAGAGGAGCAAAGACATTTCATGACTTGTATTTCTTGTATTTTTATGCTTATGGTTGGTTATGATGAAAATATTGGGGCAATTGCACTCTTAGTATGAGTCATGATCATCCTTGTCTATGACTACTTGTCTTATGTGATGGTTCAACCTTGCACACCATCGATCTATGACATATCATGGTGTCTGTTGGCCATTACAATAATCCACCCAATAATGATTAAGAGCAATAATTATTAAAGTCCTATAGTATTATGTTGAAGGATTTGGTCTCCGCGCTAGCATTCATCTCCTTCTATCTTTTCATCCTGTCTCATCCATCTCATGATGACATCCTATGACATACATAAACATAAGTGCATACATAATCATATAGGAATTGTATTAGGTCTATACATCATCATCTATATTATCCAAACCATATACATTGCATCGCATATGGAATCATACATATATAGTTATGCATTAACATAAACATAATCATAAACATGGCACACCATCATCATGACAGATAAATAAACATCATATAAACATGACATCACATCATAAATAATCATCATAAATAGACACATGCCATGGCATATAAATAACATCATTATCATAGGAATCATAAATGCATAGTCCACATAGGAATCACATGATAATCATAACTACATCATCATAATGCATAAAACATATCACATCACATAACATGTATAAGCCGCATCAAAACTACATCATATATATATCACCTCAAAAATAATGTCACATGATATAGTCACATGATATCCCAAAAATAAGAGCTCGCAGGCTTGATAGTCAAAAAATAAATATCATCACATAAGTGTCTGAAATGTCCTAATGCAAGATAATAATAAACATGGCCTTGCTGAGCTCTCCTCATCCCCTCAAGGAGAAGATCTAGGTGACTGATGCTCTGTCAATGGAATAGATGTCATCATGGTCACTGTAACCTAAGCCTAGGATGCTAAGAGATCTATCACTATAACCTGTGCCTGGGAAGCCGAAGGATTTGTCACTATGACCTATACTGACGACATCATCTCTGTGGTAACATGAGGTTGCGAAGACACTACAACTGATGGATCTATCGATGGAGGTTGGTTGTGCACTGACCTATGCTCTAACCCAGACGATTTATGGCTATGACTTGATCTATGACTTGAGGCATGTATGTGGGAATGGCTAGACCTGTGACTTGATGAATGCCTTGAGGAAGTAGATCCCCTTGAACTACTTTGGCTCCTGCTGCTACTGCCACTCCTTGACCTACTACCACTGCATGTCCTCATCTGTGATCATGTTAAATTAGGGTCTCGCCTCTCAGGTGGCACTGCCTACTCATATAGCAACTTGTATCATCCTAGATGAGTGCTAACCCTAGAAAAATATCGTGTCATGTCTATTGATGGTCCTATGCACAACCGTGGAAACTTCATGCACCACTAAGCTAACTCTTGCTAACAGATCACTATTTGATCTTGTTGCACCCTAACTACCTCCAACTCTTCCTATAGGGCCTTGACCTACATTGTGCTCTCATCTAAGCTCCACTGCATATCTACCACCTGCTAATCCGTAGTCGCATCAAGTGGCAGTGGTGATCTTGAAGGTATCTCCTCCTCCCCCTCTACCATCCTCCACCTCAGTAACTGCTCCACTTCATCTATGGCATCATCATCATCTCCATCATCCACCTCCCCTATGTACTCCTCTCCTTTGACTCCCTCATCTCTCAACATCTTAGCCTCCATCTCCATCTCTTGTCTAACCTCCTCCTTGGTGACATGCACCTCCTTAGCCACATGCTCCTCCTACCTCATCTCCTCCTCTCTCTCCTCCTCCTTGGCTACCTTAGGGATAGCATCTAATTTCGCTCTAGCCACATGTCTCACCCTCCTCCCCTACCTCCCACTATCTCTTCTTCTCCTCCTCCTCCTGCCATCCCCCCATTATCTCCGTCATCTCCATCTTTCCCTCTTCCCCCATCTCCATCTATCCCTCCACCCCTACCTCCATCTCTCCCTCAACCTTTGCCTCTCCCATTGTCTTTGTCTCTGCCTCCCTAAACACCTCATGACACATGTGGTATGACTAATCTCCTGGTGCCAGTCCATCTAGATCTGTCAAAGGAACTAGATGATGAGTCTACTACCATAAATCATAATCTCCTGTGGTCCTTGGATCCGCAACCCCTCCACTCCACCCCCATTATTTCCCTACCATCCCATCAATCTGTTACTTGTCAAATAGCACAGATATTAGTGGACCCCATGCTAACTCTCTCAACAGCCTGGCATACTCGGTCATAACAATTAGAACACCCTGTTGCTCACCTAACTGTCATAGCACCCTCTAAGGAAAGTACATCTCGATAATCAAATGGCTCTATATAGTCTAGCCAATAAAATATCTAAACTGCCTAATAAAACTAAGATGATCAACCTCATCCTCCCATTGCCCGCAGTCCTTGTATGGCCTCCAAATGAAAGAAATCATGTTGTCAATCTGGTGTCTCCAATAGCCTATCTCACCAACTCGGGTTTGCTGCAGAGCATTTGCATAGTAGTAGATGTATGGCATGCCATCCACTATCTGTGGTCTTTGGATGGGGGGATGAAAAATAGTGACGTGCTCCCATGCCCAGATCATTAGGAGTGTCATCCCATAGCCAATGCTTTGTGCTTTCTGATAGGCCACCTCATGGAGTTGATAATATAGCATCCCCAATAAGAAAAGACCCCAGGCATATACTATCTTATCCCATCTCATCCCGACAAGTACATCACCCCAGCTAATGGGAAATCTATGTCCTTGATGGTCTAGAATCAATACACCTCCAATCAATGTAGCCAATAGGAAAATTGCTCATAATGCTCTACCATGAACTCCCAATGGATCTCATAGCCCTCAATTTCTATCCCTGCACCCTAATCATGATAATAGGTTGTGAAGATTTGATAACCATGCTATGGGTCATATACTAACTGCTCTCCTTATATTGATAGGCAAAGGATCTGAGAAATGTCCTCAAGAGTCATAGTAGCCTCCCTTGTTGGCAAGTGGAAGGAGCAGATCTCTGAATGCCATCTATCACAAAGTGAAGTCAAAATCCCCCTATTTTCCTAGATAATGGGCATATAGGTGACATAGTAAACTCCAAGTTGCATTAGTCATCATCGCTCTTAGTTTGTCAGTTGATCCCAAAAACGTGTATGTCGATGGCTTTCTCTCTCGATTATAAATCAGCACTAACTGTCTTTGCACATGTCAAAAACACACATCAACACCTTATTGAAAAGTATTATTAATCATTTATCTAACACAAAAGTATTTAAAACTTTAAATTAAACAAAGTCAACCTTGGTCAAATTCAAAGTCAAATGCATCACGTTGACTTCCTTTGCGTCGCAATAAGGCGTTTGCATCACTTCTTACAATGATTGTGTCTCAATCTAGTGAAATTGCATCACTACAACTTGTGTTTGTGTCACAACAAAGCAATTGCATCACAATTTTTGTCACATGCATCACTTGAATCTGCGAATGCATTACAATATTTCAAATGCGGCATTACATCCTTCGATTGCAACACGACTTGGAAAATGCTTCATTTTTTCACAAATGTGCCATATTTCATTGTCTTGACCTAATTTCCTTTTGTGTTTGTGTTGCAACACATCAAATGCATCAAATACATGCATGAATGTGGCTTACACACACCCACATGCATCATAGTGCATTCATTACTTGACATAAAACCCTAAAATTGGCACATAAAATGATGAAATGACAAGGTAAGATAGGGTTATGTACCACAAGCTTTGAGCCCTCTAGTTGCCTATAGGTCTGCACAATCTCTCTGTAGTGCTCGGTCACTAGAATCACCATCTTTGCCAAACTCCTTGCTCTGAGATTTCAAATTTACTAATGTGAAAAGTGAAACAGAATTGACTTTTACCCCATTGTCAACTTATTTAGAGGGTCAAAATGGCATTTGTCAAACCTTGTTTTACTAGAGGATTTTTTTACCAACTTTAACCACCATTTCTGCCTATTTTAAACTCCTCAAAATCTAAAATTGTCTGTATCATTATCTTTCTGGTCACTAAATGGACTTGTTCAGACACTTTCCAAATCTTGTCATTGGGCCAAAATTTGAAAAAAAATTTGAGGGGGAATAGATACTTCGTACCTTCACTAGGGCATGACTATGATTAATTTTCTTTGTCACAATGCAACAAGTTGCATTATGACAAAGAGGGGAAAAATGTAGACACTTAAAAATGATCTAGGCCTGCAAGCTCTATTTTTCACCTTTTTCTTTCTAGCATAATTATGACATTTTAATTATTCCCTTCATCCACTTTCGACTATTAATTAAATAACTCATAATTATTTAATTAATTGATGCTTTTTTATTCTTCATGATTATTAAATAAATAAATTTTATTTATTTATTCAATATGCCACTAATTGTCTTAAGTCTTCCCATAATTAAATAAATTTCTTAATTTATTTAATTATTTTATTCATTATGTCTTCCTGATTATTAAATAAATAAATTTTGTTTATTTATTTAATATGTCACTAATTCTTAAGTCTTATAATTAAATAAATTCTTAAATTTATTTAAATATTGGTCACCTTCTCTAACTAAATAATTATATTTAATTATTCAATTTGACATTTCCCTCCTTTTAGAAAATAATTTAAATTAATTATTTATGGTCATGTGGTCCAACCTTTTGAATTAAATCAATTTTTAATTCAAAATAGTTTCTTTCCTCAAAAATCAAATAATCTCCATTTATTATTTGATTTTCCAGCCACTTCTTTTTCTGTGCCAATCCTATCTCTTGTCACATGCATTGCCAACCCTTGATTTGATTTTCTAAAAATCAATCCTATCCATTCATTTTGAATTTGACCTAATGTTTCCCTAACCCTAATTGTGGTTTGTCCAATTGAATCTTTTCCATTGATTCTAGGGCATTTTTCAACTTAATTGATCTTGGCCATTCACTCAAAATTACAATTTCTATAAAATGACAATTTTGGTCTCATTTTGTCATCTCATGCAATCTTGTTTTTTCACCTCATGCTATCTAGATCTCATGTCATCTTGCAACCCCAGACTATCTAGATCTCTTCTAGTCTTGTCATTTTACATTATTGTCATCTTTTCATAGGAATATTTACATCTCATTTGGCATAATTAGACATAGTTTAGATGTTTAGTAGTTGCATTGCAGCTTACTATTCCATGTAATCACTCAAATCCTTCAACATTTGCTTAGGTCTTGTCATTTTCATTAAATTTCTCATCATAAATCTGAGGGAAATATCATATTTGCAGCAAATTGAGAAGTTATAATGGAGGCCATTCATGGAGAATGAAGACATTTTGGTGAGATTTTTTCATTTGTTTTCATATTTTTCCCTTGCACTTCATTATCACTTTGTGTTTTTACATTAATGCTTTAATCTGCTAACCCTAGGAAAAATTCTCTTAGTTACAATTAGAATCCCAGTTAAGCACATAAAACCTTCTTCACACTTTGCTCAAAATTCTTCACACTTTGCTCTACAATCGAATGACTTGATAACTTTTTGCACCCTTGATCTTTCTCTAGCTTTTGTTAACTTCATACGCACACTAACTTTGCTAAAAAAATCACTCTTATATATCTGCAACATGAAATACATCAACAACTTAGTCGGCCAATAATATAAAACATATTTACAATTTTGGCCCAAATTTACAAATAAATTTTAAAGTGAATCAAACTCTATCGGCTAATTTCATTATTGGTCACCTTCTTATAATCTTCAAGAATTTGCAACACATTACAACCATCATCTCGACCAAGAACATGGAAACCCAATCATGCGGAGAAAAATATTCAACCACGAGAATACCAATCAACGCAAACATACAACAAGGATAGAGAATGATCTAGAAGTATCCAAAAATAGTAAGAACTAATGGTGAATCATCTGCAGCAACAGAAATTACCAGAATCACATAAACTTCAATCAGGAACACTGACATAACCCACATAAATACAGTCAGAACATAGGATGATCAAATCTTCATGTGGACCTCTGAAACTTATGGTAGATGATCTAGATACTCTAGGTAATAAACCCTTTAGTCCACAACAACTAATCTTCAAGATATAGAACAAAACACCTTCATGACCTTCACTGTTCCACTAGCAACTTGCAACTCTTCCTTTAACAATTTTCTCAATATTGTCGACATATAAAACCTTCAATACAATAATGTTAATAGTGTTGACATGAATGACAACCACATATTAGCAACACAACCACAACATCCAACAATCTCCCCCTTTGGCATTGATTGAAATACATGATGTGAAAAATACTATCAACATAGTTGCACTTACTCCCCCTTTGGTTCTTACTCTTCTCCTCAATTTCTCTTCTCCCCCTAAAAGGATTTTTCACATTGCTCTTCTCCCTCTAAAGGATTTTTCACATTGCTCTTCTCCCCCTTTGACATCAATGGTAAAGATTAGAATTACCTTCCCACATACAAGCTCCGAACCAAATATTTGCACATCTTACTACTCCCCCTAAGTAGTAGCCACGGGAAAATCAATCTGGATTAGGAAATATCTATGAAGCACATGGATTGATGCAAATAAATGCATATGTAGTTTAGATCAGGAGGGGTAATCACCCCTAGCATCCCTCTCAGATACTCAAAATTATCCTTTGGCAACAACTTAGTGAAAATGTATGCAACCTATTCTTTGGTAGGAACATACTTCAGTTTGACTTCTTTCCCATTCAATTTTTCCCTCAAGAAGTGAAACTTGATTGATATATGTTTGGTCTTAGAGTGTAGCACTAGATTCTTTGATATGTTAATTGCACTTGAGTTATCATAGTATATGGCAATAGGTTCATCATATACTACTCTGATATCTTTCAACATCTACTTCATCCACATCACTTGAGTAAAGTTATTTGTAGCAGCAATATACTCTACCTTAGTAGTAGATAGAGAAATAGAATTACGATTTTTTCTTAGCCAAGACACCAACTTCTTCCTTGAGGAAGAAGGTACCACCACTAGTACTCTTCTTTTCATCAACATCTCCTGCCCAATCCACATCATTATATGTGTGCTCAAAGTAATATCATCCTTAGGATACCAAAGTCCAAAATCAACTGTTCCTTTTAGATATATAAAGATTTTGTTTACAACAGTCACATGAGATTCTTTTGGATCAGCCTGAAATATAGGAACCATGCATACAACATTCATAATGTCTGGTTTGGTGTGAGTTAAATAGAGAAATCCACCAATCATTCACCTATATCTTGTTTGATTTTCCTTAGGAGAATCATCATTCTGAGTTAACTTGCATCTGGTCACCATGGGGGTACCAATAGGCTTTGAGTCTTCCATGCAAAACTTCTTTAGCAGTTCTTTCACATATTTGGACCGAGATATGAAAATTCCCTTGTCTAACTGAGTAACTTGTAATCCCAAAAATAACTTCATCTCTCTAATCATGCTCATTTCAAATTCACTCTTCATTTCATCAGCAAAATTCATACATATATTTTCATATCCTCCAAAAATAATGTCATCAACAAAGACCTCAATAATTAACTCTTTGTCATGATCCAATTTGAAATACAAGTTGTTGTTAGCAATACCTTTATTGAATCCAAGCTTTAATAAGTATTTGTCTAGTCTAGAATACCAGGCTCTAGGGGCTTGCTTGAGTCCATATAAAGCTTTCTTCAATTGGAAAACCATGTTTTCCTCATTAGTCAATTGAAATCCATCCAACTGTTCAATAAATACTTCTTCTAGCTCACCATTTAGAAAAGAGGACTTCACACCCATTTGATAGACTTTATATTTCTTATTGTAGCATCAGCAAGAAATAATCTAAAAGCTTCAATCCTGGAAATAGGGGCAATTTTTTCTTCAAATTAAATACCTTCCTTTTGTGAATACCCTTTACATACCAATCCTGCTTTATTCCGGACCACTTCACCTTGTTCATTTAGCTTATTTTGAAATACCCATTTAGTAGCAATCACATTTTTGTCTTTAGGTCTGGGAACAGGGTATGTGCAGGATCATCATGGAAAAAATAGGCCCTTAAGTGGCAAAAAAATCAAAAAAATCGAAGTTAGGAAACTTGACGTAAAAATTTGAATAAGTTATCTATATTATTCCAAAAATATGTAAGAATAGAATCTGTTGAAAATTGAATGTAGTTTTTAAACTACTAGGTTTATTTTAAAAAAATAAATAAATCTATTTGGTGAAAATTTGAAATTTCAATTTGTAGTAGTACTTAAATTTCAAGGAAAAAATAAAGTAGGTGTCTTTGACCACCCTAACCACAATAAAATGATAAAAAAATTATAATATTTTAGACATAAGTAGAGGAGTCATGTCCAAATGTGATGCATATTTTTTTGTAATTTTTTTCCAAGTAAATAATTAATTATGAATTTTTTTTACAACTTTTAAAAAATATAAAAACTCATATGTCTGACCACCTTAACTTGGTCAAAACTTCATGAAATTCATTTTTTCTTTTTTTAATCTTATAGTATGTGAAGCATAGAATGTGATGCATGTTTTTTATTCAAAAAATATGATACCGTTTGAAAGCTATATAAGTTTTTCAATCAGCCTATCAATCAGCACTTTAGTCATAATTCAAGTAGAAAATGAATAATAATTATTTATTAAATTCAAAGTAAAGCATAATTTATATTGGTGGAAAGTTGAGAATCTCCTTTAAAAACCCTTTTCATTTTATCAATTTTGGGTAAAAAAAAAGTCGTCAGCCACATACCCTACAAATACCCATCATATTACCACTTTTTGGCCCATCATGATCTTGCACATACCTAAGAAGTATCCATATATCATTCTTTTCAATCTGCATCAGGTCTTCTTTCATAACTTCCATCCAGTGTTCATCATTGCAAGCATCATTGAAATCTTTAGGCTCAATCTTGGATATTAGGCAATATTCTTCTGCAATTTTTCTCCTAGTTTGCACACCTTTATTCTTATCTCCTATAATTTGATATTCAAAATGATTAAGCTTCGCATACCTTGGAACTTTGGGACTCTCTTGAGCTTTTGGGTCTTCTATTCTTTCTTCTGCACTTGCACTTGTCTCTCCTTCCTAACTTACTTGATTTAGTGGAACAAATTGAAGTTGTTTTACTGGAACATATGGCACAATTTGAAGTTGATTATGTCTCTGATCATTCTTCCCTTTGTTTGTGATTTCTTCCTAGTCATCTAAATCATATCCACAATATCTAGATGATCTAGTAGAGTCCTCATCAACTCTAACATTTGCACCCTCAACCATTTTTCTTAGTCTTCTATTATAGCACCTATAGGCCTTGCCTTTAGTAGAGTAACCTAGAAATATTCCTTCATCCCTTCTTGCATCAAACTTTCCTATATCCTCATCTCTCTTGATATAAGACTTGCTTCCAAGGATCTTGAAATATCTAATAGTAAGCTTATAACCAAACCATAGTTCAAAAGGAGTCTTACCAGAATTACCATTGACATTTACCTGGTTCAAAGTGTACACAACAGTACTTATAGCTTCACTCCAATATATGTGAGGCACATTTACTTCTATCATCATTGTTCTAGCAACATCCATAATTGTTTTGTTCTTCCTCTCTGTAACTCCATTCTGTTGAGGGGTTCGGGGAGCAAATAATTTTCTTCTAATTCCATGCTCTTGACAAAAAGAATTGAACTCCTTAGAGGTGAACTCACCACATCTATCTAACCTTAAGCATTTGATTTTTAGGCCTTTCCCATTCTCTTCCATAGCTTTTAAAATTTTGAACTTCTCTAATGCTTCACATTTTTCTCTTAAGAAAGTAACCCATATCATCCTAGAATAATCATCAATAAGCAACATAAAGTACCTTTCTCCATGAAGACTTATGACTCTGGAGGGACCACATAGATTAGTATGTACCAACTCCAGTAATCCATTTGAATGATGTTGTTTGCTCCAAAAAGAAACTCTAGTCTATTTTCCCATCTGACATTCCTTGCAAATTGTTTTTGCAAGCTTTAGTAGCTTAGGTAGATCTCTTACTACTTGAGTGGAACTTACTTTGACAATGTTATCAAAATTCAAATGACACAACCTTTTATGCCATAACCAACTTTCACTAGTAGCATTCAGGTGAAAAATATTACCTTCTATCTTTCTACCTAAAGAAATTACTTTTCTAGATCTTCCACCTAACCCACATCTTCCATCTTTGAACTAAAGATCATAACCCTTATCCACCATCTGTCCAACACTCATCAAGTTGTGCTTCAAGCCTTCAACATAAAGAAAATAATTAGTGTTATGCTTACCACCAAGACAAATAGCTCCTCTACCACGAATCACACCAATATTGTTATCTCCAATTCTTACAACCCCGCCATCATACTTCTCAAGACTTACAAATTTTCTTTTGTCACCACTCATATGATGTGAACATCCGCTTTCAATAACCCAGTCATATTTTTCTTTAATTCGGGCTGCAAGAGCTTTCTCAACTTTAGCAGATTCAGTAGCCACCATACCATTTTCCTTGATAGCAAGGAACACCAATTCATCTTCATTTCCATTATCTTTATCAAACTCATCATCAATCACTCCTTCAGCATAGTAACATTTCTTTTGGAATCTAGAATTTTTAGAATTGAATCTAGGAACTCTTTTAGGAAACCTTGATGTAAAATGACCTATTTTACTGCAAGAAAAACATTTAATAGGAAAAACTCCTTTATACTTCCCTTGTCCTTTACCTTCTTTCTTCACAATCAGTGCTTCCAAATCTTCTACCTCTCTTTCTTCATCTTCAAGCTATTTCATTTCTTCCTCATACTTGAATGACTTTTTGGAACACTCTCCTTGATCATATCTTTGCTTTTTTCTTCCAGATATAGTAGCTTTAAATGCAGATTTAATCTTGGGAACAGATTCACAAAATTCACTCAACTCAAAGGAAACAAGTTTACCACTCAATGTATCCCTTGTCATATTCATCAATGATCTTGTTTCTTCAATAGCATGATCCTTTGGTTTGTAAGAGGGAGGCAATGATCTTAGCAGTTTAGCTACAATTTCTTCCTCTTCTAGGTTACTGTCAGCCTCCTATAATGATCTCACAACTAAGCCTTTATAGCCATGATTCAGAGACTGGAAATCTAACCTAAATAGCTATTCAGTCATCATGAAGGTGCATTTAACTTGTCAGCCTAAGGATGTGAACTTGAAATGGGTCAGCACTATATGTGCACAAGAGGCTCAAGTAGTCATTGCATTCTACAGCTAAGAAACACAATGCTAAAAGTAAATAGCTGAAAGGAAATAAAGAAAATGCTAAACATCAACCAACAACAATGCTAAACTAAAATGAATAATAGGAATAAAATATTTGAGCAACAAACATGAACTACTCTATTTGCTTTAGCTATAGGAATAGACATAGAATGGACTTCTAGTGGCTGCAGGAATAGTCAATGCCAGATTTTGAACTAAGTATAGAACATGAAATACTAACTAAGCTAATTACTTTAAAGAAAGGATTACTCACCAAGTGGGCCCCCTTGGATGAGTATCCACTAAAACTAATACAAACTCAAATGCTCAAATTTAGACTATCATCTCATTCATTGAAAAACATGTAAAACAGAGTAACAACATGGCTATATTGAAAAGTAGAGAATGCTCAATACATCATCAATGTCATTTTACAAGAATGATCAAGATCTAAGAACCCCCTAGAAGAAGATTCAAATACTTATTTAAAATACCAACTAAACATGGCGGTCAACTCCCACTAACTAAGAGGAAACCATTTAGGGAAACTGAGGAAAAGAGCTGCAAAGTAGTTACATCGGTAGGGAATTTAGTCAGACATGCATGCCTAAACATGGACTCAACACTGCAGTAATGCATGTGATTGCTCAATTCCATAAATACAAGATGGTTACAATTGACTTCCGTTGGGAATTCACTGTCGTCATCATCCAGTTGACTCCTTTGAATGATTCCCCTACATGACCATCTGACAGGTTTCTTTGTTAACATAACATCCATAAATCATGTCCTACATAGCAATGTCAGTACACATAATAATTGCACATCTATAATCACCTTAAAGAACATTCATAAACCATGCAAAAAATTAATATAGATAATCCACATAATATGCCAATATCATTAAAACTTCGCGGGTATAAGGTTAAACCCAATGTTATTTGTTTGAGAGAAACATTATGCAAATATTAACACTTAACTATTAAAGTTCATGATACTACCAACAAATGGACTATAAATTCTACCCAAAATTTTGACCAAAAAATAGCCTCATCATTCCCCCCCAAACGTAACATCTTGCTTGTCCTCCAATAGAGGAAGGGTTGTTCTTTTGTTTGGTCAAGGCTCTAAAGTTCACAACTGCAAGTTGTCCAACATTAGTGGTTGCAGTACATGAGTCTGGATCCCAATAAAAACCTCCCAATCTACAAAATTTGTTCCATATTTTCCTTTCCCCAACAATATTATATTGGTAGAATCTATGATTTGGTACTGGCCACATGAGCATGGGTGGCTAGAAAGCTAGGGGAAGCCAAAATCTTCCCTATGTTCTACCAATCTAGATGTACTTATCAATTCACTTCAATGTTGCAACATAATTGTGAATAGAATGGGGCTTGGCTTGCTTAAGCTCATATGTTAAACTATTCCATCGTTGGGATAGGTATCCTCTTACAAGCTCCTCTTTTGTTGTTTCCTTGACCTCATACTAAGTGTAGATAGCTTCAATCTAGGGAATAATTTTGTTAGCATAGCTTGGTCTAAGAAGTATCTTGAGCCATTCTCTGCGAATATCCCTTGGGTGCTTGACTCAACCTTGATGGCTAAGGGAATGTTAGATTCCATTTTCTTATAAGCATTGTTTTGCTCACTCCAACTAATTTATTTTGTACCCAAGAAATAAATGCTCTCAACTGAATATCCCCAACATATAGAAATGGGTTCCAATCATGATCCTACATGACAACATAATTGTGCAAATAGAATTCACATGGAAAAAATTTCATGTCAGGGGAATCAATCCTATAGGCATTGAAGAATTCAGTAAGAGTTTCAATGGAGGGGTTTAAATCTTTTTTTTTTTTTGACAACTTGAAAGAGAGATATTTCTCTTTCAAGTGCAAAGAATAAACCCTTGGAGGAGCTCTACATTCTAGGATTTGTGGGACCAGGGTCATAATGTCATCTACTTTATTCTTCAAAGTAACAATCTCCTCATTTTTCTTCTCAATAACCCCATCCATCTCTTGGATTTCCTTTTTCAGTTTCTTCTTTTCATGTTTCCATTATTTCTCCCTCCTTTCTATTTCTTTCCATAAATTTAAAATTATTGCATGAATCATAAAATCACGAGGGTTATGAATCCCTACCAATGTTTTTTTTGATGGTTGCTCCCCATACGATACTATCTGCATGAACTCGGGCTGTCCAATTGTCTGTGGCTATGGGGGTACTATTTCTTCACCCCTATTTTCTGCAAGACCTCTTGTTTTTGTTCTTGGCTTTTCTTTGGCTCTTTCTATGCTTCCTATTGTGGCTGCAGCAACTCATGCTCCTATTCTTGGTTTTTCTATAGGAACCCTTGTTCATCCTCAAATTCCTCTACGATATTAGCAAGGTCTGCCAGTGTTACTTTTGTTGCTTTCTCAAATATATCCTCTCCTTTTTTCTTTAGCATGCTCTTGTTCCATTGGGACTTCAATGTCCCCATGTGATTGTGATGTTTAATCATGCCCAAGGATTTCCTGTGAAGGCATACAAAATGTTGGCCCAACTGGTTTTGACTTCCTAGAGGTGATTTTACATTTTCCCCTGGCTACAGGATGAATAGGGCCAACCTTTCTCTTCCTAGCATTCAACATCTCATTCTCTATAGGCTGTGTTTGGGCTTTTTCTTTTTATTTTCTTATTTTAGCCTCTTTCTTCCATGCCCTAGTTCTTATTAGGGTTTGTAGGGGGACATCATCATCAAAATTAGATGAGGAACTTTCTTTTTCTGGATGCTCTATTTCAAAGGAACTAATGTTTATGGCTTATTTTGTTGTTGTAAGAGGATTCATACTTAGAGAACTAGTACTAGAAGTTGAAGTACCAGGGGTGGCTTTGTCTATGCTTAATCTTCTACTAGACCTACGAGATTGTGGTATAGCCCTAGGTGGAAAATGTTCAACATTGACAAACTCTTCCTGACGGTAATTTTGATTAACTTGAACAAATTCTTCCCAAGTCATTCTAGAAGCATCATGCAAAGATTTATTAACTAGAAATTTAATCAAGAAATGGTAGGAGACTGAGTTATCCCTACCTTTCTATGTTTCAACTACCATGATGGAGAGAAGATTGTATAAGACATTGGAATGTTCATCCTCCTCTTGTGCCTCATGTGGCTCAAGAGCTTGAAATGTATTGAATGTAGATTTGATAAATGTCCCTCATAGGTGATATACCTTATAATGTAGACAACTTCCTACTTCCATGGTTTAGGTAGAGACATTCTTTTTTCCCCTTTCTTGTCAATGCTAATTCACAGGTTACCACATACTGTAAATTATGCTCCGGCCAACCTAGCATCCCTAGAGGCAGGGAAATGCTCTCCATCAGCAGGTAACCCTGAAATTTTCACAATTCTCTCCTCGGTCACCACCACTTCTAATCCTCTTACTGTGGCCTTTCCTTCAAAGAATGTTTGAGAAAAATCAAGTGCACTGCCTTCGTTAAAGCCATCTAGCTTCATGAAATAATCAAACCACCCACAACATTGAAATTCTACCAAGAATTGTGCATCTTGCAACAAAACATCATGAACTAAGGGCTCATTCGAAATTAGACCACCTCCCATTGTCCAAAATCACTTTCGCTATGCAAAATTCCTTTCCTCCTACAATTCTTGTCTGAAAGCCAACACCTTTTTGCTAAATTTTTACTTCCAATGTCAACTAAATTTCCTTCTTTGTCTCTGCTTTTTACCATTTACTGCTTATAACTCAATACTACAGTAGGGAAATTAGGGAATTAAGGTGAAAAAAAAGGCAATAAATGAGATCAAAATTGGAAGCTCAACTAACATCACTTCACACATGTGAGCCAGATTTTCAAATCATTTTATTTAAATTTTCTAACATAGCCAACTTGTGATTTGATGTATGGGTAGTATATTTTCATTTTTAATTCCCCCCCAACCTAAATCTGGACATGTGTCCACACATGTGAGGAGTGGTGAAATGATAGGAAGTACTAGAATATTATGTAATTGGTTATAGTAATGTACCATGATTAAATAAATGCACTTAAAATATAATTAAGAGATGAGAATTACCCTGTACATACTTAAGCATATGAAGAATGCAGTACAAAGATTGTGGGGAGAAAGTACCATTTCACCTTTTTTAGAAATAATTGAGCAATTAATGAAAGTGACATGAAGTGAAGTGAGGAAAAATGGAATGATGGAAGAGAAAGAAAAGGTGATATGGATGGACAAATGGATGGATGGGTGAAGAAATGGATTTCCACCCAAGTGGAAATCTTTATGATGAAAGTACATACCTAAATTTAACCAAAAGATGGGATGTGGGGTACACCACTTTTGGCTATAGGGAACTCGTGTGCTAAGCATTAGATGAGTTGCTACAGGAACTCTTCCTTGAAGGCTGGTGTATGATATAATTTGAGATGATGACCTCTGACAAGTGGCTTGAATTGAACAGAGTCAATGGTGATGAGTTGAAGAACTCCATTAGAAAATACCTCAAAAATTTTGTATGGTCCTAGCCACCTAGTCCACAATTCTCCTACACCATCTTGCTGCTTCGAGTCATATAACAATGCCCAATCACCTAGTTGAAACTTTTTCTCCTTATCATGCCATCTCATCCTCCAATTTTGCACTACTTCAGTGTGGTGCAAGGTTGCTCTTCTTATTTCATCCAAAGCTTTTAGCTACTTGACTCTCACTTTCTATCCTAAGACTATTCCTATGGAATATTTTGAGGCATTTGCATGAATGTAACTAGGTATTTTTAAAATAGGAACATGGGTCAAGGTTGCCTCTAAATCAGGAAATGCTCTGTCACAGCCTTTTGTGCATTGGAATTCAACATCTTTTTTTAGGAGAGTGTACAATGGCAAGGGGAGATGGTCTTTCTTAGTGGAAGTGTTAAGTTATTTGTAATCAACACAAACTCGACTCTTCCCTTCCCTTCCCTTATTTGGAATGATCACAAATAAAGACATCCACTAGCTGTCTGAGATGGTATAGATAAATCTAGCAACTAGCAATTTATGCAACTTTGTTTTAAAAGTATTTCTCAATGTAGGGTTGATTCTTTGTTGAGGTTGCCCAACTGGTTGATGATCATCCCTGATGCAAATCGTATAAGTGCAAATCTTAGGATCCAGTTTCTTCATATCATGATAGTCCCATGCAAATGCATGTTGATGAGACCTCACTAAGTCTACCAATTGCAATTGTTGTTCCTCATTTAACATGTTATCAATATTCAAATATATTCCTTCACACACCTAGATTTGAATAATAAATTCTATCATAGTTGTTTCACTAGAACATGGTACGTTGAGTTCATATGGCAGAATGGTACAAAATATGCCTCTTGTTGTAGGAAGTTTATCTACAAATAAATTAGCTATAGGAAGAGTGGTTGCAGGAAGTTCGTCCACAGGCGGAGTGGATACATGAAGAAATAGAAAAATAGGTAGAATTTTTTTTATGGGATTAGGAGAACTAGATGATGCTTTCCCAACTTTACAATAGTTCTGGACTATACTGGGTAATACTTCATCTCCATCTTGAAGCTGTAAGAAAGAACTTCTACCTAGCATCATGAGTTGTGCCATTGAGTTAACTTCCTTGACTTCCTCACCAACATGTGGCCATAGAGAGAAAATCATGAAGTCTGTTGGATGCTCCCAAGAGTTTAGAATTACCACAAGGTCTTCTACTATATCATCAAGCTTCATAGTAGAACTATCAACGAGTTGTAGGATAGTAGGAGTAGGTCTTATGCTCACAACATTTGGTTTCTGTAGGATGTCCTTAGTCATCACATTGATTTCCACCCCTAAATTACTCAGGGAACTCTTTACTTGAATTCTATGGATAACAATTGCTACTATAGGATTATCTAGATCATTGTACTTGGAAATGATAACTTTTCCAAGCATGATATCAGCAAGCTATCTCATCACATGGACTGTAGTCAAGTCCTTCTTCTTCCTTCCTATCTTCTTGAGACATGCCTCCTTGACCGCCTTTCCATATATAGGAACATTTTTTATGGCCTGAAATAGTTGTATCTAGACACTTATGTGATTCAACTACTCCAAGATGTCAAAAGTTGTATCTTCCTTTTCTTCCTTATGCTTGGAAACTTCTAATTTCTGATTAAATGGTGGCTCTTGTGCAACCTTCCTGGCTAGAACTGGTTTAGGATTTTTAGGTATGGCTAGCTGAATGAGATTATTCAAAGGTTCCTCTTCCTTTTCCATAGGTAGCTCAATGATGATGGATGTGGAAG
Source organism: Sequoia sempervirens (assembly GCA_007258455.2). Taxonomy (NCBI): domain Eukaryota; kingdom Viridiplantae; phylum Streptophyta; class Pinopsida; order Cupressales; family Cupressaceae; genus Sequoia; species Sequoia sempervirens. The sequence continues at coordinate 519,874,050 of VDFB02270651.1, read as the reverse complement.
GAGTTGGTAGAGTAGTTCCTAAATGTAGACGAATGTTACTCATAATCACAACAAATACAAAAAAATTATTTGGATCAGTAGAATATACTGGTTGTTGTTGTGGTTTGTTATTTGGGTTTGGTGTGGGCTAAGCTAGTAGCTGAGCAAGTTTGGGTGCATGGGTGCTACCACAATAGTGCTTTACAATTTCTGGGAGATCCTAATTTTTGCTGAAATCACATATTTTTAGAAAATATAATGATTTAAGCCTTGAAAATTTCCATTTAAACGATTCCAAATGAAGAGGGTTTTATCAAACCACCTTAGACCAAGCCCCCTTCGATAGAACCCTGCTAGTTTTAAACCATACCTATAACGAAGTCTTCTTTACACCTATCAAAATGCTGATAAAAAATAACTTTGATTTACCTTTAGGGGGATCAAATGAATTCATTTAAAATTTATTTTTTGTAAGTTTGTAGTCCTTATTATAAGCTTCCAAAATAGTATAATTTTAATTAAATTAAATTTTATTATTATATTTATTTTTATTTTTTGTGAATGTAGGTTTTTCACCGAAAATCAAGCTCTTTGTTCTACACATGTGGAAAAATAGAAAATTATCAATTTTTTTTTTTTAAATATGAGTGCACCAGATATTGAAGTCCTTGATCCAACAAAAATAATAAATTGAATTTCAATACATACAAAAAAATTGTGTTATATAGTCTACCTATGTCTGAATTGTAATTAGTTTGACTTCAAAACTTGATTAAGAAAACAATATTCAATATAACACTATGCAACCAATTGTAAGCACTAGATATCATAGATACAAATCTAAAATAATAAAAAATAGAATTTAATCCTTTATGGAAAAAAAATTGTGTTATATGGTGAGCGTCACTCCTTAAAAATGGTGTTTACTAAAAAAAACTAGTCTTTGAAGGAGATGGAAAAAGATGTGCAATCTGATTCCAAAATTTTTGAAAAAAGAAATATTTAGAATCTATAGACAAAATGTCAAAAATCACTAGTTTGCATTATCTTCAAATTCCTCCGATTTTAGCCACTATAGGTGTCTGAAAGTGAAGATTTAGTTAAAAAAATCAGTTTAGTGTCTAGTTTGGCTAAAAATTGTAAACTAGTATTGTGGGATCACCTGTATTGGAGCTTAAATTAGTAGGTGGAGGCATTATAACATACTATTGGGGTTGAAAAGATAGTTGCATGCAACTGGTTGTTTGGTTTGGCCCAGAAAAAGGTAGTGGATCTGGTGACATACCTTTTCTTGGAACCTAGGGCTTCCTTTGTGCAACAAGGTGGACTTGATCTTTCTCAGTCTCATGTGGAGTCTTATCGTCAATGTTAGTTACCATCTTACATCTACATTCCTTCTTATTTTTTCTGTAATGAGGGCAGTATTCTTCCAACGTTGCCTCTGCCTCTTCATGTTTGTCTTTGGCTTGAAGTGTATCCAACTGAGTAGCTAGATTTTTTGTAACATCTTTCTTGAAATCTGCCAACATATTAGTAATATTTTTCCTTGAAATTCCACTAGTTGATGACTCATCCACATAAGAATGATGAGTTCTCTCTTCCTTTGAAGTTGTTCTAGAATAGTTCTAACATAATTTCTTGATATCTTCCCAAGGAACTTGAGTGATACCTCTTTCTATCATCAGGTCCAAAGCATTAGTGCAACTCTCGTTGATTCTCTTCAAAAAAAGTAGCTTCTATGATTCTTCATTGAGTTCCTAATGTGGAGATTTTTGCATGTAGAATAGAAACCTCAAAATGTAATCTTCCAAGATCTCATCTTTCTTTTGTTGTATCCTAAAGGCATCACTTCCTCTCATATAATTTCCCTTTTAACATTCATTTTATTTCCCAAGGAACTTCATCTTTATGTCCTCCCACGTTTCCACGACATCTCTGCCTAGAATCATAAACCATCCTAATGTAGCTTCTTTTAAAGTTGTGGGAAATAGCTCAAACCTAGGTCCATCAGTGGTATAGTCATCACTTTCGTGGAGCATGTCAAAATCAAACAAGAAGGTATCACCCATGTCTTCTTGATGAATTCCAAAGCCAAAGGGGATTGTCAATGTGGTTGTGATCTCCAGTGGAGGCTTTAGAATTAGTCAGATCAGAAAAAAGGGAAATGGTTCTTCTTCTTCTTCATTTATGGGTAGATTTGGAATCTCAACTAGTTACAACATCAACTTAGCATCAACTATCTCACACAAAGAATGAGCAAAAAAATGGCAGACGACTACTCATTTAAGAAAGGGGGTATTCTAAGATCAACTCAAGAGGAGTACTAAACAGAGAAACTACCAATGACTCCCAAAAATTTCCTAGCTTGGCACCATCCCCAACAATGACGCTAAAATTTTTAGCCTCCTATAATGATCTCACAACTAAGTGTTTACAACCATGATTTAGATACTAGAGATCTAACCTAAATATCCATTCAATCATCACGAAGGTGCATTTCACTTGTCAACCTAGCAATGTGAACTTCAAATGGGTCAACATTGTATGTGCACTAGGGGCTCAAGTAGTCATTGCATTCTACAGCTGGGCGGGTGCATGAAGTTAGGTACTAATTTTGTGGCCACTTTTCAAAAAAAATTTAAAAAATGTGCTTGCATTATTTCATGTTAAAAACAAAGAAAAAATTGAAATTATTTGCCTTGGGATACCAACCCAAAGGCTTGGAGGGAATTCCCAACAAGGCTAGAGATGTGTTTTTGCAAATTCTACAATTTTTCACATAATCGAGTCTATGCTCACCATCAAGATTGCATCTAGTTCAATATCAACAAAATCAAACACATAGGTAATGTTAAATTCTCTCTTAGCTATCCAATGATGTAACATTTTTCACCTTTTGGCAATGATAAGCCTTTCATCCATAATTTCTTTTGTTTGTATGTCTATTTTTTGCTAAAAAGTAGTTTTTGGTGTTTTTTTTGTTATAAATTAACCATTCATCAAAATTTCAAATAAATTAGATTTTTAGAAACTAGACTCCATTCTACAAATTTAAAAAAAGAAAAGAAAAAGAAAATCAATTATTTTCCAAAATTTGTAGTGGGAGCACGACCAAAATTCTGCTTTTCAGAAAGTGCCCACTTAGAAAATTAGTAAAAAATCAAATATTCATTAAAAAATTATCAAAAAAATTGTGCATCAACTATATGCTATTAGCTAACTTTTGACCATAGCGATTTTAAAAATACTACAAAAAATTTCACTGTGCTTAGGTCGTACAAGAGTTGCTATGTTATGTTTTCTGACAAAAAAAACACCAATTTGTGTACATCCCTCTTTTGAACCCCTTAATCTCAACCATTTTCAAAATAAATTAGTATTTTAGAAAGTAGACTTGGAGAAATTCGATCCTTGTTTTTGTTCCATCTCAAAATTTTGAGTGTAACTATCCTCAATTTCATGTCCAACGTCAACATTTCCTAATTTCAGAAAAAAAGTGGCCACTTAAGCCCCCTTTTTGGGAACCATCTTGGTGCACTTACCCAGCTAAGAAACACAATGCTAAAAGTAAATAGCTGAAACGAAATAATGAAAATGTTGAACATCAATGAACAACTATGTTGAACTAAAATGCATAACAGGAATAAAAGATCTGAGCAACAAATAGGAACTACTTTGTCTTCTTTGGTTGTAGGAATAGTTGATGCGAGATTTCAAACTAAGTACATAATAGGAAATACTAACTAAGCTAATTACTCTAAAGAAAGGATTATTCACCAAGTGGGCCCCCTTGGATGAGTATCCACTAAAACTGATACAAACTCAAATGCTCAAATTCAGACTATCATCTCATTCATTGAAAAACATGCAAAACAGAGTAACATGGTTGTATTGAAAAGTAGAGAATTCTCAATACATCATTAATGTCATTTTCCAATAACGATCAAGAGCTTAGAACCCCCAAGAAGAAGATTGAAATCCTTATTTAAACTTCCAACTAAACAGGGTGGTCAACTCCCACTAACTGAGAGGAAACCATTTAGGGAAAGTGAGGAAAAGAGCGGAAAAGTAGTTATGTCTGCAAAGAATTCAATCAAACATGCATGCATGCCTAAATGTTGACACAAGGTGGTTACAATTCACTATCGTGGGAAATCTATTGTCATCATCCTCCAGTTGACTCCTTTGAACGATTCCCCTGCATGACCATCTAACAGTTTTCTTTCTCAATTTAGCATCCATAAATCATGTCCTACATAGCAATGTCAGTACGCATAATAATTGCACATCTATAATCACCTTAAAGAACATTCATCAACCATGAACAAAATTAATATAGATAATCCACATAATATACCAATGTCATTAAAACTTTGCTTAGATAAGGTTAAACCCAATGCTAGTGGTTTGAAAGAAACATTAAGCAAATATTAACACTTAACTATTAAAGTTCATGATACTACCAACAAATGGACTATAAATTCTACCCAAAATTTTGACCAAAAACTAGGCTCATTAGGTACCACCAGCACATCTAATACCATCACTAGTTCATTTACTCTCTACATAAAAGAATGAATATTTTCATCTTCATACATTTTCAATTTTTCATACTTTCCTTTCAAACTCTATAACTTAGCCATCTTTACATGTACATATCCTTCATACAAAGTTTCCAGCTTCATCCAAATCTCGAGTTGTCTTTAGACCTATCACATTTGTCATTTTTGAATATGTTAGAGCACTCAACAAAGCTTCTAGAGCCCTGACATTATTCTCAACTTCTTTAATCTCATTAGTAGTGGAACGACCATTTTGAGGAATACCATATGGATTCTTTGTAATCTTCCAAAAGGGTTCTCCAATACATGTCAAATGACATTCCTTCCTAGCTTTCCATAATGAGTAGTTTGTTCCATCAAATATAGGATTGTCCTTCTTGTATGATGCTATCTCGGATCACCTCAAGCTTTTAAATTTCTTCAAAGGAACCTGTTGTAATACCAATTGTTGGCAAAACAAGGAAAAACAACTTAGAGGGGGGGTGAATCAGTTGTCACAAAATATTTAAACTTTTCAAACTTTACTTCACTTAATATCAAATTTGATGAATGAATAATAAAACATAAACAATTAGCACATCAGAAACATAGAGAACACCAAGATTTTTTATGTGGAAGCCCTATTAGGGGAAAAACCACGGTGGATGTTAGTCCACAATATTATATCTTGTTAAAATTAGAATGAAAATTAATGGGAATGCACATGCATTTAGGCACACTACCTAGAGCTCACTACTCAAATACAAGAGGGATGACTACCCAACAATACATAACAATATAGATTATATATGCAAAGTATGAACTGAGAAAATAACTTCTACACAAGCCTGATTATAGTTCTAGTTAAGCACAAAAAATCTTCTTCACACTTCACTCAAACTTCTTCATACTTTGCTCTACAATCAAATGATTTGATCACTATTCACACACTTTCTCTTTCTCTATCTTTTCTTCACTTCATACATACACTAACTTTGCTCAAACAATCACTCTTATATATCCGCAACATGAAATACATCAACAACTTAGTTGGCCAAAAATATAAAACATATTTACAATGTCAGCCCAAATTTACAAATAAATTTTAATGTGAATCAAGTTACACCATCAACTAATATTATGATGATACCCAAAAAAATATCCTCGAGTGCACGAAACATTCAAATTTTAATCTTCAAGCATCTACAACATGTTACAACCATCATGTTAGCCAAGAACATGAAAACTTAATCATATGGAGAGAAATCTTTGACCACGAGCACACTGATCAACATAGACGTACAAAAAGGATAGAGAATCATCTTGAAGCATCCACAAACAACAAGAACTAATAGAGAATCATCCGCAACAATATAAATTACCAGAATCACATAAAATTCAATTAGGAACACTAATAGAACCCACATAAATATTGTCAGAACACAACTGTTCATAGCATGATCAAACTTTCGATAGATGATCTAGATACTCTTAGCAATAAACCCTTTATTCCACAACAACTTATCTACAACGTATAGAAAAAAAAACCTTCATGACATTCACTGTTCCATTGGCAACCTACAACTCTTCCTTTAACAATTTTCTCAATATCCTTGACATATGCAACCTTCAATACAATAATGCTAATAGTGTTGAAATCAATGACAACCACATATCAACAAAACAACCACAACATCCAATAGGTGATATGAAAGAATTCATGGGAACATGAACCAACCAAAAATACTAAAACCTTTCAAATGGGAGATGCAATAAAAATAATAATCATATTTCTATAATATAATAAATACAAAATTATCTATAATGGATGAGATGACTTAGATATGAAGGAAAGAATTAAAACCTAATTAAATCCTAATACAAACTAAGATCCTAACAAGTGTTTTAATCACATGATATGAAACACAAAAAATAAATGACTTAAGTAATTGTTAACACTTTGTGCAACCTATTGACACAAGAAAATTATTAGGGTTTTAGGGAATTTCCTAAAAGAATTAACTCACTCTGAATAAAACCCTAAACTATTTGTGTATAGTCTACACTTTATTTTCTAACCATGTAATATTCCTAACCCATTACATTATTTTAAGTTATATTTTTGTGCCCTCAAAATCATTTGTTTTACCAATCCCTTTATCCTAGTGATTGACATAGCCAATATGTCACGTGCCCTTCAAAAATACTCAAAGACTTCCTTGAGTTTTCTTGTGTGGTGGTCCCTACCATTGTCTTGTTGGAATCCAAGTCACTAATTTGTATTGGCATCCATGTGGCCTTTAGAATCTATGAGACTCATAAAATTTCACTCATGCACTATGATTCCATGTGTCACTCTCGATTACATGTGCTTTCCTCACAAATAAAGGTTACATCATATCTAGGTGGTAAGATATTTTTTTGTAGCATATTCATTTATTTCATCACCACTTCTTGAAGAAAGAGAAAGGTAAACATGTGTTAGTGTGCTATGTTTCCACGCATCATCTACTCAACATGCACTTGAGTAAAGGTTTAAGCATCCTCAAGTATCAACACAAGTGACCAAGAACCAAATTTCATGTCCTCATTTAAGCACATTTTCTCCTTTATAATATAGCTTCATTTTTTGTGTGAGCCTCAAATTTTCACTATTGTGCTTTGGTGATACAATGATTCCATTATTCCACCTCCAACTTAGTCTTCAAGCTTTCAAATCCCATCTCTTGGAAATATATGGTGATTTATTATTGTAGCATATGCTTTCCTCATAATGTGAGATCATTTTTAAAGCTTAGTATAAAGTTGAAATCATGTGCTTAATTGTTGCAATTCAACTTTGGCGTGAGGTTGTCCAATGTAGCTATTTTCTACATGAATATTTCTTTTTCTATGGTGGGCTAACCTCCTTCCAAATGACATCTTATCATTGCAACACTCTCATCCTTCATAGTGAAAATTCATTTTCAAATATTAGGTCAAAGATGCACTAATCAACTCTACTGCCACTTGGAAAACGTGACAACCAAGTCTTCCAACAAGTCCACCAACCCAAGCAAGATCTATGGGGCCCACCTCCAACTCAATTTCCCTTATCGATGTTGGTGTGAATAAATGTCTTGTATTTAGTTAATTTACTTACTAGGAACTTAGGGGACATATTCACATGTTAAGTTTACTTAGGCTATAAGATTCCTTCTAGAAGTCTTAGTTTTCATGTCTAGACTTTACCTTATCCTAGGGAGTTATGATATAGTTGTCTCATGTTATAGGATTAAGATACTTGTCATAATATTGTCTAATCCTATCTATCACCTTACCTTTACAAGTAAGGTATCTCATGTACATTTGTATATTCAACCATATTCAATATTACATTGGTGAAGAAATTATTCTTTCCATTTTCTCTCTTGTGGAAGAAATTTTTGTTTAGCAACTATTCTTGGGGGTCTTGAGTGATGAGTTTATTTAATAGTCCATTTCCTGATGTTTTTATGCATGCTTTAATAAATTATCAGACAATCATTTCAAACATATTCCTATGCTATGTTACCTTTTTATGCTTATTATACCACCTTGGACTTGAATTATAGTAATGGAAATATAGTTTTGATATAGTAGCATTGCATGATATATATGTGAGTATGTATGTAATGTGGTTGGAATTCTTTATTTAATCATGGTAGCTATATTTTTTTATATGTTTTGTGGATTAACCTCTTGTAGCACAAAAAGACACTATAGCCCATAGCAATTGGAAGATGTAGCCCATAGAAAAAGGAGGACTTGGACAACAAAACAAGGGAAGTTCTAGAACAATCTGAATGCATTAACTATAGTGTAAAGACACCTGATGGAGTTAGTCATGCATCATTATGATTTTTAATAAGGTGTTGAAGAAGAATAATTCTTTTGTTGATAGGATTCTGAATAATTGATTATGTATTCCACATCCAAATCTATTTTATAGAGTTCTAATTCCATCTAAACTCTTGTTTCTAAAGTTCAATTACAATTTTCATAATTTAATCTTAATTACATACTCTGATATCTAGTGAGTTGTAGTTAATGATTTTAGTTAAGAGTAGTGTTTAGAATAAACACCTCCATGTTTGTATATAGTCAATGGTTGAGTCCTTAGATAGGTAGTTGGTTAAGTATTTTTTTTATCAATTACTTCTAAGTTTTAGTTATCATCTATAGAAATGTTGGTTATTCAAAAATGATTTCCTTGAATACAATATTTTAGCAAGATTTTATGTGATCTTTTGAAATGTGTAATAAATGAAGTTTAAGTTTATATGGATGCATAGAATCTAAGATTTAGATAGCCACTTGAGCACACCACTCAAGGTAGCTATTCCTTACTACATTTATAGATTTTTTATTTATATTTATTAGTGATTTCTATTGATCATTGCTTTATAAATTTCTTGGAAGTTAGAATAAATTCTCATATTGTGATTATCATTAATGATTTTTCATGTGCATGAATTCATGCAATAGACTTGAAGTACTCTGAAGGATAGATTAAGTTCAGTTACTAGTTTTGAATAGTTCTTAGTTAGTTTCAATAAATTTTTGTTAGCAATAATTCAGGTACAAGTTATGCTATAGTAACCCATAGCCATTAGTGTCAGTTTACTTCTTTCACTATTATACATTAATGAGATTTTAAAACAAGTAGAATACTTTTAATAGAACCTAGGTAACATCAGGTCTTTGAAGGTATATATAGTGCAACACCATCACAAGTTTACAAACCTAGGTTTACAATTTAATGAAGCCTTTACAATGTTGAGTGGATTGTTCAACTAGTCATTCTTATAAATTTTGTGCTTTCTACCAAGTTTATAGGACACTAGTTTAGACTCTACATTTACTAGGGATGGTGTTACCTTTATAGACTTATTTTTCCAAGATTTCATAGTTTACATTTTTTTTTAAGCATTAGAACTGTTAGAGTTAATCTTTTTCAACATACTAGAAAGTTAAACTAACATTATGTAGGACTACTTCTATGGAAAGCCATATTTATTGTATGTGGAGGTAGATAGAATCTTTGGGTAGATTCCTCCCCTCTACATGCCAAGAAGCCACAACAAAAATTAGTGACTCCAATAGTCAAAGCGAGGGTAATACTGAATAAGAAATTTCCCTATCACCAACATCTAGCACACCAATAGAGGGGACATACCAACCATGGGTGATATAGTGAATGATCCTGAATGTGTGAATTTTGATTTTCTAATCACCAACCAAAGAAAGGGCTATTGTGTTGAAGAATATTCCTCCTTCAACATTATCATTCTTTTATGGGTTGGTGACTAAAGATCCAAAAACATTTTTTTTGAATTTGGTGTTCTATTCAAGAGCTATGGCTATACTTATGATGCTCATAGGCTCAATATCTTCAATTCCACTCTAAAAGATGTAGCCTTGAGATGGTTTATGGGATTAGGAAAGGATGTTGTTCTTGGTTGGGATACCATGAAAAAATTGTTGTTGGAGAAGTACCAAGACTATTATATAGGACTTGATAGGAGGAGAGATGACATTTTCAAAATTTCACAGAAGGAGGATGAGCCATTAGAAGACTATGTGGAGAGATTTCATTTTTCTTTGAAGAAAAACCCATAGAACAAGTTATCTAAATAATCCCTAAAGTTAGTATTTTTTAGGGGATTCAAGGAGGACTGTATGGATGCTCTTGATCTTATTTGGCAAGGGGATATCTATCAAATAGCATTAAAAAATATCTACAAGGTCTATATAAATTACTCCAAGATCTTCACTAAGAGGCCAAGAGGAGAGAGGATATCCACCATTGGAAAATCATCAACTAGGGTTTCAAAGATAATGTTAACTAATTTTCTATCTAACATGGAGGATATTACCATTCTTCTTTCCACTTAGTTGGACACTCTCCATATAAAGATGAATCAAGAGGAAGTTGAAGCAATGCTTACTGAATACTTACCCAACTATAGGCAAAGGAAAGAAAACTATAAATTCAAGAGGGTGGCTAGTATTCATCAAGAAAAAATAGATAAATATAAATTTTAGCCACTTGAAGGATAGAATGGATGGCTATTTTACATATCCCAAAGAAGGACATAGAAAAAAAGACAAGGTATACCACAAGAACCTCTTAATTTCAATTTATCTTTCCCATTGGAAATAAAAAAATTCTACTTGGAGTTCCCATCCCTGCTCAAACAACCAAAACCAATGGCCAAACCCTTGACAATGACAACAACCTCAGTAAAATTGGAACAAAAAAGAACCAAATTCTTGGTCACAAAAAGATTTCCAAGGTTCTAATTATAATTCTCAATGGCCAACTTAGCAAAACTAGTGGCAACCACAATGGAAAAAATATCAGTAGTGGTAGTAGCAAAACATGAATTATTAGTAGCCTATACTTCCTCAAACACAACAACAAGACATTATGCCACCATCAAATCCAACATCACAGACACCCAAACCACCACAATTACCTTCCCAATTGACACCTAACCCTAACAATAAGCTTGTGCAATAGGCTTATAATAACGAGGCTATGCAATACTCCACCTATGGGGTAGAGGTGAGTGATGTCCACCTTGGGTTAGGGAAACAACTAGCTAGAACTTCATCCCCTCAAATCACTAAGATGGAGGATAAGGAACTTTTAGTTGAAGCTTAGGACAAATCACCTTTAGAACATGAGACAAATCAGGTACACCAAACTACCTCAACTCCAAAACCTCCTTTCCCTAAACACTTATCCATTCAAAATAATCAAACCCAAGTTGAGATAGACTTGTTGGGTCAACTTAGGGATGCCAATATCAAGATCCCTCTCATCCAATATATTAAGGATATTTTAATCTATACCAAGAACTTCGAGGACCCGTGTCTTAAGAAACCATGAAGGAAAAGGAAGGATCCTCAAATAGTTCATGTCATAGGAAACCTTATTGATATCATGCTAGGGAAAATAACTATCCCTGAATACATAGACCATGGTAGTCTAGTAGTGGATGTTAAGATTAATGAGACCCTTATCAAGAACACCTTGATAGACTTATGGGAAAAAATCAATGTCATGACTAAAGAGACAATGCAATTACTTCAATTTTCCAACCTTATACCTATACAAAATATTCTACAATTGGTTGATAGGTCAATAGTCAAGCCTAAAGGAATCATTGAGGATTTAGTTATTGCATTAGATTCTTGGGAATACCCTATAGACTTCATAGTATTATAGCCAAAGGTTAGTCTTGTAGGATATCCACTCATTCTAGGAAGACCATGGTTAGCTATAGTTGATGCATTCATAGGTTGTAGGTTTGGAAATATGATAATATCTAATGTGATTGTGACCAAGAAAATGTCCCTCTATCCTCCAACCCAACCTTATGTTGATATTGAGAAAACCTTTTGTCCCAGTTTGGATGACGAAGATAATTATTCCCTACAGACTTTGATGGAAATAGAACACAACCCTTTATTGGATGATCATGATGAAGATGAGTTGATTTCTCATATAATATAGAATGACTACAGTAGGAGTCCACAATAATAGGATTGTATCTCATGCCTACAAGACCCTTTGAAAAGCATTATACCTACCAATTCCTTAGAAGAAATATCTCAGATATTTCATTCCTTACATCTACAACAATGTGTACCAATCATTCCCAGCCCTGAACTCTCATCCATGCAAGAATCATCCAAAAAACTAGACTTTATGCCATGAAAAATGCTAAACATAAACAATGAATTGATTGAAGATCGGTAGAATTCCCTAACTACTATGCTATAGGCACACACAATAGCATATGCATGGTACTACCATGATATGAAGGTTATATATCCAAACCTATGTATGGATAGGATCTATATAAATGATGGTTATAGGCCCATTAGACAACCTCAAATATTAATGGAACTTGCATTGAGAGAAATAGTCAATGGGTCTCACCTTTAGTCATTGCTCCCAAGAAAGGTGGAAAGTGGAGGGTATGTGTAGATTATAATGAATGAAAATAACCAATCAAAAGGACCACTTTCCATTGCCCTTTATAGATCAAGTGCTTGACTTCTTAGCAAGAAAGAAATACTTTTCATTCCCAAATGGTTTTAGTGGTTACAATCAGATAAAAACTTCTCTAGAGGAATAGGAGAAAACAACATTCACTTGTCCATGGGATACTTATTCCTACTCTATTCCAACCTTTGGTTTATGCAATTCCCTAGCTAATTTATAAAGGGAAGAGCTCAACATATTTTCTAATTATGCTCATGAATTTATGGAGATATTTATAGATGACTTCACTACATATGGGGAAACTTATGAGGAAGCCCTTATCAATCTAGAAAATATTTTAAAGAGGTGTAAAGAACACAATTTGTACATTAGTACAATGAAAAATGATTGATGATGATGACTTAGGGAATTTTTTAAGGGAATTTCATATCTAGTGCAGGTATTCAAGTTAATCCACATAAAATAGAGATCATTTCTTTATTACCTATTCCATCGAGGCAAAGAGATGTTAGAAGCTTCCTTTGCCATGCAATCTATTATAGAAGGTTCACTAAGGGATTTAGTAAGATTTTTGCACCATTGTTGTTTTGTTGACTAAGAACATGGGATTTGACATCAAAATTCCAACAATCCTTTGAAGAACTAAAATAAATCCTTAATACAATCACCTATTTTGAGGGGCCCAAATTGGACCTTACCCTTCAATATACATACTGATGCTTTAAATTTTGTTATTGGAGCAGTTTTGGGCCAAAAAAAGGGTAACAAAGAATATGCAATTTACTACATTCACATGAATCTTTAGGGAGTAGAGCTAAATTATACTATTATAGAGAAGGAGATGCTAGCAATAGTGTATGCCATCAATCAATTCAGGCATTGCATTACTAGTTATGTATTTTTTTTCCACACTAACCATAAAACTATTAGTTATTTAATGAAAAAGGCTATAGTAGGGGGTAGAATAATTAAATGGTTGGTCCTTCTACAAGAATTTGATATCAAAATAGTGGACAAGCCTAGTAAGGCTAATGTAGTAGTAGATTTTTTGTCAAGGTTTCCAACACAATCAACAAAAGGAGTAGTGGATGACTCATTTCTAGATGAGAACTTATTTTCTCTTAGTGTACATATACCCTGATATGCTAACATTGAAAACTATTTAGTGATAGGGAAGACTCCACCATAATTTTCTCCAACAAAAAAGAGATAGCTAGTACATAAACATTTTCCATATTCTTGGATATGTGGTTAATTGTTTTACGCTAGCCCTAAAAATATCATGAGAAGTTACATAAGGGAAGGTGAAATATTTGATATCATGAAGTATTTCCATGATGAACCATGTGGGAATCATTTTTTAGCATAAAGAATATCATTCAAAATCATCACAACTAGTTACTACTAGCAATATTTACACAAATATTATGTCAAGTATACAAGGAGCTATGATAGGTGCTAAAGAATAGTTAAACCAACAATGAGTGATGAAATTCCATTACAACCTTAGTTAATCCTAGCTCCCTTTGAAAAATGGGGTCTAGAATTAATTGGGCCAATATCACCTACTTCTAATAGTAAAGAATACATTTTTTATTTCATTGATTAATTTACTAAATGGGTAGAAGTGAAAGCATTACAGTTTGCTAAAGATCCATGGAAATGTGGCTAAATTCTTGTATGAGGACACTTTTACTAAGTATGGAGTACATAGGGAGATAGTGAATAATAAAGGTACACAATTAAATTTAGACCTCATTACCAAATAAGTTGAAGAGTATGAAATCAAGCACAAAAATTCAACACCTTATCACCTTTAGGCCAATGGCTAGGTGGAGGTTACCAATAAAGAAATTGAATAAAATAAGTCCTCCCAATAGAATTTGAGTATAAGACCTTAAGAACAGCTGTGGAGTTGGGCATCGATCTCATAGAAGCTCAAAAGGATAGGTTACACCACTTAAATGGACTAGATGAAATAAATATGTAGGTCATCCATCACATAAAGATAGTACAACACTAGAGGACAAAGTGGCATGACCAATACATCAAGACAAAGGAATTCAATGTAGAAGGCTAGACCTTATTGTATGACTCAAGATATAAGGATTTTAGAGGGAAAATATAATCCAGGTAGTTAGGACCTTATGCAAGATCAACTAAGTCTTTTCTAATGGAGCAGTAAAGTTGCACACCATAGATGCAATAAGGTTTTCTCTACTGGTCAATTGCCATAGATTAAAACTCTGTAAGAAACCAATACAAAAGGGAGATTTTATTCTTTATCTCATTCAATAGTATGGTACTCTTAGTGATCTAGATATAGGTTTAGAAACATAGAGTGATGCCTTAGTAGCCCCAAATGTACCAAGTTCTTTAGGTGACTTAGTGATTGAGCTACACCACTCAACCATTGAGATCACTCAGGTTTAATTTCTTATTCCATCTCACATGCATACACAACATAGGTATGATGAAGTATATATTTTCTCCATTGGGACCTATCTTATATATACACATATCACCATTCAATAAGGGCCATATTTCAGTAGCGACCTATAGCAAAAAAGCTATCACAAATCAAAGGTACCTAATACTGAAGGTACTCATAGTGTTGCCCAACAAGAAATTTCAAAAAAATTTGCACCACATTAATTTCAATTTTACCTTTCCTACCTCATTCCCTCACACATGAAACATAATTCTAATTGAAATAAGTAGCCACAACACACTTATTTTACATCACACTACCAATTCAAATTTTAGGCTTTTGAATTGTCACATCACTAACCATTATCCATTTATTCCATTTCACGAGCTTACGCACAACACCTCATCATCCATTCACCTACATTTAATTATTGTCACATCAAATCATCCTATGGATACATTTTATTCATCTCACACATGTGGCGTTCAATTAATCACCTCTAATAGGTACACAAAGTATATTACCATAATTTTCATAGATTTCTTAACACTTTCATTATGTATTTCCATATTGAATCAAGAATGTGATATATTCTTAACACTTATTTCCATATACTCTAATGATACCTTTTCCTATCACAAGTTAAAGTGAGATCATTTCAAACCTCAAGTTAAGGGGAGGGTACAATATCAGTCAAAAAAAAAAATTCACCACCTAAACTCAAATGCAAACAAATATATGACATGCAAACCCTATTTGTCCTAAAATTGCACCTAGAGTGCTTGAAACCCTAAAGCCAAAAGCTAAAGCTACAAGATAAAGTTCTCCTATCTCACCTATGGCTTCACCTACTCATAGCCAAGGTGAAAAGGAGGAGCGTAATGTGTCGAAGTCTAGGTCATCAACAGTGGAAGAAACCCCATCTTCCTCAAAACAACCTCAATCCAAGAAAAGAAAAGGTAGTAAATCAACAAAATCCACAACTTCTAAAACATAGAAGAAAAGAAGGATGTTCAAAAGGAAAAGGATATTCAAAAGGAGAAACCTATGACAAGGTGGCCAAGCCACCTAAAAAAGCAAGGTGTTATGAGAGGCAATGTGGAAAATATTGAAGAAGAAATAAAGGGAAAGGAACATCAGGAAGAAGATGTGATGTAGGTTGAAACAAAATTTGAAGGGAAGGGAAATACCACTGTAAATGTACATACACCTATAAATAGGAAGAGGTATGTTCCCACCACTTTTTATTCAAACTTAGAAAATGCATTTTTTTCCATGAAAATATAAGAGAAAACCCCAAAGATTTCTATGAGACGAAGACTATGATTGTACACAGGGTGGTAATGAAAATATTTTGGAAATAGAGAAATTTTTTATAGAAGATGGAAATTTCAAGAAGGAGCTTTCGGAAGCTCTAGATATAATTAAACATTTGGAAGAACTAGTGCAGGGTTATGAGAAGAGAGACAAAGAAAGGGAGACAAAAATACAATAATTGGAAAAGAACTTGCAGACATGTGGCCATGATGCAAAGTTGGACTATTGGCACAATTGGCCATTATGGCACATGAGCACCATGATAACTTGAATCATATATTGTTGGCACCACAAGACTCTCTAACTCTTCTAGGTTTTTTCACCTAAAAGGAGAGAGGTGGGCAAAAAATGCTAGCTAGGTTCATTCAAATTATGTAAAGTATGATGTTATTAAGACTAAATGGAATGAAATAAGTGGAGTTGTATGAACTAATTGAATGATTTTGTATGCAAAACATATGATTTATGCAATGTTGGAAAACATAATGTGATATGAAAATAATGAACTATGAATGAACAAATACAAAATATAATAGAAAAGGGTTGAATCAAAGTGCACCTGGGTAGAGATTGGAGAATATAGAATCTTTTGAATGTTGTCTGAAATCACATTAAATCACCAGTGGGAATCATTCACCACTTGGTGAATCAATCCTACTTCTAATGAAAACTGTCGGGAATAGGTTTTTGAGTGCCAAGATCTAGAATCTAACAAAACTTAGATTTCTAGCCTTAATGTGGGACTCATTTGCCACTGATGGCGAATTAGTCCTCTCCAAAAATTCTAAGAAATCAGCGGACAATTTTGTAGTGCCAGATTTGAGGTTGTTTTCTTGTCAGGTTGTCTAAGTCAAATCTATACAAAACAGACAAAAAGTCTTCTTTAAGCTTGAAATAAGGTTGATTTGATTTGAAGCACCTTGTTGACTTGTTAACCACTCTTCAACACCTAAATACTTGTCAAATCTGCATACATAAGTCTACAAACAAAAATGCAATAGGAGGAAAATGGTTAAGGGTTAGGTTATAGGGATTTTCCTTGGTCAAATCCCACTTTGGTAATTAAACCCTTAATGAAATAATGAAATGGAAGAGAAAGATCAAATAATAACATGAAAATGCTATCAACTTACAAAACCCTTGTTGAATAAAATCTAAAGATGTATCGATGACTACTCTTGAATGCTTGATTGAACTCGATTAAGTGATGCAAAGTGCTTGAATGAGTGTATGAATAAACTTGATGAATGCTTGAATGAATGAGGATTAGAATGGATGTAAAAACACTTATTTATACACACTTGTGCCTTAGTAACCCTTTGATACCTTATCACAGAATGACATCAAGAAATTTTGATTATTTTTGAATTTGGAGCCAAGGGGGACTCATTCGCCACCCATGGTGAATGGGTCCCACCTCAAGCTTGAAAGTGGGTGTCAGGAATTAAGTCACATTTAATGTTATTTGTCAGGTTTACATTAAAAAGTACACTAATTAAGCCTTATAAGGGCATAAAGGGGTCAAATAAAGCATAATAAAGGTGTAAATAGTGAAATTATCCCTAAAAAGTGTGAAATTTAGTTACAAGACTTTATAACACTTCAAAATAGGACTTGTTTAGTGATGAAAAGGTGATTTTTAGGTGAGTTGTAATGAATAGAGTCTAGAAAAGTGTAGAAATGTTTTACAACACTTCACAACACCTTCACAACAGGCCATGATTTGAATTTTAAGGACCTAGATGTGCATATTCAAGCCATATTACATCAATAAATCAAAGAAAAATAAACCAAAGATTATGGAGAAAGGCCTAAAAGACCATGAAAATCACAAGGGGCCATTTTTCTATGATGTACAATTGCATGTATTCATAATGCAACTCTTGAAATTTGATTCAATTTTGATATCTCTACATTGTAATAAGGTCATTTTTCAGATGTTAGGGTCACTAGGGGGGTTAATGTTTAAGTATTGTGTCAGTTTTGAAGAATTGTCAAAAGTTGTCACAATGCAAACTTGTAAAATTGCAAAAAGATGCAAAATTGGGAACATGAAGAGTCATCTTGATTTAGGTAATTGGGAATCACTCGGAATTTTTTGGGTCATGTGTGTAATTCCTTTAAAAGGCCTTGTGAACAATTGTAAAGGTGTTGGTGATTGATATTTTGAACTTGAATAATGAAAACCACTATTTTCTTACATGTTTCTACAAAAAATTTCTACTCTCAGGCCCTGTACGGGTAGAAATTCATTTCTAAATTGTTATAAGTGATAGTTATTTTAATCACCTTCCTAATAAAGTTGGTTTCATGTACTTTAATGAAATTTAGAGAAAGATATTGTGATTTTTTCTGAAAATAGTCATAACCCTATTCTAGGGTAGAGTTAGCTTTCAAAAAATGCATTACTCCATTTCTAACCATTTATAAATACCAAGAATTAGTTTAAAGAATGATATTTGAGTATTCTAAAGTACCATCCATGGTACAAGGTTAGAGGATGAGGTTTCGAGAAATTACAATGATGCCCTAGTCTGAAACATAAAGTTTAGTAAGCAAAGAATGAGCCTAAAATCTAGGGTTTTGTGAAGGAGTCATGGGAATTATTTTGTTATTATTTTTAGAGCATGTTCAAACCCAAATAATTTTTTTCCAAGTGTTGGGAAAGTAGATTTGAATATGGAAATAGTAGAATCAATAAACCCATGTTGTAGCAATGCCTTATTAGACCTAATTATGTAGTGAGACGAAATTTGAGTCTTATGTTACAAAAGACCCCTAACCCATTTTGGAGTATGTTTTAGGAAAGAAAAAGAGGTATTCAAATGTGTGATTAGTTTTGGGTTTTAGTGCATAACCTGAGAGTAAAGATCTGACAATCCTATTTGGGGACCTATTAGCATTACAGGCAACATGGCATGAAATAGCCATCGATTGATGCATGAAGGTCTTGATGCTAAGTTTTTTTGAGTAAGATAGAGTTCTAAGAATTTTGAAGGTGATGACTAAGCATTTTTGGGTTTGTGAGACTGAAAACTAGAATTTTCCTTGTGAATGAAAGTTTTCTTGAAAGGTGGTTTCCTAGAAAGGTGAGATGAGTGAGACCCATTGTTGAGAAATATACCTCCAGTTGAGTGATTTGAACCATTAGTATTGCATAAATTGGTATTAGATCTCAAAATATTTGGGAAAGAGAGTTTGGTGTTTGTGTAGGTTGAATAGAGAACCTAGTTTCCAAAAGACTAGGTAGAGGAAAAGATGAGAGACCTAGGTGAGGAAAAGAAATCAAGAGAAAGCAAGGAGATACTTGCTTGAGTAAAGAGAAGGGTGGATTTTTTTGCAGGGAGAGGGCTCATAAAAGAGGAATTAAGAAATCAAAAGAGAGGAAAAATAGAGGAAGAGGAAAGAGGAAAAGATGAGGCAAATAGAGATTGAGAAAGAGATAATAGAACTAAAACAAGCTATAGAAAGAATAGATTTGGAGTTCCAAATGAAGATGGAGTAGTTGATAAAACAAGCACAAATTTGGCACTTGGAAATGAAGAAGAAAGTTGTATGGCCCATTAAGAAAATTTTCCAAAGAATAAGAATTGAAGCAAGGACAACAAATGGAAGGCAATAAGAAGAGGAGGTGAGGACAATAAGGAATGATTCAAATTTGAATGAAGAAGATGACATGCTGATATCAGGGTTTGAGACAGAGAAATTCAAGGATGAATTCCTTTTGGAGCCTTAATATGGGCTAGAAAAGCATGGTGAAACCATACTAGTAATATTAATTTGTCCATTAGTAGCGAAGGAGGTGAAGAAGCAACCTAGTGATCTGAAAATAGAGATTTGTAGGGCTAATCAGATAGAGGTTACATGGCTAAGGAAAAAAGTTAAGGAGGTAATTTATCACTTCCTTGTTATGATAGAAATCTTGATGGGACACAAAACAAAGTTCAAAATTAAGGGAGGAGGACAAGATACTAAGGTAGAAACTGAGATACATCAAGGTATGAAGGATTTAATTCTAGGTGACAAGATAGGTAGGAGACTTTTTTTTTTGACAAGATGAAACCAAAGATGAAAATGAAGAACAATAGGAGAAATTTCAATGAGGACAAGAGGAAAAGCTCAAAAGACATCAAAGGGGAACCTGTAAAGGTTGAAGACTTGTTGATACCCTCAATTGAAGAGGGCTTGGAATTTCTTTGGCTAGGAGTTTGGTGCAGGAGCACCAGACAACTACATGTCTCCATAATGCAACTCTTGAAGTTTGATTCAATTTTGATATCTATAGATTGTAATAAGGTCACTTTTCATATGTTAGGTTCACTAGGGGGTGAATGTTTGAGTCTTGTGTCAATTTTGAAGAATTTTCAAAAAATTTCACAATGCAAACTTGTAAAATTGTAAAAAGATACAAAATTGGAAAGGTGAATAGTCATCTTGATTTAGGTTGTTCGAAATCACTTGGAAGTTGTTGGGTCATGTGTGTAATGGCTTTAAAAGTCCTTGTGAATGATTGTAAGTGTGTGGGTGATTGAGATAATGTATGGCCCTGTACGAGCATAAATTCATTTAAATATGGTTGTAAGCGATAGTGCTTTCAATCACCTTCCTAATAAAGTTGGTTTCATGCAATTTGATGAAATTTATAGAAAGATATTGTGATTTTTTCTAAGAAAAATCATAACCCTATTCTAGGGTAGCAATTAGCTTTCTAAAATGGAGTTACTCTATTTCTAACCATTGATAACTCCCAAGAATTGATGTAAAGAGGGATATTTGAGTATTCTAAAGTACCACCCATTCTACAGGGTTAGAGGATGAGGTTTTGAGCAATTACAATGATGCCCTAGTCTGAAACACAGAGTTTAGTAAGGAAAGAATGAGCCTAAAAGCTAGGGTTTGGAGAAGGATTCATGGGAATGGTTTTGTGATGACTTTTAGAGCATGTGAAGACCAAATAAATGTGTTCCAAGCATTGGGAAAGTAGATTTGAGTCTGGAAATAGTAGAATCAATAAACCCCTATTGTAGCAATGCTTGATTAGGCCCAATTCTGTCCCAAGACAACAACATTTGAGCCTTATGTTACAAAAGAAACCTAACCCATTTTGGAGTATGTTTTATGAAAGAAAAAAAGGTATTCAAATGTGTGATTATTTTTAGGTTTCAGTGCATACCTTGAGAGTAAAGCTCTTATAGTCCTATTTGGGGACCTACTAGTGTTGCATGCAACTTGGGATGAGATAGTCATTGATTGTTGCATGAAGGTCCCAATGCTAAGTTTATTTGAGTAAGATAGAGTTCCTGAGAAGTTTGAAGGTGCTGAATAACCTTGTTTAGGTCTATGAGACTAAAAACTAGAAGTTTGCTTGTGAATGAAAGTTGTCTTGAAAGGTGGTTTCCTAGAAAAGTGAGATGAGTGCAACCCATTGTTGAGAAATATGCCTCTAGTTGAGTGATTTCAACCCTTAGTACTACATAACATTACCAAAATAGGGGATAGAGAACTTGTAGTAGAAAATTAGAAACCTCCTCTCATAAAAAACTAGAATTAACCACACCACTTTGTCTCTTGGTTATCAACTATGCAAGGTGACTGATGAATTCTCACATGAAAAGGAAAAATGGAGAAGGGAAAAAGAAACTTTAATTGCAAAACACACCAAAGTGTAGGAAGGAAAATTGATTAAGCTAAAGAAATTACAAATGAGATTAGAAGAAGGGGTAGATAAAGCTACCCAAATTGTAAGATGCAAACATCCAACAAGAACATATGCACTATTTTTTCAAGAAAAGTTTTTGAGTTTTCAATTTAGTAGGTTAATTAGTAACCAATCAATTGGGATGGGCAAGAAATTTTATTTTCTTAATGTTTTTACTAATTCTACACTAGAAGAGAAAGATCAAATGTGTGAGTACTATTTGCACAACTATGTGGTGCTAGAAGAAACAAAATGGAATCCTCTAATGTTTGTAGGGAATCTCAAGGTGAGGGAGCTAGCATCTTATTATAGGAATGAATAGTTCAGGGTAGAAGTAATGGAAAAATATGAGGAGAGGGAGAAATCAATTTCTCTCCCAATAAGGAAAGAGTTTAAATACCCTGATGCACTTATAAATCAATGGTTGAGACTTCTATCTCATAAAGGTGTAGGATGGAAGATTATGAACCTAATAATTTAGAGGATTATAAAAGAAGGAAAATAGTAGTTGTGGGATTGGGTGAGAAATTCTATAGTTATATATAGGACATATGAGACAACATGACCCCAATGTTGTAGAGAAAGGAACCTCATTCAATATACAATTTTACCTCCATTCTTGAGAGGGTACACAAATACATGAAAATTTATAATAACATAGGACTTCACTGGGTACCACTCACATTCCACCCACCTATAATACTCTATCTAGTTCCACATTGGATTGGGGAAAAAGGTAAGGAGTGTCAGAAAGATGGGATCATTAGAATGAGAAGACTTGGAACTTATAGAGGTTTCTACCTAAATCAAATCAAGGGATTAGATACTATCATGGACTTCAAAGCTATTACACTGCATTACAATCTATACCCTTAGTTTATTTTGCTTGAGGGCAAGCAAAAGTATAGTTTGTGGGAGTGACGAGTCTATTTAATAGTCAATTTCCTAATGTTTTTATGTGTGCTTTCAAACATTATTAGACAATCCTTTTAGACATATTCCTATGCTATGCTATATTTTTATGCTTATTACCACCTTGGATCTAAATTATAGTAATGGAAATAGAGTTATGATATCGTAGAATTGCATGATTTATATGTAAGTATGTATGAAATTTGGTTGGAATTCTATGCTTAAACATGGTAGTTAGCTTTGTGTATATGTTTTGTGGATTAACCTCATGCAGAACAAGAATACAATGTATCTCATAGGAATTGGAAGCTATAGCCTGCAACAAAAGGATGACTTGGACAATGAAATAGGGGAAAGTTTGGGTAGGTGCATGAAGTTGGGTACCAATTTTGTGGCCACTTTTAAAAAAAAATTGAAAAATGCGCTCGCATTATTTTGCATTAAAAACAAAGAAAAAAGTGAAATTATTTTCCTTGGGATACCAACCCAAAGGCTTGGAGGGCATTCCCAACAAGGCTAGGGATGTGTTTTTGCAAATTCTATAATTTTTCACATAATCTAGTATGTGCTCACCATCAAGATTGCATCTAGTTCAATATTGACAAAATCAAGCACATGGGTAATGTTAAGTTCTCTCTTAGCTATCCAACAATGTAACTTTTTTCACTTTTTGACAATGTTAAGCCTTTCATCCATAATTTCTTTTGTTTGTATATTTGTTTTTTGCTAAAAAGCAGTGTTTGGTTTTTTGTTTGTTATAAATTAACCATTCATCAAAATTTCAAATAAATTAAATTTTTAGAAACTAGACTTCATTCTACAAATTTTGAAAACAAAAAAGAAAAAGAAAATCAATTATTTTCAAAAATTTGTAGGGGGAGCCGAAAAATTCTGCTTTTCAGGAAGTGCCCACTTAGAAAATTAGTAAAAAATCAAATATTCATTAAAAAATTATCAAATAAATTGTACATCAACTAGATGTGGTTAGCTAACTTTTGACCATAGTGATTTTAAAAATAATACAAAAATGTTCACTATGCTCAGGTCGTACAAGAGTTGCGATGTTATGCTTTTTTGAAAAAAACAACACCAATTTGTGTACAATATCTTTTTAACCCCTTAATCTCAACCATTTTCAAAATAAAATTTTTAGTTTAGAAAGTAGACTCAGAGCACTTTGATCCTTGTTTTTGTTCCATCTCAAAATTTTGAGTGTAACTATCCTCAATTTCATGTCCAAGGTCAGCATTTCCTGATTTCAGAAAAAAAGTGGCCACTTAAGGCCCCTTTTTGGGAACCATCTTGGTGCACTTACCCAACTACCAGAACAATCTGAATTCAATAAATAACTCATGGAGACACCTGATGGAGTTAGTCATGCATCATTATGATAGTTAATAAGGAGCTAAAGAAGAATAATTATTTTGTTGATAGGATTTTGAATTTAATTGATTATGTTTTCAACAAGTAGATCTGTTTTGTAGAGTTCTAATTATGTTTCAACTCTTGTTTCTTTTTAATTTTCATTTGAATAGCTCAATATTAATTACTTACTCTGATATCTAGTGATTTGTATTTAAAGATTTCAATTAAGAGTTGTGTTCATAATAAACTCCCCTATTCTTATATATAGCCGATGGTTGAGTCCTTAGATAGTTAGTTGGTTAAGTATTTTGTTATCAGTTACTTCTAAGTTTTAGTTATCATCTACTAAAATGTTGATTATTCTAAAATGATTTCCCTTAATAAAATATTTGAGAAAGACTTTAAAATGTGATGTTTTGAAATGCATAATGAATGAAGTTTATGTTCATATGGATGTGTAGACTATGAGATTTAGATTTGGCTTTAGTTAAGTGAATAAAATCACTTGAGCAGGCCACTCAAGGTAACTGTCCTTCACTAGATTTATAGTTTGTTTATTTTTATTTATCATTGCTTAATAAATTACATGGAAGTTAGAATAAATTCTCATATTGTGATTATCAATAATGATTGTTCATGTTCATGAATTCATTCAATAGACTTGTAGTACTCCAGAGGATAGATTAAGTTCAATTACTAGTTTTGAATAGTTTTGAGTTAGTTTCAATAATTTTTTGTTAGAAGTAGTTCAACTATAGGTTATGTTGTAGGCACCTATAGCCATTTCTTTCACTATTTTGTATTTATGAGTTTTTCTAGCAAGTAGAATACATTTAATAGGATAACCTAGGTAACCTTAGGTCTTTGAAGACATATATAGTGTAGCACCATCATAAGTTTACAAACCTTGGTTGGAAATTATAATGAATTATTTACAATGTTGAGTGGACTCTTCATCTAGTCATTCCTCTAAATTGTGTGGTTTGTACGAAATTTATAAGACATTAATTTAAAATCTATATTGAGGAGTCACCATTAACTCATAAATGGTATCAAAGCTCCAATGTTGTAGATTCCTTCCCAAATTCAAAAGTTTTGTGTTGGATTGAATATTTTGTTGGGTGCATATTGGGGTTTCAAGGACCACACGGTTGAATCTAGGGCATCAAAGAAAGTCATGTTTTCCTTTCATTTCATCAAATTTGGTTATGGTTTTCCTAATCTATAAAGGTTTCAATTTTAGTGCTATAGTTGCTAGAGTTCGAGGTAGGTGACATTTCAAGGCACTTTGGGCCAAATTAGACCCTTCCATCACATTCAAATGGATTTAAAACATAAAGATTGGCTATCAAAATGTAAAAATAATACATGATTTTCTAGGGGCATAAGAGGTTCTTTAAATAAATTGTTACAAAAAATATGCACAATAAAAAATCCATTCTATATGATTTTTCATAGTTGTGCTACATCTATGTTTAGTAGAATATTATATATCATGCAACATATTACTCTTCTACATTATGATGGCATAATTTCTATTTTCTCCATACTCTTGTGGCCAATTTTTTGTACGAAACTTTTGTACATCAATTTTATTAAATTCACTAGTGATACGTTTCTAATAGAGGTTTTGTTTTTTTTGCAAAAGGTGGAATGCACCCATATTATTAGGGGTAAATTATTTTGAACGCAACTATGAACTTGGTACAAGAAACCACAAAAAAAAACCAAACCCTCAAGCACAATGGCCCAGCTAAGGCACTCGTCCTACAAGCACTTTGTCCCAACAAGGGTTTGAACCCTAGTAGTTATCACTACAATCAAGTGACTTGACCACCAAACCACACTCTTATCATCTCTAATAGAGGTTTTTTTTATTAAAAATGCTTTTTTTTTTTTGGTTGGTTGGTATTATTTCACATGTGGTGACAACCCATGACTACGGGTTAGTGGCTAGGATCTGAACACTTAGCGGCATGGCTCTGCCCACTGCTCTCCAGCCACCACCCTCAGTAGTATCCTTTTTTAAAAATCCTACTTAAGTGGAAGGTCATTTGACTAACCAAGAGTTGACTGTTTGAGCCCCTAGGTTCCTTGAAGTGTTCCCCTAGGCTCTAAAATAACACTTTTTAAAATTTTTCTAAAACTGTCAACCCATGAAGAATTTCTTTTTCAAACAAAATATTGTCGAAAAGTTGGCTCTATGAATTCTCTAGTGGTGTAGGTTATTTTGCAAACTTTTTTTGATTGATAACAACCATTTTTTATTGAACTTAGATCTTGTGTGTTAGCTCTCAAGCTCATAATTTTTTTCTATGATCTCTATTTTTTGTGATTCTTGAGGCATTAGAAAGGTATTGAGGATATATATCCATCCATCCATGCATCTTTTCCTATTTCTATCTTAGGTATATTGTGATTTCAATTTTTTTCAATGGGTATACTGAAGGGTACTTGGTGTAATGACAAAAAGTGTAAATCCCCTTGTATTTTCACATTTGTTTAGGTTTTCCCTATTGAATTGAGCATAATGTTGCCTTGATTTAGTGTTGTAATGTTTTCAACACATTCACATTAGGTCTTGGGACCTTGTAAACTAAATGAGATTAATTATGTCTTTATTTAAGGTGTTGTAAAGTGTACCTTCACACTTTCACACTAATCTAGGGTTTCATTAATAAATTGGGCTTTTTATCCCTTAATTTACCTAATTTTCCATCCACAAGCCTTAATTAATGCACCTTTATGAGAATAATCCCGACAAATATGCAATGACCAATAATAAATTATTATTTTTGGATTGTATGGCCCAAATTTAGTGATTTTGGACTCATATGCCACCTTGGGCATATGGGTCCCACCTATTCTTCAAGGCCTCAATCTATATTTTACATTAATATAAGCATTTATTGAAAAATGTTTTCCAAATCCTAGCCTAAGAGGACTCACATGCCACTTCTAGAATATGAGTCCCATGTGGCTTAAACCTAAATTAAATTTAAATTCATGGTTGGAATTTATTCTCCCATATTTGATGTTGGCTTGTAGTGGTGTAATTTTGGGAAATTAGGCATCAACAAGTATAAATAAAAGGTTATTTTACTTATCTTCACCTAAGAATTTCATGAGAGAAATCCTAATAGAAAATTTATTTCACAAGAGCATTCAAGAGAATTCACGAGTATACAAGAGCATTCAAGGGCTGATTATCAAGTGTTTTATATCATTATTTAAGTATCAAGCATTATGTGCAAGTCATCATGTAACATGTTTGTTTTTGAGCTAAAATTTGTGATGTAGGGTTTCATGATGCAAGCAAGTTTTCAATTCAAGATCCATATCATTTAAGCAAGAGTCAAGATCCACATCCATTGGGGCCATTTTATGAATGTTTGCAACACTTTATTCTTATGGTTTTGTGAGTTGCAACATATCATTTTTTTCATTCATCATTCCTTCTTTCCATTTCATTTCAACGTTTTATTACCTAAATGGGGTTTGACCAAGGAAAATACTAACAAAACCAATTTTTTCCCTCTTAGTGTGTGAGTTGTAGATCTAGGTTGAGGGACATTAAGCAGCAATATTGGAGAGAATTTTTCAAGTTGTCAAAGGTGTCACCTTGTTTACAAGATCACTAAAAGGCATCTATAGAGTAGAATTCATAAATTTAGATCTAGAAGTTAGGTTGAGAAGACAATGTAGAGATTGAAGAGCAGAATTAGAACTTGATCCTCTAAAAAATCCAAGCATAACTAATATGCCACTTCTAGTGTATGTGTCCCAATATAGTCAAATTTCTAGATTTTATGAGTTCTAGACTTGTCGCTGCCAAATTTTTGTTCTTGCCTAAAAACCTTAATCTAGGACTAAATTTCCCAATCTAGCATATGAGTCCCATTATTCATTAAATTCAACATTTTTCAGCATTTAGGTCTTCATTCAGGCTTCTACAGGTTTCTAGGTGCCCTTTAGTACTTCTCTAGTTTTCTATTTTGTTTTGCATCTATTTCTGGGTCATTTAGTGAAGCTTTGCATATCATTAGTTTTTGCATTTTACTTGTCTTTCCGAGCCTTAGCTTAGTGGTGAACTATACTTTATTCCTTAACTACACCCTAGGATACCTTATTCCAAGATCTTTTTCCTCCACTTCATCCTTGGATTGAAATCTCTAAGGTTTCCTTGAATGTAACAAGAGTGAAATAGGAACCCTATCTCCTTGTGCTCTATCTCCTAAAAGGTGGTGCACCCTATTTATGTTATAGTTGTATATTTTGGCATTTGGGAGGGTTTTGTTTTGATAACTGTACTTCATTTCAACCTCATTGTGTGTATTGATATCAAATTTATCAGTTGAGAAGTGTATTATAATTGTAATAATGGGTTATGGAAGTCATCCTTCTATAATAATTCTGACTAAGGACAATTATGAGTCATGGAAAAAAGGTATAATAATAAATTTGACGTGGCTTAATATTTTTCCTCATCTTTATGGACTCATACTTGAGCCATAAACACCATATAATAAATGTTTATGGGATAATAAGAATGACAACATTAAAGGATTGATGGGTTTTAATTTACTTCAAACATCCTCACAAAGACCTGACATAAGATTTCAAGAATCTAGTGCCCACACATAATTTGGACCAAATTTTAAGATATTTTTGGAGATCCACATAATCATACATTCCTAAATGATCGTACTTTAGATTTCCTAATCCCACTTGATGATGTTGACAACATTCCTCATTATTTTGTATCTCATACTTCTCAAGTTGAGATCACACATTCATCTTTTGTTGATGATTAATTGAGAACTTTGGGTGATTCATTGCAATATGTATCTAAATATTATCTTCCTATTTGGGATTCCTACTCATCAGATATTTCTTTTTTGTTCATGGAGTCTCACATTTTATATTTGGAAGACCAAACTGAGGTTTTATCTCTCTCTTATTTGATGATAGTCATCAATCAAATATTTTCACTTCATCATTTTCTTTGGAGTTAGTTCAAGATTATGTTTGAAGTTTCAAGAGATTGCTAAAGATTGTCATTGATGATGTTTTTTGGAAACATGAGCATGAAAGGTACACACCATTGTGATACCATGTTGTCATTGATGTCAAAATTGTTGTGAACTATTTTGATCAATCCTAATAGATTTTGGAGTTGATAAGGAAGAAATTATTGCATAATGGTTTGGTTTAGATATATCAGTTTCATAGAAATTTGACAAGGTGTCAAATATACCAGTATAGTGTAACAATGCACTAGTTTTTGGGTCAGCAATGCTCCATAAAGAAAGCTATAAATTTTCACTTCCAACATTATTTTGGAGGATGTTAGATGCACCTAATTCCAAGATTTTACTTTGATTGGAAAAAGAGTTTGAGAAATATGAATAACAGTGTTCGACTTGGTGTATTACAATTGCTTTATGTACAATGTTTTTGTGTGGGAGAATCCACACTTCTCACAAATAATTTTTTTGTCCTTTGATGTTTAAGATAATCTTCCACATGTCAGTTGAGCTTGGATTCTAGATGGTATCAATTTTTGAGGTCCTCATGTTTAGATGTGGAAACATAGTTGAAGGTTTTTCCTTTTAGGTATTATGTGAAGTTGACCTAACATGTTTGGCATTTATGTGAAGGATTAATATGAGTTGTACTCTTATGTGAGATCTACTATAGGTCCATTCCAACCTATCTTAAGGTTTTTTGAAATTTTAATTCTAGTATGTACTATGGATGATAAGTTTTGGAGCCCACAAGTTACATTTTGGGTATTACATTTAAGTACATTGACCTAATTGATGTTATGCTTAATGTGGATATATATGATAGATTGTTTTTCAGTCTTTTGGGGTGATGGATGAAAAATTTATTTTGTGATGCGAATTTGAGTAGAGTGGTGTGAATTTAAGTTACAAATGTTAACTTGAAGATCAAAATTGGGAAAATTAAGAGTGATGAAAAGTGTTTAATTAGAAGCAAATAAATATTATTATTGTGCTTCAATGGAACTATAATTTATGCATACATAAGATGCAATTGTAACAGTTCAAAAATAGGTTGTGAGCCACCATCTCTCTTCTATATTTTGCTCTGTGGATAGTGAGTCCACCTACGATGAGAATTTTTGTAATATACTATAATTGGTTATAATATATTGTGAGCTAACCCTAACCATGGTTTATCCCATCTTGGGTTTTACATGTAAAAATATAGGTGTCCATGTGTTATGTGATGTTGTGAATGTTTCATGATTTATTTCCTTAGTATAGTTGAATATGAATTAGTGATTAGATGTTTAATGTTTGATTGGATTAAGAGAATACTAATTTACCCCCCATCTAAATATTTTAGGTGTTCAACAATTTTTATTGAACCGTAGGTTTTTTGCTTCGTATGGAATCTAACTCTTCTAGGGTTTTTCACCTAAAAGGAGAGAGATAGGAGAAAAAATGATAGTGGTTCATTCAAATTATATTGTGTGCAATGTTTTCTAAGCTCAATGAAGTAAAATAAATACAATTGACTAATTTAAATGGATGAAGATGAATGCAAAAGCAAGATTTACACTATGTTTGAAAACACGTTGTGATATGCAAACAATGAACAAAATGAAGAAAACATGAAAAATAGAAAGAAATAAGATTAATTTCAGTGCACCTAGGAAATGTTTGATGATTCTAGAATTTTGTTGATGCTGGCTAAAGTCACTAAATTTTCACAGTGGGACTCATTCGCCCAGGGTGGCGAATTAGTCCTCCTCTAGGTGAAAAAGTGTTAGAAATAGGTTTCTGACTGTCGCGATCCAGAATTTGAAAATTTTCTAATTTCAAGTCCTAAGGTGGTACTCATTCATTACTAGTGGTGAATCAGTCCTCTCCCAAGGGTATGTCCATGGTCATGATGGGAAAAATAGGCCCTTAAGTGGCAAAAAATTCAAAACAATAAGAGTTAGGCAACTTCACGTAAAAATTTGAATAGGTTATCTATATTATTTCGAAAATATGTAAGAATAGAAATTGTAGAAAATTGAATATAGTTTCTAAACTAATAGGTTTATTTAAAAAATAAAAAAATATTTGGTGAAAATTTGAAATTTCAATGCAATAGTACATAAATTTCAGGGAAAAAATAAAAATAGGTTTCTATCCACCACCCTAACCACAATAAAATGATAATTTATTTTTTTATAAGATTTTAGATATAAGTAGAGGACTCATGTCCCGATGTGATGCATATTTTTTCTTGTAATTTTTTCCCAAGTAGATAATTAATTATGAATTTTTTATTACAACTTTTAAAAAATATAAAAACTCATATGTTTGACCACCTTAACTTGGTCAAATCTTCATGAAATTTAGCTATTTTTTTAATCCTATAATATGTGAAGCATAGAATGTGATGCATGTTTTTGTTTCAAAAAATATGATATCATTTGAAAGCTATAAATGTTTTTCAATCAATTTATCATTTAGGACTTTAGTTGTAATTCAAATAGAAAATGGATAATAATTATTTATTAAATTCAAAGTAAAGCATAATTTATATTGGTGGAAAGCTGAGAATCTCCTTTAAAAATCCTTTTCATTTCGTCAATTTTGGGTAAAAAAAGTCATCAGCCACATACCCTACACATACCCATCATATCGCCAGTTTTTGGCCCATCATGATCTTGCACATACCACCAAATTTTTAAAAAATCAGGAGACAACTTTGCAACACCAAATCTAGAAATCATTGACTGTCAAGTTGCTAAAGTCAATTCTATAGGAAAAAGACATAAAACCTTCTCCAAACTTGAAATGGATTTGAGTTGACTTGAAGCACCTAGTTGATTTGTAAACCAATCTTCAACACCAAAAGTCTTATTAAATTTGCACACAAAATTCTGCAAACACACATGCAATAGGGGAAAAATGGTTGAGGGTTAGCAAATAAGGGTTTTCCTTGGTCAAACCCCACTTTTGGTAATTAAAACCTTAATGAAATAATGAAATGCAAGAGAAATATAAACTAATAACATGAAATTGATACCAACTTACTAAACTCTTGATGATGAAAATTTGAAGTAATGTCAATGAATGCTTCAAACTGCTTGAAAAGATGTTGTAAAATGCTTGAATGAATAGGGAGATGAAATGAGGTGAAAATCACTTATTTCTACAATCTTGTGCCTTAGTTACTTGTTCATACCTCATCACAGGACAACATCAAGTGTTTTTGAATAAAAACCTGAAAGGAAAATTTAAAAAAATTGAATTTGGGGTCAAGGAGGACTCATTCGCCACCCATGGTGAGTGGGTCCCACCTAGGACCTCAAAAAGTGTGTTGGGAAATATGTTGTATTTAATGTTGTTTATCAAGATAATATTAAAAATACACTTA
Organism: Sequoia sempervirens; assembly: GCA_007258455.2. Lineage (NCBI taxonomy): Eukaryota > Viridiplantae > Streptophyta > Pinopsida > Cupressales > Cupressaceae > Sequoia > Sequoia sempervirens. Next base: position 519,841,363 of record VDFB02270651.1, on the reverse strand, counting down.
ACTAAGTCATATGAGGACATAAAGGGACCAAATAGAGCATGAGAAAGGGATAAATAGTTAAGATATGCCTAGAAAAGCATGAAATCTTGTTACAAGACTTTACAACATTTCAAAATATGACTTGATTAACGGTGGAAAGGTGGTTTTTAGGTGAATTGTAATGAATAGAGTCTAGAAAAATGTAGAAATGTCTTACAGCTCACTTCACAACACGTTCACAAGACATCATTCTTTGAATTTTAGTACCTAAATATGCATGTTCAAGCCATGTTACAACATAAAATCAGAGTAAAATTGTTCAAACATCATGAAAAAAGACCTAAAAGGCCATGAAAATGACAAGGGGCCATTTTTGTATGGCACATTTAGCCCCCACTTTAGTGAGAGGATGAACATGCTTCAAACTCACACTAAAGTAGCCATGAACATCGAGAGGAGGGTTTAAATGTACTTACGCTAGCAAGATGGAATAACAACAATCAAGAGGGATGATAAATCCCACAAGATGAAGATCCCATGGAAAACTAAGCATAAGAACAAAGGAACACACAAGTGTTGAAATGAATCAGATGAAGCTTCAATCATTAGTCCAACTAGTTGTGGATTAGATATAGGTTGATTGTTTGAAAAGAGAATGTGCTCACTCTGGGGTGATAGAACTCATGATGGTCCACTGGGTGAGAGGGCCCAAATGTAATCACTCTGAGGCCATAGAACTAGTTGTCTATGGGGTGAGAAAGCACAAAAAGGTAAGATACATATGCTAGTTGGTATGCACTCACAAACACAAAGGTGGATATATGGAAAAGTCATGCCGCTAGGTGGGATTCGCGCTCAACCATATCAAAGTTATGCTTGTTGATAACTTTAACAAGGTTCCACAAGGAAAAATTTCATGAAAAAAAAGAAAGGTACCATAGTCATACAAGTTGCATTATGCAAGGTGGAAAAAAATGCAAAATGCAAAATGAAAAAATGAAAAAAATTTAAATGTAAAAGATGTTCAAAGAAGTCTTGTTAAGTTCATGTAAGGTCAATCACTTAAGGAACATTATTTCTAATGTCTCTGAGAGAGGACCAATCAAATAATAGTATATTCACAACATAGGGGATGTAGTGTGTCACATCAGGCCACCAAGAGGAATGTAATATGCTAAGATAGATCACACTTATGAAGGACATCACACCCAATGTCATCCACAAAGTGATGAATGAATCAGGTAAACAATAAGGCTACACTAGGAACCAAGAATTAATTTATGGTGATGTATGCTCCCCACTTTAAAGGAAATGCTACACATTGTTCTGTGACAAATTTCTTTAAAGTAGCAACGGAAAAATGTAAAAGGAAAACAAGAAATGAGAGCCAACTTGGAAATCCCTATGCCAATTCATATGTTTCCAAGTTAGGTTGTGTCATGTCAAGGAAAACAAAAACAAAAGGAAGGGAGTTGGCCCCCAAAAAAGAAAGCACACCAAACACATAAGGGATCTATGGATTTGGGGTTAGTATGTTCGTTACTGCAATATTTTTATGAAAGAGCTTAGAACTATCATCATTCCCCAAATCACATAGAATTGGAAGAAATACATTTTGGGTCAACATGGAAGAGACATTGCGGTCTCAGCACCTTGAATCATCCCCAAAAGGGAAAACAAAAGTGAAAAGAAAGAAAATGAAAAGATGAAATACAATGAAAAATATTTTGGGTTAACATGGAGGATACATTTGGGTCTCAATGCCTTGTGTCATCCCCAAAAGTAAAACACAAAAAAGAGAGGAAAAGACAAGGTAATTTTGGGTCAACATGGAAGTGACATAGGGAATCTCTATGCTTTGCATCATCCCCAAAAGGAGAACACAAAACAAAAATGAAAAAGACAATACACGAAAAATAGAAGAATAGAGATATAAATAGAAGAAGTGTACAAAGAGAGGAAACATCCAATGCACGATATAGGGAACATGATACACACATGAAAATAAAATTAAAAGAAAGGAGAAAGATAAAAGAAAAAAGGCTAGCTAGGCGAATGCAATTCATCTGCCTCCCAATCATGTTTAGTGTAATGCGAGGGAAATTGATTGTCCAAAGGAATAATTGCAAGTGTCGAACTAGGAGTCGTACTAGGTTCTTCATTTGGTGGAGAAGATTTATCTTTTAAGCTCATTATAGATGAAAATAAAGAATTTAGGTCATTATGCATATCTTCATCTATTTTGGAAATCTCTGCATCATCATCATCATCAAGATTAATGACGATGAGAGGATGAAGGGTGATTTCTAAGGATGGATGCAATAAATGTTGGTGCTATTGGATTTCTTTGTTTTGATGTAAAATTTTCACTAGACTATCATGTGGCAGGTCAGGAGAAGGAGGGTGGTCATCTATTACTTCTGTCAAAGGTGGAAGTTGATTTTCTTTATTTTCTTCTAGGAAAGATTGACGAGCAAGGAGAAAACAACGATGCCTAGCACCATAGTTTTTTTTAATTATGTTTTGAAGTTGTTGAGGTGTCAGAGTAGATTGATTCATTATAGGGTCTTCTACTTCCAAAGAGGGGATAATAGAAGAAACTGAAGAAGATGCGTCAATAACTTTCTCGTTTGCTTTTATATACTTGTTTAATGTGAGGAGACAAGACAAAGTTTGTTTCATGTTCCCTTGGTCATTTAAATGATGGATGTGAAGTGTCTAAGGGTTGTTGTTTAGGAGATTGTCCAGTTTTCAAAATATCAAACTTAGGTTGAAGGATGGTTTCATCGATGATATGAGGTGTGGAAGAGGATGGGGATGCGTTACAAAGAGATAGTTCAACTATCTTTTTGGCTTTAAACTTTTGATAAACTATGAAAAATAAGTCCTTTTGAGGGGTGATGGGCTCCATGGGTTCAGGCCAAAAGGATTCTAATGAAAAATTACCTTCGGAAGATAATGGATTAAAGCCACTATGGTGTATGGTGAATATCTCATTGTCATGTGGAAACCTCAAACACTTATGAACAACTGATGGAACTGATTTCAATGAGTGAAGCCAAGGGTGACCTAGCCATAAACGAAATTGGTCAAAATGTGGAATAATTGAAAATGTTACCTCCAAATTCTTAGGTCCTATTTGTAAGGGGAGTATGATCGATCCAATCATAGGGCATGCAAAACGAGTATGTGTTTTAATCCATGTAGTTGGTTTATTATAATCATCTTGATAAAGATCATGTAATACTAGAAACTCCTTTGTGATCACATTCTCACCACAAGAAGGATCTATTAATATCACAATAGTGGGCTTATCATAGATTTTCCAGCTATGAAGAGAGCGCCATTAGGAACCTTTTGTAGTATGTCATTAGCAAAAAAGTTGATATCAAGATATTAAGTGGTTTGGCCCTTATGAGGGATAACGTCTATCATAACCACAAGATTATCCATAGGGACTATCTTCAGTAATAGGTGGAGGTATGTCATGATGCTCATTATTTGTATCAATAGTCACTACATTAGTGCTTGAAGGTTTGCTAGCCTTAACAAATGAGGTAGTGTGTTTAGGCATGGGATTGGTGAAAATGTGCAAGTTTTGGTTAGGGGGTGCAACAAAATTATTTCCTTGATCATTAACACCCGCAATGGATAGATGGATTTAATCGATGAGGTCTTGAACTAGATGTTTTAGACGCTTGCAGTGTTCAGTATCATGTCCATTTTGGCAATGAAAGTGATAATAAGTGTTAGGTTTGAAGGTGGGTGGTAATGGTTGATTTGGATCAAGTGGTCTAACGAGTGGCATAGTGAGCATGCATTGTTGAATTAATTGGTTCATTATGTTATGGAGGGTATTGGGTAGGGGTGTAAATTGTCTCTTCAGATCCCCATAGGTTTAAAGAACCACTGCTTTAATAGTTGCCAATTGATTTGAAATGGGTGGGGTTGTTGGTTGCGATTGTGGTTGAGGAGGTAGATTAAACTGTAAAAAGCCTCTATTTGGTTTGTGAAAGTTTTGTGTGTTATTTTGGTTTTGATTTTTGTTTTTAGGTTTTTCTGCTTAGTTAGAAGTGGATTTAGGATCATGACTTGAAACTAAGTTATGGTATTCATGCACTGTTGTGCATAAATGCATGAATGGAGGGAATTTCATCATAAATAGTTTATCCTGAAGCTTGGTGTGCAATTTTTTGATAAACATATTTTGTAGATGTGCATCAAGAATCTTGATATCAATTTTAGCATAAAAGGATTGGTATCATGAGATAAAATCTGTGACTTTTTCATCTATATTTTGTCTACATCGCATGAGGTTAGCCATTGTGTTTTTTAGGTGTCATGTGAACTTGAAAGTGACTTTTGAAAGAATCCACCAATACATTAAAAGAATAGATGGAATGATTAGGAAAGTTGGAGAACCATTCTAAAGGAGTATCTTTCAAGGTCCTTAGAAAAAGTTTAGCTAAAATTTTATTGTCAAGGACAAATTCACTATAGAAAGTTGTATAAGCATTAACATGGTTGATAGGATCTCATTTTCCTCCATATTTTTCAAACCAAGGCATTTATATCCCTTGTGGCATTGGGTATGCAATATTTCTAAGGATAAGGGGCTGCTACGGACATGATATGTGGGTGGAGGGGTTTGACCTTGGCTAATGGTGGAAAGTTGGTGTTGCATGGATGAGGTGGAAGAACAATATTAAGGAGTTTTGTAAGAACAAGATTGGGGTAAGTGGGTTGAGGTGGAAGAGAAAATGGTGAAATGTAAGTGATGTTAGGGGAAGTGAAAGGAATACTAAGGGGTGTGAAGGTGGTGGAAGGGATTTGCAATGCCACAAGTGAAGTAGGAATGCTAGTTGGGATTGAGAAAGAGGTAGCTACATAATTAACTTGATGCATAGTTGTGTGGACTTGCGGATTGGTATAAGTTGGTATGGATGTTGTGGTTGAAGGGGGAGAAACTTGAAGTCCTCCTTGGCTTGCATGAATGTTTGCAGATTGAGTATTAGAAGAAGCGTGCTTATTGTAAATCTTAGCAATTATCTTTATCACTTGCAAGCCATCATCACTTTAAATCAAATGATAAAGATTGTCAATTGTAGGTATGGTAATGGTGGAAATGTTTTGTAGTGACAAGTCTTGTTGTAATTGTACAAAATCCTCATGAATATTAATGACTTTTTCTTGTCGGAGGGAGTTTTTTTAAGTGTCAACATTCATTAGATGGAAAGGTGAAGGAATAGAAGTGGTATTTTCAATTCCTAATGCACCATTGTCCATACTAGGAGTAGGAGCTCATGAGACCCCAAGGTCCACAATGGAAGTGATATCGCGGGAAGCCATGAGTCTATAACTTCTTCTCACCAAAGTATTATCAGCGAGGCACCAAACACTCATAAAAGTACCACAAAGGATGGGTAAATGAAAATGCAAGCTAATCTAAGAGCCCTAAAATGCCAATAATAGAAATTGTGCTAAATGTAATATCTATCTAACTATAGAAAACAAAAATGTAGACAAATGCCAAAAAAATGCCAAAAAAATTGTTTAAAAAGTGGAGAGGGACTAATTTTCCCTAGGTAGTAAATGAGTCCCAATATGATATTTTGTGTGTTTTTTAGAAATTTTAAGATGATTTTAATGCTCTAGAGAATGCGATCAATGATGCAGAATGTAGATTTTTATGTTTTTTTAACGAGATGCAATGCAAAACTGAAATCTAAATGAAGTTTTCACTAATGTAATATGAAAATTCCTAGAATGCAAAAACAAAACAATTTCTTAATTGAATGTTAATGAAAATATAAACTAAGATGCAATATGTGAATGAAAGAAAAAATACAAAGTGTTCAAAAGCCGGGTTCACCAAAATGAACCATAGATTTTTGGCTTCTTATGGACTATAACTCTTCTAGGGTTTTTCACCTAAAAGGAGAGAGACATGAGTACAAATGCTACTGGTTCATTCAAATTATATTGTGTGCAATGCTTTCTAAGCTAAATGAAGTAAACTAAATACAATTGATTAATTTAAATGGATCATCATGGAAAAAATATGCCCTTAAGTGGCAAAAAATTCAAAAAAATTAGAGTTAGGCAACTAGATGTTAAAATTTGAGTAAGTTATCTATATTATTTCAAAAACATGTAGGAATAGAATTTGTAGAAAATTGAATGTAGTTTCTAAACTACTAGGTTTATTTTTATTTTTAAATCTATTTGGTGAAAATTTTAAATTTAAATGTAGTAGTACTTAAATTTCAGTGAAAAAATAAGAAGTAGGTGTTTGTCTGACCACCCTAACCATAATAAAATGATAATATTTTTTTATAAAATTTTTGATAGAAGTAGAGGACTCATGTCCCAATGTGATGCATATTTGTTTGTAATTTTTCTCCAAGTAAATAATTAATTATGATTTTTTTATTACAAATTTTTAAAAATATAAAAAATCATATGTCTGACCTCCTTAACTTGGTCAAAACTTCATGAAAATCAATATTTATTTTTCTAATCCAATAGTATGTGAAGCATAGAATGTGACACATGTTCTGGATTCAAAAAATGTGATACCATTTGAAAGGTATAGATGTTTTTCAATCAGCCTATCAATTAGGACTTTGGTCATAATTCAAATAGAAAATGAATAATAATTATTTATTAAATTCAAAGTAAAACATAATTTATATTGGTGGAAAGTTGAGAATCTCCTTCAAAAAAACTTTTTGTTTCATCAATTTTGGGTGAAAAAAAGTCATCAGCCACATACCCTACAAATACCCCTCATATCGCCACATTTTGTCCCATCATGATCCTACACATACCCCTATGTTTGAAAACACATTTTGATATGCAAACAATGAAGAAAATGAAGAAAACATACAAAACAAAAAGAAATAAGATGAATCTGAGTGCACCTGGGAAATTTTTGACGATTCTAGAATGTTGTTGATGCTAGTTGAAATCATTGAATTTTCATAGTGGGACTCATTCACCCAGGGTGACGAATTAATCCTCCTCCTAGTGAAAAAAGTGTCAAAAATAGGTTTTTGACTATCGGGATCTAGAATCTAACAAAATTAAGATTTTCAGTCCTAAGGTGGGACTCATTCCCCACTGGTGGAAAATCGTTCATCTCCCACATTTCTAAAAAATCAAGAGACAACCCTGCAACCCTATATTTGGAATTCACTTATTGTTGGGTTGTCATAGTCAATAATGTAGGAAATGAATAGAAAACCTTCTCCAAACTTGAAATGGATTTGAATTGACTTGAAGCACCTAGTTGACTTGTGAACCAATCTACAACACCAAAATCTTGTTAAATATGCACACAAAAGTCTACAAACACACATGCAATAGGGGAAAAATGGTTGAGGGTTGGCAAATAGGGGTTACCTTGGTGAAACCCTGCTTTTGGTAATTAAACCCTTGATGAAATAATGAAATGTAAGAGAAAGGTAAACTAATAACATGCAATTGCTACCAACTTACCAAACTGTTGATGATAATGCCAATGGATGCTTCAAAGTGCTTGAAGAGTGCTTGAAAATATGTTGTAAAATGCTTGAATACTTGAATGTGATGTGTGATTGAATGCTTGAATGAATAGGGAGATGAAATGAAGTGAAAATCACTTATTTATACAATCTTGTGCCTTAGTTACCCATTCATACTTCATCATAGGCCGACATCAACTTTTTTTAAATAAAAAACAAAAAGGAAAATTTTAAAATTTTGAATTTGGGGCCAAGGGGGACTCATTTGCCACCCATTCCACCTAGGACTTGAAAAAGTGTGTTGGGAAATATGTTGTATTTAATGTTGTTTGTTTGGATAATATTCAAAAATACACTTAATTAAGTCCTATGAGGGCATAAAGGGACCAAATAAAGCATGAGAAAGGGACAAATAGTGAAGATATACCTAGAAAAGTGCGAAATCTTGTTACAAGACTTTACAAAACTTCAATATAGGACTTGATTATTGATGAAAAGGTGGATTTTAGGTGAATTGTAATGAATAGAGTCTAAAAGAATGTAGAAATGTCTTACAACACTTTCAAAAGATGCCATTATTTGAGTTTTAGTACCTTAATATGCATGTTCAAGCCATGTTACAACATAAAATCAGAGAAAATTTGTTCAAAAACCATAAAACAAGACCTAAAAGGCCATGAAAATGACAAGGGGCCATTTTTCTATGGCACAGTTATTAGAGCCTAGTTCCTTAGAAGGAGATTTACCACTTTTGGAAGGTTTGGAGATTGAACACATGACTAACATAAATTTTATGATTCCTCTAAAAGATATTCCTGCTTTTGATTATATAAAAGAAGACTCCATTCTTGATAAAGATGGAGAACTCAAAGTTGAGCTTGAAGATCTGGAAAGAACTAAAGGTGAAAGAAAAGATATAAAGAAAATTTCAAAGAAGCAAATGAATGTATCAAAAAATTGAGAGAGTTGATCAAGAAGTTCAGAAAAAGGCATAAGGAAGTTAGTGAGTAGTTGAAACAAGCAAGTGAAAGCATCACCAGACTGAAAGTATCAATTAAGGAAAAGAAAATAATTTAATTTTTCTTGAATGAAATGGTGAAAATAAAATTTGAGGAATGCATAAAGCTTGAATAAGAAGTGGTAAATCTGATATTATATCTAGAGAAAGCAAGAAGTTATGAAGAAAAATTCAAAATGAATGATACAAAGATTGATGAGATGATTATAGGTCAAAAAGCATAAAAAAATAAAGATGTCTTAGGATTTGAGAAAGGTGAAAGCCCAAATGTAGATCAGAAAACTAATTCAAAAGATAAGATCGATGAAACAAATAAGACTTAAGAAAGTAAGAACAATGGAAAGATATGGAATTAAAGAAATGAAACTAGAAGACCTCTAGTCAGACAACCAAATTCTCAAGGGTACCCATCTTTCAATGGTTTTTTACTATTCTTGCAATAAATTTGGACATAGATCAATGGATTGTAAAATCAAAATGAATCAGAATGTCCCATCCTTTACTAGTCAATGCTTTACATGTAAAATATTTGGTCATAAAGTAAGTAAATGTAGAAGTCAAATGATTCAATTTTTTAATGGTTACTATTATACATGCTATGGATTTGGACATAAACCTAATCAATGAAAATATAGAATGAATGGAAGGAATATTGTTCAAAACAATATCACATGTCACAATTGCAATTGATTGGAAATATTGCTAAATTTTGTAGAAGAAGAAATAGAAAGAAGGATAATCTAGTAAAAAGGAATAAACCAATTAAAAGGGTTGATATAGTTGAGGTAAAGAAGGAAATAGAAAAGATTTGGACAAATAAGGAAGAAATAGAAGACAAGGGAGAATATTTACCATCCTTTGATACAGATGCTTCCTCTTGAAATAAGCCAAGAGTTTTAGTTTAGGAGGAGCCTTAATGCATATCTTTTATCCCCCCACTAGAAAAGAGGTGTTGATGCCAAACTACAAAGATATGTGATGTTGATCAATATGCATGATCTATTGGTGAAGATTGCTAAAGAAATTATGTTGATGAAAAAGTTTGCAAAAATTTGGAAGTTTACTGTGCATACATATTAAGTGTTTCTAGCTTTATGAGTTGAAGCATTTAATGAAGAATTAGGTAAAATCAAAAGGTTAAAAGAAAATTCACTAAGGAAAAATCAATTCAGAAAACCATTTGAAGAGGATCAGAGTTGTGAGAAGAGAATTTGAAGTGCATAAGGCCATTTAGGTTTCAGAGCATCAAAACCCTAGTTTGGAAAACAATGTTAAAAGGGTATTTTGTGAATCTTGTGTGCCCTATATTTTAGAAATATTTATTTGACATCAATTTGAATCTATATTAAGATTTCTACACTAAGCCTGGTTATAGAGATTATGGAGAAACCATAACCTAAATTCAAAAGATACCATGCGGAAGCCATAAAATATGACCCATTAGGTGCATTCTCACATATTCCATATGAGGTTTTATTGACTGGGGATATTAGGGCATACATTCATGAAAAAATGGAAGAGAATTTTCCCAGTAAGTTAAGTGATATATGATCAAATGAATTAATTGGTGAGGATTTCACCCTAAATTTAGAATACAAAAACTTAGTTGAAAACAAATTGGATGTGTGGCATTGTTTCCCCAATATATTTTATGATGCCAAGTGGATCAGAATGGCCTTGATTATAATACATGATCAATTTTTGTAGACTGATATTCCTCACATGATCACAAATGAAGTGCTAAGATAGGTCATTAGTGTATGCTCCACCGAAAATGTCCCCATTTTGAAGTATGATAAAAATAAAGAGGTAATAGAGAAAATAGGTGCTACATTTGATCAGAGAACCCTTGCAATAAATCCCAATAGAAATCCATTTGTTAGGTATGTTTCTATGGTTATTGTTTACAAGGTCTACTTTACCAACAAAGATAACTCTATTTTTTCCACTATAATCCATGTGGCACATGGGATGATAGAAAATAGTGCAAACTATGACTTGCGTGAGTTATTTAGGGAATAGTTAATGGAAAACCTAACGAAAACCAAGGAAAAGAAATATGTGTTAAAATTTGGCACTTTGGTTATGTTCTTACTCTTAAAATTTTTGAAGGAGCTCTTAATAATTGGAAAGTTATACTAGATAAGTGTAAGACTCTTTGCACATCAAATTGTAGATTACATGAGGATCCTTGGAGATGTCAATGCACAAGATGATGCCCTTACTAATTTCTTTACAGTATTTCAGATAAGAATGCATGAGAGAGAAAGGATTCCAAGTACAATTATAGAAAGGTACAAAAATGATATCACATTCCTAGTTTCTAAAGATCATTGTATCATGGAGGTAGTGGAACCAAGATCTATTTGGGTTCTTGAAATAGGGTCTGTGATGATAGAGGAAAATATTATTAGCTATGCTAATATTTTGGTGAAGAGTCTAAGAGATACCACAAAACCAAGGTATGAGAATTATAATAAAAATTGCATGGAAGTCCACATGGAATAGAAGAAACAATAGATTAGGAAGAATGTTGATGCTATATTATTGATATATATGCAATAGAATATGGAATTTCAATGGAAAAAGTGCAACATGCTAGACAAAGAGATAGAGAAGATATGAGTGTTGGAGAAGCTTCAAGGATCTCAAGGAGATAAGGTGGAAAAACTACCACACCGACTTCTATCTAGAAATCCTTTGGTTCTTTACCTTTTTCTTGAGAGAAAATGAAGTCTACCATCAATCCTACAGTAAGGGAGAAATCCCCTCTAGTTGTGTATGGTACTAGGGTAGAGAAGAATGAAACTACCACTAGGTGCACCTCCTATTACCCCTACAAAGAGAAGAATAAAGAAAAAGTATACAAGAGAAAATGGTATTGGAACCAATGTTGCTGAAGAAGAGAAAGAACTAGAAGAATGACCATAGTTGGCCTAGAGAGGAAGAAATGAGGCTTCACAAGATGAGCTAGTGGGAAGAGGAAAAGACAAGATGCCATTGATACTGAAAGTGAATAGCCTGAGATAGAAAAATAAAAAGATGGATTTGTTGGAAACAAGAAACAATGAGAGGGGGGTTAATCAATGTTGTGCAAAAATTCAACTTTATTATTCCATCATTTAACTTACTTAATCATTCAACAAAAGAAACATGCATCAAAAGAGAGAAAGTTATCACAACACCATAACACTAGAATTTTTACTTGGAAACCCTATTAGGGGAAAAACCATAGTGGATGCCCAATCCAAAATATAATATGAGTATACCCAAAATGAAAAGTACAAAATGGGAATGCACTTTTATTCAGGCTAATTTCCTAGAGCTCACTACTAAAAAAGGATGGGATCACTACCCTACAATGATTTGGAATAGATCCAAAATAATGAACTGATGAAATAGCATCAATGCCTAATTATAGTTCCAATTAAGCTCTATAGATAATCTCCTGTCCTTCTGACTGATTCAACAATTCCAATCTACTCTACATAACTCGCTCTGCAAAAATATTAATGCATAAGTGAGACTATGCATAATTGCCTAATCATTGTTCCTGATGATCACAACACACCACCACACTTCCTTTTTCATATGTCAAATGATATATTGAATCTCTTAAATATATCTGCATTTAGAAATCAAGTCGCTATAGGTCAGCCTTGATAAAACTTGGAAATATTATCAACTATCGACCCAAATCATGAACATATTTGATGTGCACCCAAACAAGTTAGCTAGACTATATCTAGGACCCATAATTAAATATTTGAACTTATAGACATTTTGAATAATTTCACCTTACACGTACACAACATGCCACATTCACTGAGTTGGCTACAATGAGCAAATAGATAGAAAACATCCTACTAGACCTCCAAACTCGTATTGCAACTAATGGAACACCAAAAAGTTTAGTAATAAGATAATATGTGTGCTCAACAAGTAATCTCAAGGGTCCACAACACAATACTATGATCTAGTGAAGTAGAAAGATTAACTAACTGATCGAATACCCTATTCTTCAAGTATTTTTCCAGTAACACACAATATTTCACTTTTCTACTAGTATGACTAGATATAGATCTACAGACCATGCAAATAACTTCAGGTGCCATAAATGACAATGCTATAAGTCATATGCCAATGATCTCCCCCTTTGGCATTAATGGCAACACTTAGTGAAAAATGACTAAGTGTCAAAACTAGTAAGTACACTGCCAAAATTTAGAATACTACTCCCCCTAAGAATGTGAAGGAATTTTTCACTGCACTCTCTCCCCCTTTGACATCAATGCCAAAATTGGGAAATCCAAAATTGCCAAACTGTTGAGACTTACACAAATCTGAAGACATCTACAAAGTTAATCTTTATTCCACTTAAGTTTGATTCCCAAACACTTCTTAAACTCTCCAAAATGGTTATATGACCACAAAGTAGATATGACAAAGTTTCTTCTACTTCGAGACTAACCGGATCAGGAGCAGCCATAACATCTTTAGCTTCCTTCAGATCATTCACCATTATCTCAATATTTGGACTTATTAGTCCCTTGAGTTCACACACTTTGCCAATAATCCTTTCATTTTCATGTTTTAGACTCTTTATTTGGTTGAGAAAAGACATTACCTGACTTTCTTGATTACAAACACTACTGCTTAATGGGTCAAAAGTGTTGGAAATAGTGACCAACTATTGTTCAATGTCTTTCACCTTCTTCTTATTTGCTTTAGTAAATTTTGACAAATTTACCAAGCAATATTTGTACACTTTTCCTCCTTCAAACATAGTACCTTGAATATTTTTTTATGCAAGTGCCTAATAGAGTTTTTTCTTTGGAAATTAATTCACTTAGGCTACCAACTCTCTTCTCCTTGAACATTTTTTTCACTTTAACCAAAGCTGATTTCTCAAAAGATTCAAAATTAGAATCTAAAGAATTTATTAGCTTCCTTAACTCACCAAAGGAGGAACCTGATGGGTCCACAACATAAGAAGACATTATTTTCTATAAAACTCTAGATGCAAGCTTTAGCAGTTCATTGTCCTTTATGTGAGATTTTAGTATCCTCTCATTGGCTTTGGCTTGAGAAATTTTAGTGACCTTCATCATATGAATTGGAGATAAAGTGGATAGTTGAATTGAGATTTCATCTAACTCAGGATCTAACTCATCCTTTTTCCCCAATAGAGACTCCTTCACTTCCTCTATTGTGATTTCTTGATCCTTTTCTTTTTCAACCTTAGATTTTGCTTCAGGATTGACTTTAGGCATTTCAATTTCTTTACTATGCACCTCTTTTTCTTCAGCTAACACCTCAATAGGGACCTTAGTTACCATAGGTGTCTCTATATTTTCCACATTAGGAGAAGTCAGAATATCCTCAAATTCTGGAGGATCAGACACACTCATGTTCTCCTCATTCACATTCTCTTCTTCTAATTCATTTACCTCCACATTCACTTTCTCATTTCCTTGAACATTTTCAGTATTGATTTCCTCAATGTTAATCTTATCCCTTGAAAAAATCTCTTCCAGAATCTCCTTAGTTTCACTGACAACAAGGTTAGTTTCACTAATCATGAGTTTATTTGTTCTTGTTTAAAACTTAAATTCCATTTTAGATTTTTTAAGGAATAAATCCATTTCTTCAATTGTCATTTTTGGGCACAAATCGGCTAGGACTCTCTTCCTCATATTTTCTTCTTTTGATAAGGCACTCAACCTCCTAGACTCCAAAGCATTATACAGAATTGTAGGAAAACCAGACATGATTTCAACAAGAGCTTTACTAAAAAAATTCATATGCTTTATTGTTGCTTCTTTAAGAATTTTCTTACCAGATTCATCAAAGTCTCATACCAATCACATAGTGGCTTCATATTTCCATCTTTCACTACTGCATTCTCAACTTCCTCAATAGACATACTGGGCTTGTCAATTTTGGATTTTTTCTTTTCTTCTTCTCCTTCACTAGAATATTTTCTCTTATTCAATTTGACAACCTATGTACCAGTAGCCTTTATCTCCCTTACTACTTCTAAATCAATTTCTTCCTCTTCATCTATAGACACAACTTTGTAAGTTCTTGTGATTTCATTCTTCTATCTTTTTTTGGAAGCCTTGGCTTGATTTGACTGAGCTGTAGAGGAACTTCTAGTGTGATCAGGAGATGTTCCAAGACTAGCTAATTCTTCATTTTCTTTCTCCTTAGTTGCTTTAGCTTCTTCTCTTTGCCTCCTCACTTCTTTTAGTTTATGCACAGGGATGCCTATACTTTCTGCAAGAGCTTCTGTCTCTTTTCTTACCCTTTTGACTATCATGGGCTTTTTCAATTCTAAATGTACCTACAATCTTTTCTCTACATAAGTACCAAACCTTTCTTCTCCCTAATCAAGTGGTGAATTTAGCAGGTGTTTTGTATACATCCTAAAAATGTTATCATCTACTTCATAACCCATAGGCATGATCGAAACTATTCTAGTTTCAATATCTTCCATATGGCACTGGTCAATTTCTACCATGAAACAAATAGTGTCTTTGTAGTGTTCCACTATTGTGGCAAGAATTACTTCTCTGGTGTGCATCAGATTCTAAAAACTTTTAAAGTATCCCCAAAGAATCGTATTGTGGGTCTGTTGATCACCTAGTTCATAGAACATATTCCATATCTAAACAACTATCAACATATCATTACGCCATTGAGATTTACCAGCTCCTTGTACCTCACCCAAGAAGTAGAGAAGGAAACATATTAGAAAGTTACCATACTTGAATCTGTTCTTTTTATCCTTTTTGATTTTTCCCAAATTCTCCAATAACTGGCTTCTGAGCAGTTCAAATAAATTATAGTCTACATTATGTTTGACCATTTCATATGCTTCATAGATAGTTGTGCCAGATACTGAATTCTCTCAACTTGAGTGATAAATCTTATAGCCAATAACCATTGATACAAATTTTACATCCACTAGAGCAATATCATCTATTATCATTGCTCTTTTATCCCATTGCGAGCCTATTGCTTCAATAACCTTATCATTCTTTACAGAATTTAAAACTAGAAGTCTATCAGTAGAATTTAGTCCTATGACTACACATATAGCTTCTTTTGTATTTTTAATGGCACATTTAACCAGATGAATTCATCATGGACACAACTCAACATATATCGAACCCATTCATCTTCTTCAAATACGGGGAATTTCACAATTTGCACATTTTTTTTATCTTCTAGGGTTTTAAACTTCAGTTTCACAGTATAATCTTCTTGAATTATATGATGAGAGTAAAAATCCATCAAATGAGAGGTTCCCAAATCTTCAATGTTTGCATGCACATAAGCCCTAATATCCTCAATATGTAGGACTTTGTACAACACTGATGAAAATGCACCTAAGGGCTTTGTATCTATGGACTTATACAAATGCCATTTGAACTTTGAATGCAACCTATCCTTAACTTTGACTATCAGAGGAGTAGACGTGATTGAAATCACACAAATTTACAAGTTTTCAATAAATACCTTTTGGGGATGAAAATATAATTTGATTGTAGATTCTCCTTTATGCTTGAGTGTCTCCACAAATTCACAGTGATCACTTTAGAGCTCTCCAAAATGCTTTTCTACAAATGCAATATGAAAAATGAGGGTTAAAGCCATTTATTTTATTGTCCACATACCTAACTCCTTTATTTTGCAATAAATTCCCTTTCCCTAACTCATCCAATTTTCTTCCTTTCAGGCACCGAGATAGATGACTCTTATGCTGATCTCAAATATTCTTCACTAATGCTTCTAACTAGTCAAACAAAATCTAAAAAATATCAACTCTCCTACTTGATATATCTAGATTCTAGTATCATTGACCTGCAAGAGGGGTTTAAGAGTTTTTCTTGATAGCTCCCCCCATGCTAGAGACCTAAATTTAGTTCCATGAGGAATTACCATAATTATCTTTTGGTGTAGGTCCATTTCCTTCTATAGAGGGATTCTTCATCCATTTCTTCTACATTTTCCTCTTGATCTCTTCAGTAGTGACTTTTCCTTTTCCTTTAACATCCTATTGCATGTTCTATTTTACTAGACCTCTTTTGTTCTAGCAAAATCTAGCAATGTGGCCAAATTTGTTGCAGTTGTAGCACACAACATTTCTCTATCTAGACCAACTATTCCACTAACTTTTTCTTGCTTTGTATTGGTTAGAAATATGTCCAAATCTATTGCATGCATAACATCTGACATCTCTAAGAAAGTTGTTAATCACAATTCTACATTCACTTGAATTATGACCATACTTATAGCAATTAAAACACTGACAGGAGAATGATGGTCTTCTTGTATTCATTCTACTCCTACACTAAGAATCCATATGACCAAATTTGTTGTAGACATAATAATAGCCATTAAATATTTGAGCATTTGGTTTCCTTATCAAATCTATTCTAGCTCTTTTCATCTAACCTCCTTGTCTGAATCTTCCTTGTCCAGAATTCCTTTGTCCAGAGTTACTTTTTTTAGATCTAAAAATTTCTCCTTCTTCATATCCAAGACCTTGTATGTCACCATCAGTCCTTTGTCCTTTGATTAGTTCATCAAGTTTGGTTGAGCTTTCTTTGAATT
Source organism: Sequoia sempervirens (assembly GCA_007258455.2). Classification (NCBI taxonomy): domain Eukaryota; kingdom Viridiplantae; phylum Streptophyta; class Pinopsida; order Cupressales; family Cupressaceae; genus Sequoia; species Sequoia sempervirens. The sequence goes on along the minus strand of VDFB02270651.1, from coordinate 519,824,239 downwards.
TTTTCTTATACTCACTTGTAGTGGCAAATTCATCTCTGAGATCATCAAGCTACTTTTCAAGCAATTCTTCATTGTTCTTGGATTGATCTAATTCATTATCTAGTCGGTTTCATTTTTCAAACTTTTCTTTCAAATATTGTGCCAGGTTTTCTTCATTCTTCTTCTTGTCCTCAATCTTCTTGGTCATTTTCATCATGATAGATTCCATCTCTTGCTTCAACATAGAATTCTCTTTGGAAAAATTTTCACATTCTTCTGTTTTCTTTTTCAAAGCCAGATTGAGTTGTTCATCTTCCATGCTTTTGTTCTTCTATTTGAGCTGACCACATAATTCCTTTCTTTTCTCCCTTGATTCATTAATCTTTTCTTTTAGTGACTGAATGAACTTTTTTGCATTCTCAAGATTTTCTTGCAATTCTTGGTTCTCATATTTTATCTGGTCAAGATCATCTATGGCCACCATAATTTGTTGTTGAAGAATTTTTGTATCCATTGAGAAACACTTTTCAAAATCTCCTCAAGTCATAAAACTTCTTTCAAGGAACTCACTCTGATACCAATTGTTGGAAACAAGCAACACTAAGAGGGGGATGAATTAGTGTTGTGCAAAAATTCAACTTTATTTTTTTGTCATCTAACTTACTTAATCATTCAAAAAAAGAAATATGCGTCGATAGAAAGAAAGTAATCACAACACCATAACACCATAATTTTTATGTGGAAACCCTATTAGGGGAAAAACTACGGTGGATGGCCAATCCATAATATAATATAAGTATACCCAAAATGAAAAGTATAAAATGGGAATGCACTTGCATTTAGGCTCACTTCCCTGCAATGATTTGGGATAGATCCAAAAAAATGAACTAATGAAATAGCATCAATAATGCCTAATTACAGTTCCAATTAAGCTTTGTAGATAATCTCCTATCCTTCTAATTGATTTAACAATTTTGCTTTGCTTTGTACAACTCACTCTACAAAAATATTAATGCACAAGTGAAATTGTGAATAATCTCCTAATCATTGTTTCTGATGATCGCAACAAACCACAACACTTCCTTTTTCATATGTCAAATGATATATCAAATCTCTTATATATATCTACATCTATAAATCAAGTCACTATAGGTCGAACTTGATAAAACTTGGAAATATTATTAACTATCACCCCAAAGCATGAACAATTTTGATGTGCACCCAAACAAGTTGGCTAGACTATAGCTAGGACCCATAATTAAATATTTGAATATAAAAACATTTTTAATATTTTCACTTTACACATCCACAATGCGCCACATTCAATGAGTTGGCTATAATGAGCAAATAGGCATAAAACACCCTACCAAACCTCCAAGCTCGTATTGCAACTAATGTAACACCACTTAATTCAGTAATAAGATAATATGCATGCTCAAGAAGCAATCCCAGGGGTGCACAACACAAAATAATGATCTGATGAATTAGATAGATTAATTGACTGACAAATACCATGTTCTTCAAGTACTATGCCGATAACACACAATATTTCACTTTAACTGCTGGTATGACTAGATACCGATCTGCGGACCATAGAAATGACTTTAGTTGCCATCAATGACAACACTAGAAGCCATATGCCAATAGGATTTGTAATAAATATGAGAGAAAAGGAGAAGGAAGCCAAGAAGGATGCTTTGGAGAAGAAAGAAAGGGAAACAAAGAAGACTCTAGTTAAAGTAAAAAAGAAGAAACAAGCTGGACTATTAAGGCCTCATTCCCCCATGAAACTTGATGCATTGTTTAATAGCATTTTTTAAAATGAAATGTTGAAGGAGATTGCAACTTTATATAAGGATGAAAATGAGGTGGATATGACCAACATCATTGAGGCTATAATGAAGTATATTGTTGTGCTTGAAGTTAAAATGTGAAATATCAAGAAGGATATTCCTAATGAGTTATGGAATATTTTGTTAAAAAGGAGACATGAAAAAAAAATAGAGCATGAAAGGATAAAAGAAGAAGCCTTGGAAAGATTTGGTGCTCCACTTTATTAAGATGATAGAGCCACATTGGATACTATTTTTAGCAAGGATATGAAGACTAAAAAATGGTTACAACCCTTATGGGAAAATATAAAGGTGATCTAGAAAAAATTCAAAAAGAGAGCAATGTTAAAGTATAAGAAATTGTATAGAAGTTAGGATTGACTCTGGTGGCTAAGGAAGAAGTGAATGATGATACCACTACTCATGTACCTAATACAAAGGAAGAAGTGTAGACAGATGATTCTCAACATGAGTAGGATACAAATTCCAAAGCTACATAGGATAACACTCCTCTGGAAGTGGACATGACAAAATAAGATGACAAGTATGCAATGATCAGAGAAGACATTGCAAAGGAAAATATCACCACTCCTATAAAAAATGTTGGATTTACTCCTTTAAAAAACACTAAAAATACTACAAAGGAAGAGAACACCTACAAGGTTGATGATAAAAATGATGATGCAAAGTATGACAAAGAAAAAGTTGATGAAGAAAAAGAATAAAAGCATGAAGAGGAAGGAGACAAGAATAAGGATGTATTCAGACATACAGAGAAAGACAAACCAATAGACTCCAGTATTGTAGAAGACAAGGGAAGGGATATGAAAGTTTCTAAGGCTTATGGTGAATCTTCTAGATTCTCTAGGGATTCCTTGAAGAATATTTTGAACATGTAGCCTAAATTTCAACCTATTGTATCACCCCAATTTCTACAACTGTTGATGCAACAATGAAATTCAGATTTGGAAAAGATATCTCCCAACAAGATTCAACTAGGAGACATGTTGCATGCATCCACCAAAAAGGAAATAATTTAAAAACACCAAAAAATTAGAGAACTTATGAAAGAAGTTAATGTACTAAAAGAGACCATACCTAGATCAAACATTGGAACCACTCTCTTCGATATGGAAAATTTAAAAATTGTAATTGATTCTTTCAAAGTTCACATGCTACTCCCGGTCTAGTGCCAGCCGAGCAGCGTTATGATACAAAACATGCTGGAGATAACAGATAAATGTTTATGCAATATTAAAATGGTTCTCTAAATATTGAAGAAGCTGTACGCATGCTTAGAGGGTATGTCCAGAACACCGCTGAAAAATAGGCCCTTGGCGGCAATTTAGAAAAACCGGGGTGCCAGCAAACCTTCGATCGTAGTGCGGCACCGGAAATGCCGTATCTTTATATTATCAGCGTCACGGTACAATGAATTCAAGAAAATTGAAGAACGGAAGCCGGTTAAACTACTAGGTTTTTAAATCAATTGCGAAAAATTTGAAATTTTAACAAAGAGGCATAAATTCTAAGAAAAATAAGAAGTGGTGGTGCAGTTCCGCCCTAATTAACTCTAACCACAATAAAATGATAATTTTTTTATAAGATTCTAGATATAAGTAGAGGAGTTATGTGCCAATGTGATGCATATTGTTTTGTAATTTTTTTCCAGGTAAATAATTAATTATGAATTTTTTATTACAACTCTTAAAAAATATAAAAATTCATATGTTTGACCAGCTTAACTTGGTCAAAACTTCATGAAACTATTTAATTTTCAATCCTATAGTATGCAAAGCATAGAATGTGACACATATTTTGGCTTCAAAAAATGTGATACTGTTTGAAAGCTATAGATGTTTTTCAATCAGTCTATCAATCAGGACTTTAGTCGTAATTTAAGTACAAAATGAATAATAATTATTTATTAAATTCAAAGTTAAGCATAATTTATATTGGTGGAAAACTGAGAATCTCCTTTAAAAACCCTTTTCGTTTTATCAATTTTGGGTAAAAAAAAGTCGTTAGCCACATACCCATCATATCGCGACTTTTTGGCCCATCATGATCCTACACATACCCATGAGGCTAAGGAATTATACAAGTATATAATGAAGTGGACTAGAACCACACAAAGAATAAGAAAGTATATGGAATCAATTGAGTCCCAAATCAATGTCACCTCTATTGAATATGACATGGCTATTGGCCTCACTAGCGAGACAAGGAACGCAAATGAAGACATGCACAAGAAGTTATTCCAACTACAAAATTGGAAATAACATATCGTCTTATTATTTGGAGAGGTAAGGGATATGATCAATCGAAAAATTGTACTTATTTAAAAGCTCTTATCAGTTTGGACAAATCTAAGAAGATGAATTTGATACATGCTAGAGTGGAAGAGGGCGAGGAATTATTACTTGTACTTGAAATGTAGAATAGGTTGCTTGCAAAAGCTAGGAGAGAATGAGAACTTGGTAGGAAAGCCTGAGAATCTCATCTCAAGAAGTTACGGGTGTCAACCACCTCTGGTTGACTCATTATTTATCTTTTTATGCATTTATGCTTAGATTCTATGTATATATGTGGATAATATAAAGAAAAATTTTATGTATCTTTTTGGTTTTTCCTCTAGTACATGACTTAGCAGGAGTCAATTCATTATTTTTCCAACTATATATATGACTACATCTTTCAAGGATAGTTCCAATAAGAGTCAAAGAAATTTATATAGGCACCATTTTCCCTTGATGTCAAAGAGGGAGAGTATTTTTGTATTTTTTGGCATGTTTTCATTAATGAAAAAGGGGGAAGATTGTTAGAATTTTGGAGAGATTACTGAATTTTATCATTGATGATGTTGTTTGGCAACATGAGCATGGAAGGTGCACAACATTGTGATAAAGTTTTGTGATTGATTCCAACATTGTTGTAGAATATTTTGATTAGTCCTAACAAGTTTTGGAGTTGATAAGAAAGATATTATTGCATAATGTTTTGGTCTCGAAAGATCATTTGCATAGAAATTTGAGTAAGTGTCAAATCTACCAATATAGTGTAATAGTGCATTGTTTTTGGGTTTTCACCACACCAAAAATGAAGCTATCACTCGAGGATTCTAACATTATTTTTGAGGATGTTACATGCACCTAATTACGTGATCTCATCTTGATTGTAAAAAGAGTTTGATAATTATGAGTAATAGTGTTCGACTTGGCATATTATAGTTGCTTTTTGTATAGGATGTTTGTATGGGAGAATCTGCACTTCTTCACAGATACATTTTTGGTCTTGTGGTGTTGAAGATAAATTACTAGATGTTAGTTGAGCTTGGAATCTAGATGGTATCAACTTTTGACATCCATGTGTCAAAATGTTGATATGTAGTTGAAGGTTTTTTCTTTTAGGTATTATGTGAAGCCAATTTACCATGTTTGGTGTTTGTGCAAATGATTAATATGAGTTGCGCTCTTATGTGGGATTTATTATATGTCCATTCCAACCTATCATAAGGTGTTTTGAGATTTGAATTGGGCAAGTGTTATGGATGATAAGTTTTAGAGCCAACAAGTTGCATTTTGGGTATTACATCTAAGTAGGTTGACCTAATTTATGTTATATTTAATGTGGATATATATATGCTAGATTAATTTTCATTGTTTTGGGGTGATGGATGTGAAATGTATTGTGTGATGCAAATTTGAGTAGAGAAATGTAAAATTAGGTTGTGAATGTTAAATTGAAGATCAAAATTGTGCAAATGTAGAGTGAGGTAGAGTGTTGAATCAGAAATAGATAAAGATTTTTATTATGCTTTAATGTAACTATAATTCATAGATACATAATATGCAATTATAATAGTTCAAAAGTAGGTTGTGATGCTGGCTAGAAACCAGGAATGGAGTTGCTAGACCAAATGCTACGCAGAGAGATAATGGCGAGAATGCTCGCTATATCAATAGGCAAGATTGATTCATGATTGAATTGATTACAAATGTACAAGATGAGGCTTGCTTATAAAAGGCAAGCATGCACAACCCTAAACCTAACTTGAGCTACAAGTTAGCTCAATTAGATAAGGATAATAAAATGCAACCTAGGGCTTAAATAAAAGCCTAAGTAAACTTATGAAGATGTAATTAAATAGTTAATTACACCAACACCCCCCCATAAGTGCAACTTAGGGAGAAGATTATAATGCAAACTACTATGGGTCCCAACAACTAGGCCATGTTAGGTACCCATTTACATATGCAAATGAAATGAAATCTCTCATAAAGCAAAGAAAAGGGGAAAACCGGTGGAAGAAAACCCTCTCCAAAGAGAAAAACAAAAAAGCTATGATGAATGGCTTACTTTGTGTATGGAGGACTCAATGATACCCCCAAGGACTACATCCATCATGAATGTAATAAATATTATAAGAGGGAAGTGATGAGATAAGATATCCTCTACATGCTGAAGAAGCTCCAAAGCCAATGAAAAATTCCTAAAAACAAAAGAGGACCCAATGTCTGCAAGCAACACATCTCCCCTTAGGAAGAAACAAATCCATAAGCTGATGAAGAAGCCACTCCATATCCAACTGAAAGGAGGAAGAATGAACGCTCAACATGTATGCCTCTGAAAACTAAGTAGGAGCCTCCAAGCTTGAATGAGCCACAACATAATCATGGTCAAACTCAACCAAGAAACATGACAAATCAAGTGATGGAGGAGGCTCATGAATATCAATATTGAAAGACAAAGAAGATGGTGTAACAGTTATGCTGAAACTGTCATCAAAGAGGAGAGAAATCCCCTCAAGTGTGTCCTCCAAATCTGTAGTATGAGACTCTAGGAACAAGTTAGAAATCCCTGTCAAATAATCATCACACAAAGCAAGATCTAGAAAACTATGATTATCTTGCTGAACAGAAGCAACAATGGCTGAAGAAGCAGGAGGTGGAGGTGTAGGAAGCTCAGCACAGGTCTCTAAAATACCAAGGTGTAGATGACCAAACTTCTCCTCACTAATATGGGTCACACTCAATGGAGTGTGTGATGCAGTCAAAGGAACATTATCAGCTTCTGAAGCAAAATGTGAAAAAGAATATACTCGAGATGAATGATCAGCCATCCCAATTGCAACAATATCCCTAGTCTCCAAGTCCCTTATATACACCCTATTAGGAGTGAACTCAACTATTTTACCTTGACCCCCATGAGTAATTTGATAAATAGAAAGGAGATTAGTGGTCAAAGAAGGAACACAAAGCACATCATTGAAAGTCCCTTCCCTAATACCAATAGAACCCTTCCCACTTACTGTCATGAATGTATTGTTACCCATCAGAATGTGAGGTGAATTACAAGGCTCAAAAGAAGAGAACATTTCTTTTGAAGATGCCATATGATGAGATTCCCCTGAATCAAGAAGCCATCCTTGAGAATTAGGACTTGTAGAGGCCAAGAGTGCATGCCCTTTCATATTATGTAGCCTAGAAGTGGATGTTGTGTTCTCTGACTGTGATGATGATGTGGTTGCCGATTGTGATGGTGAAGAAGAAGTAGAAGACACTGATGAGGGCAGCTGAATGTTATTCTTTTGAAGAAGGTGTGTGAGTTCATCAATCTTCTTATTATAACATCTATGATCATCATGTCCTAACCTTTTGCAATATGCACATTTGGACTTCTTCTTTTTTGATGATTCCTCTTTTGAAGAGGATGAGGACTTAGGATTGCCATGTGAAGGAGAATCTTTACCTTGCTCATTTGACTTGGTTTCCTTTTTGTGCTTCTTTCCTTTGCCACTTGAAGCCTTTGTATCATTCACAATAAGAGCTTGAGATGTTGAAGACTTCAATGTACCCATGTGAATCAACTTTGCTTGTTCCCTTGTGAGATGTGCAACAAATTCATCAAGAGAAGGCATTTTATATGTATTGCCAAGAGCATCCATTGTAGCATAGAAAGTAGAAACAAACACAGAATATGAAGAACCAAGCTTAGCAAGAATAGAAAGTATCATCTGTTCATCCTCTTTAACAACCCCACATTTTGATAACTACAATCTGAGAGAGTTGAGCTTAGAGAAAAAATCTTGAATATTGTCAAAATCTGAAGGATTAAGACCCATCAGTTCATTTTCCAACTTAAATTTCCTTATCTTGTCTGGCTTACCAAAGAGGCTCTCTAAAGTAGTCCAAACTTCATGAGGATGTGTGCAAGACTCAACATTATATCTAAGATCTGGAGAAATGGACAGAAGAAGATTACCAAGGGCTTCATCTCTTCTATCAAACCATTTTCTTTTCTCTTTTGCTCCCTGTGGTTCTGGATCTTGACCAAAAGTGATTCGTTGCAGCTTCAACTTTAACAATAGCAACTCCATCTGAGATTTCCACTCATGATAATTAAATGGAGTTAGAAGTACAACTTTTGGAAAATCCATGATGAGAGAAGAACAACAAATTCCTACACAAAATCGGAAAGCAACTCCTTTGTTGCAGCTTTGGAGGTGAAAAAACGCTGCAAAATATCTTGAGGATGAATGTCAGTTGGCTTTTTCCTCTTTATTTGGAGATAAATA